>VWPW01001905.1:711203-789202 GCA_013389825.1 Crypturellus undulatus
TTTTTTTTTTTTTTTTTTTTTGAGAAATACAAGATATTTCGATGCACTGTTTGGTGTTAGATAAGGTTCAAATTGGAAGATTACTCTTGGCATACCCCTGATATCATGCTTTCATTTTTTTTTTTCTGTAGTAAGTTTCAAACTATACATTTGTGTGAAAAAATATTCATCTGCAGCATTTCTAAGCAGAACAGAACATTGTTATATGCCAGTTGCCATGCTTCTATGGAATAATGACACAGGGTAGAATACATTTATTTGCAAACTACATAAATAGTAATTTATGCCCCCAAAATGCAACTGAAGTATTTCATTTCTTTTGCACTTCTGCATCAAAGCATCTTAGAAGAGGATGTTTTTTATTTGCATATTTCCTTGATTGACTAAATGACTTGTTTTCTCATTAGCATGCCATGCCAGGGTGTTGCATTAAATTTGCATTAATTTACATTAATTAATTTGCTATCAGGATGGTTAATTTGTGCATTTTTTAATGTTTCATTACTCTAACACGTCGGCGTGAGAGTGATTGCTAATCACTCTATACAGTAGGAAGGAGGCAGAGAGATAAGGAAGGAGCAGCAATGCCTCTAGAGGCAGGTAAAGCTGCCACGGACCCAGCCGAGGACTCCAGTGTCTTTGTGGTATGGCCTGGGCAGTGCATGTGCAATGAGCAGAAGTCTTCTTCAAAAGTTCTGGAGTAATACGCATGTGCCATGGGATTGGTATTCACATGTATAGGAAACCTAAGACAGTCTCACCCAGCCTGCAAAGATGGGGAAAAGCCCAGCTTCGGTAACCTACTTCATAATATTTTAGGCTCTCCAACTGGTACTTTTGCACCAAAAACAGTTTCAGAAACAAAGCTTTCCCAGAATAAAGCCGCTGCACTTTTTTTCCACACTCCAGTATATAAATGTAGGGGAATATTGTCAGACATGTCAGTAGGCATCAGATAATGATGACCCCCAAATTCAGGCAATCTACAAAATACTGGTTCTGGGGTAAAAATACAGTCCAATTTCTTTAAATACATATATATATATCACAAAGAATAAAGTTCTAGTAATATTAGTAACTATAGTTTTCATATCTGTCTTCTATCATGACAGCAGAAAAAAAATCAAAACATTTGAATTAAAATGAAGAAGTAGAGATTCTCTTGAATAGAATAAACTTTAAATCAAGGATGAGATTATTGTTGATATATTTCCAGGGATTCTTCTTCGTTGTTATGCATAACCTGGTTTATTTATTAATAATTATCATTCAAAACCAGCTCACTATAAGCCATTTCATATGAAATATTTCAACTGTAAAATATAACAGAAAACATTTCAAGAAAATTACTTCATTATTTATTTCAAGCAAAAAGTGCAGTCCTTTTTTTCTGCTCTATTTAGAAGACACCAAGATTTCTCAAAATGAACAGAAATTCCGGAAGTAAGCGATACAGAAACAAATGTTTTAAGTGTGGGGTCTGACTCATGATAGTATTTTTGGAGATAGACACTAATTGTAGCAGCATAGAGAATGGCCTCTGTCATCTTCATTATCATCAGGAGATCACTTTTTTTTTCCTCCAGGTTTTTCATTAAACAGATTGTTCTTATAGATCAGAAGCTGTATTGGGGAGGATTAGTGCAATAACTTGCTAACCTCTTTTTTTTTTTTTTTTTCTTAATTGCTTTGTTTTGTTTTGCAAACAAAGTTATTATTAGCATTTTATGGTAAAAGCTTTGTTAAAGAAACTCCACAGCCTCAAACTTAAATTTCCTTTGAAGGCAAAGTGTCCCACATAATGCACTAATTTTGATGAGCCTGTACAAGTTATTCTGTCCCCAACAGTGCTTTACTTCAGCTTACACATAGACCTCTTCAATCAAAACAATATTCCCATTGATTCCACTGATCTTGGGATCATAATAGATCCAGAGTTCTGGCCGTAGACTTTGATCATTCTCCTCCTAAAATCATTATCAAGCTATGTTTTTTTTCAGAGAAAAGTGGGTAGTTTCCCTGGCCTGTGGAAATCTGTGAAAGTTTTAATAACAAATCCATCAGTTTAGAAACTATAAGTTATAGTTTAGAAACTATAAGTTGGCCCTAAAATTTAATGTGGAGCAACAGAGGGTCAGAGTTCGCAGGGCTGCCAGTTAGCAGAGTTCTCAGCCACTGGCTGCTTTTTGGCATCCTGCAGTTGTTAAAAAAAATCAGCAGTTGAAATAGTAGCTAAAAGAAAGCTATAGTTATTTCAGACATCTAAGCTTTTGCTCTTCTCACAAATTCCTGTTACCTTTTATGTTAGATGGCGTTGGTGTTATGAAATATTCAGACTACCCCAAAACACTGCCTTGCGGAATATTTGCTGAATTGGTGCAGAATAATTTGCTATTTAGCATTAAATACACACAAAAATGTTAGGCATTACCACTGTTGTGTGCAATGCTTTGTGTTATTATCTTATATAACGTAACGTGAATTTCAGGTCTAAACTCTGGCACTCATTTTTAGCAAACAGCATTTTCCAGAGAGAGCTATTGAAGTTTTCAGCCTGGTATGTAATATTCTTGCCGTAATTAGCACACAATGTGCCACCCAACATATCTGAGTAGTCTGTATGTTCTGTTGTAGCAGCAGTAGAGTAAAAAAATGACAGCCTATAATCAGACACAAGTTTTGGTACAGTTTTGGTCCATTTCTAAAAAATATTTTGAAATAATGTAAGATTTATGGCTGATAAAAGAGAATTCTTTGAGTTAAAACAGTGAGATTAATATTTCTGTTTTACTTTATTTTTTTCTACTCTAAGTTACTCCATAGAAATAAGATCTTCCTTTACCTGTGAACAGTTATCTGAGTTCACAATTGTATTTACTTGGTCTTGTGTCAAATGTAGTATTTTCTTCCTTTTTTTTACTCCTTTTGTCACTGTGAAGCCTATCCAAGAGAGAAAAGGTAAATGATTTTCCTTCCTGTACATCAGAGTGATGGTTTATTAAATTCTAATTATAGAACATGTTGGTTACAGCAGTGAAAATCCATTGAAGGCAGCGAGATTGCATGGGGAGAGATAATGTGGTCTGAAGGACTCTTGTTACTTGTGATTAGGAGTGAAAAGAAAAAGACACCAGGTTAAACTCTGTTTTCCTGTGAACTGAATATATTTTATCAAAACTTCCCTTAGAGACACTGTGTATGGAACCTTAGACACTGCAATTTGATTTTGCAGTGCTCTTGTGCGAGAGCAGAATAATTCTTGAGTGCAGAAATAAAAGTTGTATTTTCGTAGTTAAAATTATCAGCTAAAAAAAAATAGTTAATATTTAGCAGAAATAATTTCATCAGTTCATACCTCCTTTTCTAGAGTGAGTACCTATAAACAAAGCCGGGTTGATTCTAATGTGCAAGGTAATTGCAATACTGATTTGCATTTATTCAAATAATTTTGTGTAAGTATAATTTAGTCCCATATAGTTTATCAACAAGTTGTTGCCAGTATCTGGTAGGCAGTTAGTATTTACTGTTTGGGAACAAAAACAGTGGAAAGGAGTATTAGGCCGATAGGTAAGGCAAATAAGACAGAATCAAGAAAAAAACAATGATTTGTTTTTCATGTGTATAAATATGAATTAAGAGTCTAATAATTATAGAGCCTGTAATTATAATTGCCACCTATGCTGTACTGTACGCTAAAAGTGTTTAAAATAGTGTTTATGGAAGATCAGATTTTATAGGGGGATGATTAAGATGCAAGCCATGGTAACAAAAACGTTATAATTTCCTTTGGGTCTCCGTCGTCCGCAAAGCCAGATGCTCAGCCCTCATACAAGGCTAATTGCTCTGGTTCCTCCTCTCCTGGCAGCGTAACCTCCTCTGCATGGGAGCTGTCTTGGCCCTGTAGCCTCCTCAGAGTAATTTCTGCAAGGGGCAGAGAAAGTGGCTGAAGGCAGATTCTGGCCCCAACAGCAGGAATGTCTTCTAGATCTTTACCTTGAAAATGCTTTTGATTACAGAAAGTTGTCTAGATTTGCCTTTCTCTAATGCATTTACTGTGAATAACATACTGTAAAGCCCCCAAACAACATTTTTAAGCATTTTTAAAGGGCCAGATTTCTAAGGAATGTTCAAATTTCTAAGGAATGAGTCCTTTATTTGCAAGGGGAGAAGAAGCTAATCTGCTGTATTAGATCTGCTCCTCTTCTTTCTTCTGCTTTTGGCTGATTTCTGGATTTGTCTTATGTGTAAGAATACCATACATCTTGTCACGTCCTTCTACTTTGTTAAGGTTGTGGGGCAATTTGCAAATATAAAGGCTTTTAGAATGTATGTTAGTGAGTATTAAAACAATAAAGAACCATAAAGACTAACATCAGATGTTTTAAGGATGATTCAAATTTCATAAGCCACACAATCAAACCAAACATACTTTTTCTCGTCCGCTTTTTTGAATTTAGTTCGGCCAATCTGATTAAACTTTAAAAGCTTTCTGTTGTCCTCTAGCGGGAGTCTTTATGCCATCTGTCACTCAGAAATACAATTTGTTTCTTCGTTTATTTCCTTGGGAGTGAAAATTACTTTGTTATTTCCCACTCAAACTTGTGTTGGCATTTTCCTCCTTTTTTGTTGGTTATTATAATATATGCTCTCCAAGACTGTGTAGAAAAAAATATTTGGCATTCTTCTGCTGATACAAACTACGGTAATGAAATGAAAGCATTAAAATATGAAGACAATCATGAGGTCATTTAGTCAGTGTCAGTTTTGGCAAGCTGTGTTGAAGGATAATTTAGAAAGAGTTTTTATTTAGAGATAACTAATACCATTTCTACTTTGATATCAATACCATAATTTCCTTGATAATTTTGTTTTGAATAAGATTTTATAATAGATTACTTCATTTATGCCTGCAAATTCCAGGTGTCAATTACAGATGAGCGAAATTAGCCAGGATATACTTCTAGGTGAAATATCAATAAGAAAGCAGTCGGGTAAATGAAATGATTATTCCTAGACATGTTACATCAGAGAAAAAATACCACAAAAATACCAGGTCAAACAAAAAGCAGAAAGGAATTTGTCATAACAGCAAAAGCAGAGTTCAAAAGAAGCCATGCTATCTGTTACTAAACAAAGCAATACTATTATCCAAAACAAATATGCCTTTCATATGCATTATTGAAGAAAGGTGTGAAGAAAAGTTCCCAAAATTGTCTGCTTTATTCCAGAAATATCAACTAGCCTAACCGATCTTCTCTCTGCAATTCATCCATCACAGACCATCCATTACCGTTGCAACAGCACAATAACTGAGCTGCTGAATCCTCATGGAAGTCAAAGTCCCATTGCTTACCTTCCACACTATGTTATTAGCTGTGCATTAGTCCCAGAGGACTAATTAGCCACTGACCTTCCTCAGCCCACTTCCAGACCCAGCAGTTACCCTGCAGTTACCCTGCAGGAGTGATTTGAGGATCCCAAGGTAGAGGACATGCAGGAATGGCCATCCCAAGAGGTTTGCAAGGCAAATCGGTGCTTTGGAAGGAAGTGAGGACACCAGACTGCCAAGTAGGGAGATATTAAAGTTCTTAAATGGAGAAAAACACTTCTTACATGTCAGAAGGAAAATAACTTTCTAATTTTTTCTCCTATCAGTGGTAGCATGACAGATGATATCTTTGCAAAAAAAATGATCACTGAAACCTTTGAAACTATCAATCAGGTGAGTTGTGCTGCTGTTTCTACAGAATCACTCGCTGCCCATAAACTCAGGCCAGTTTCCAGCTGCTGGTCTAATGAGCACATTTAAGACCTCTTCACCAGTACTGTACTTGCATTAAGTCAATTTATGTGCTTGGCTCAATTTTTGACTCTCACATTCTTAGTCCATTCAGCTCATAATATTGTAGCTGACATCACTGCTGTGGTTTCTGCCCATCTTTCCCACCAGCAAAAGTAGCCGGTCTAACCTTATTCCCACACATAACTCTCAGTGTGAAGTATTACCTCCGTCTGGACTAGACTACTAAAGACTGTTATCAGTGTTCACACTTGTAGCCTATTGTGCATATCTGTGGTGTTACCCATTTGCTACACAGGGACAAATACGCTACTAGTGAAATTAAAACTTAAAACTCAAAAAGTCCATTTATGATTGTACAGGGAAAAGTGAAGCATGTTTCAACGCTTTCTTCAATCAGTTTTCCAAATTAATTTTCTCAAATGTCCTGACACGGTAAATAAATAAAATGGGCTTTAATAAACTCGAACTCTTTCAAATATAAATGTTTTTCTTCTCAGATAAACTTTTCATTAAAAAAAATCATTATGATATAACCATTTAAAACATTATATGTTTACATGTTTCTGCCTAGATGATTTTGAATTATGTATACTCTTCAACATTAAGAACCCTGACACTCTGGCCCCTAATCCTAATATCTAACTTGGTTAATCAAAAGCAAACTCACCTCTTATGTTCTTTTTTTAGACTTAATATTAAAGGTATTTTGAATCAAAATTCTTTCGCTGCAACATAGTCCTCAGGTTAATACCCCTAGTGAAGCCTGTGTAGCACTGCTGATTTCCAGTTTTCTCATCTTCACAGGGAGGTGAAATCTGGTTGAAAACTCCCTTTCATGGCATTACTTTCATGGGTTGTGATTTTAAGCTTATCTGTCTCCTAAATTTACTTCAGAGTAACTTCAGAGTAACTCAGGTGGCTTTGGGGCTCTTTCTATCTGTCCTAGAAGAAGCCCAAATACTGTAGCTTTTAGCTCCTGACTAGTGTAGATGTTACTGGGATTCAAATATCAAGAGACTTCCCCAGAAAATGTTTTCCTAACTTTAACATCATCTTCCTGTCAGCATTCATAAAAGTGCCCTCAAGAGGCATAGTCGGATCCTTTTGTTATTCATTCTTATTATTCTTATTCACTACCTGCCATCCCCTCTCTTTCTGAGAATAGCTTAGCTTCATTCTTCAGAACATGGTGCTGTGCATATTTTGACTAAGCGCTCATCACTGTGCTTAAGGACTGCCAGTGGAAGTCCTGCTTTTCATGGCATCCTACTCAACGTGAATCTAATTCAGCAGGCAAAAGATGGCACTGAAAATGACAAAACCAAATAAAACTAATTTTCTTGTGCCAAGGGAAAAAGGTTGTGCAGTGATGGCTTTTCAGTACCAGAAAGAAAGGAGTAAAAGTAACCCATGCAGGAGGGAAGGCAGCTGTTCTCAGGACGGTCGCTGGCTAGAACTAGGAGGCCCAGCATGTGCGTGTGTGCATGTTCATATGTGGGCTCTTGTCCCAGTTCAATTCATCTTTATTTCTGTCTTGTCAGTCTCTGATGAGGAAGAAATTTCAAATCCAGCTTTTCTGAAGTCCCTGAAAGGGCTAGTGGAGTCCCTGAAAGGGCTAGTTCCTCACTTAGACTTAAACCTGTTTTTCAAGACTCTTTTAGACACTTGCTGACTTGCATGCTATAAATAAGGGTATACTTCCCAAGAGCTATTCCTTGTGCTGACCATTACTGCTGCTCTATTTAATAATGATTTAATGATTTTTTTTTAGGGGTAGATTGACCTTCTAGCCTCAGCTTAAGCTTCTCACCCATATTGTAGCTGAGATCCACCTGAATTAGGGAAACCAATTTGCTTGTCTTTTTTCCCCCCCAAAGCCGCCTACCTCAATGACTGAAGTTGCTAATGTCAAAAAGTAAGCTTTCATTTTATATTGACAGCAGGAAATCTTTGAGCCTGTTTCTGAGGCAGATATCTTAGAGGAAACTGTTCTCAAAATGCATAACCTTTCCAAGCAAATATAGCAGATTTCCAGGCACCTACCAATGTGGGAACAGATGACAGCACATGCTTTCCTCTGCAGGACATGCAGAATAAAGGGAGATACTGGGAAATACGTCTTTCCCTGACAGTTTTCATGCTGATAACTGGAACTATTTGCAAACCTGTGCCTGACACTACACTGTACAGTTCAAGTGCTGCTGTAATACTTACTAAAGGGATCCTGCAGTAGCTCTTCATTAAGATCTCTCCCAACATAGAATCATAGAATCACAGAAGCCCAGAATGGCTGAGGTTGGAAGGGACCTCTAGAGATCATCTAGTCCAACCCCCCTGTACATGCAGGGTCATCTAGAACACGGTGGCACAGGGTGGCATCCAAGCAGGTTTTGAAGAGAGACTCCACAGCCTCTCTTGGTAACCTGTTCCAGTGCTCTGTCACCCTCACTGTCAGGAAATTTTTCCTTTAGTTCCTGTGGAACTTTTGGTGCCTCAGTTTCTGGCCATGGCCTCTTGTTCTGTCAGTGGCCACCACTGAAAAGAGGCCAGCCCCATCCTCCTCACTGCCTCCCTTGAGGTACTTAAAGACACTGATCAGGTCCCCTCTCAGCCTTCTCTTCTCCAGGCTGAACAAGCCCAGCTCTCTCAGCCTCTCCTCATAGGGCAGATGGTCCAGGCCCCTGATCATCCTTGTGGCCCTGCGCTGGTATCTGGGGTTATTCCTCCCTAAGTGCAGGACCTTGAATTTTGTTGAATTTCATAAGATTTCTCACAGCCCAATTATTCAGTCTGTCCTGGTCCCTTCTGATGGCAGTGCAGCCCTCTGGGCTATCGGATACTCCTCCCAGTTTGCTATCATCAGCAAAATTGCAGAGGCAGCACTCTGTCCCTTCATCCAGGTCACTGTTGAATAAGTTGAACAGGAATTAATAAATTGAACAGGAAATATGATGAACAGGTAAATATGAACACATTCTTATTACCATTTTTGATTTCTTCATTGTGAATATACATGGAAATACTGCTTGAAAACCAAAAGAAGTTACCAGGGACTTGCTTCTCCAAAAAATACAGCCTACGTGCACATTCACTTCCCACCCCACCTCTCCCTTCTCTGTGCATCCTTCCAGAAACTGGTGGGATTGGGACTGTGCAGCTGGGAGAAAGTTGTGAAGGTTGTTGGGCTCACTCCAGAGGGCCAGGATAAAGAGCAGGGTACAAGTGTGATGCCTGTGACTGCTGCTAGGGGAACAGTTGCCTCGTCTTCGTAAGAGGTACCCTTTGAAACGTACCCATGGACTACGCATCTTGAGAATCTGGTTGCTGATAATACATTTATTTTATTTAACAGTGAAACATCCAGAAGAAACTCTTCTCTATTGCATTTTGTTTTTTTCTAACTCTCCTTTGATTCAACATAATTTGTACACTTTGCAACATTCATTATGTCTGTGTCAAAGACCTGGGGGCAGTGAGGAGGTGGGGAGTGTTATATAAAAACCTGCAGAAACTTGTGGTAGAGATGTGGTCTCAATTATGAAGAAACCTCCACTGTGAATGTATTTTGGCAAGTGTATTTCAGATGGGAATACTATAAAAATGCATACATTACTTGCTTGATATAGCATTTTCAGAACCGTGTTATTAAAAAGGGTGAGATACAGCATTCCATCATATTCTTCATGTCATTTAAATGGTTCTATATTTGTCACTTCAGTTGTCGATAAAATTTCATTGCAACATGTCTTTTTATCATTTGCAAGTTTATGGGGCTACTTGAGTTTTTATTTTATTTTGTAAATCATGGACTATAATGAGAATGTTTTGTAATAATATGAAAGGGGCTGTCCTGTGGATTCCCAGCGCTAAGGACAAAACTTTGCAAGCCAGGCTTACTTCCTGCTTCCACTGAACTGAGTAATTGCATCTGCTTCGTGTTCAAATAGGAAATTGCACAGCAGAACAGAGTAGTCCAAAGCTTTGTAAAAATGCAGTACCAAAACAATGATACCAGGCTGAATACTTACTTAATTTTACTGCACTAGGAGGTGTTAGAGAGGAAACATATAATTAATTTAAATAAGTACAGGTAGAAATAATGCTGAGTTGTCTGTGCTTATGCTGCAGATATATCTTTTGTGTTGAATTAGGTGGAAACAGCAACTGATTCAGATACTGAGAGCAGAGGTCTACGGGAGTACCACTCTGTTGGAGTGCAAGTGGAAGACGAAAAACGGTAATTCAAGCAGATACAAAAATCTGTAGTCTTTTATAAAATTAAGTCAGTTTGTATGAGGAATTAATAACAAACATCTTTCAAATACTGCCTCCAAATCATTCACAAAGTCAAATTTATTATATGCATGCTGGTGGTTTGGTAAAATTCGTAGAGATTACTTAGTGGTTCCTTAATATAGTCAGATTGCCAAGTTTTAATTGGAAGGAAGAAAGTGAAAGCTTTTAATGGATTAATAATATCCTTTCATTAATTATAGAACAAATGCAAGGAGATAAATCTTGGAATATAGTTCCTTCTAAAAGAACCCCTTGCATTGACAGGCCTTTGCAGGCCTTGTGGGAGAATATAAAGGATAGGATGTAAACCAGGGTACCTTTATCCTAATATAGAATGAGCTTTACACTTGGCCAGTCCTTATCTACTTTTAAAAAACTACTGATCGATAATATTAACTGAAAAGTTATGCCCGGCAGTCGCTGCCCATTGAATACTGGACTGGGACTATTATCTCATTTCACAGTAGCTATCTGACAATGTCTCACTGCTATTTGCTTTTTAGCACCATTGACTAGCAGTAATTTGAACCAATAAGCCTAGATGTGAAAAGATTTCACGAGCAATCTTTGTCTCTCTAGATAGCTTTTTAACATAAAGCTTTTCTAAAATGTCATTACTTAGTGGCATACTGCACCAGAAAATCAACACTTAATCATCATTCTATGAAGGAGGAAAAGAAAACTCTTTAATCTGGTGCTACTATTTTCTTTTTCTTGTAGTAAAGAATTTGCAACAGTCTTAATGTAGAAGATTTTCAGATTTCATCTAGTATGATCCTTATTATTTCAACTTTTTTATATGTGTACCTAATAGTCCTCCATCAGGATATATAACTCTGCAGTCCTGCTAGTTATTTCCATTTCATTTAGCAATGATACACGGTGTTTTATAGCATGAGAACAAATCAATATTTGCTTCAAGAGATAATTTAAATGATTTTCCTTTGTATCTTTGCTCAAATCAATAATGCCACTATAACCCCATGCATTTGTTTTTTCCCCTCTGTTGTTACTCACTGTCTTATTTCAGTGAAATAAAGACAAGGAAAAAAATAGCCTAAAGTTCAAGGGGAAAAAGAAATTCATTCACTTAAACATTATTCTGTGCCCCTGTATAATCATATAGGTAAATTTATATTTTTTAATCTCTTTTTTTTCCTCCCTCATCAACAAGACATGGACGATTTAAGCGCTCAAACAGTGTAACAGCAGCTGTCCAGGCTGACCTGGAATTGGAGGGCTTCCCAGGACACATAACCATGGAGGACAAAGGACTTCAGTTTGGCTCATCGTTCCAGCAGCACTCAGAGCCCAGCACTCCTACTCAATACAGCGCAGTGAGAACTGTACGGACACAAGGACTCTTCAGTTACAGAGAAGATTATAGGACCCCAGTTGACACCTCAAATCTTCCACCACCAGAACCCTGGCTAGAACCAGCCATTGAAACAGTAGAAACTGGTCGAATGTCTCCTTGTCGCCGGGATGGATCTTGGTTTA
This sequence comes from Crypturellus undulatus, assembly GCA_013389825.1. Classification (NCBI taxonomy): domain Eukaryota; kingdom Metazoa; phylum Chordata; class Aves; order Tinamiformes; family Tinamidae; genus Crypturellus; species Crypturellus undulatus. The sequence continues at coordinate 722,803 of VWPW01001905.1, forward strand.
TGAAGTTACTACATACTGAAACTAAGAGGATGGAAGGATGGTGTAAAGAAATGGAAAGAGAGGCAGAAGAAAATGATCTTTCTGAAGAAAGTAAGAACATTTCAATATATTTATTTATAGATGTCTGTTAAAATGGGAAATCTGTTAGAATGAAGTTTTGTTCTGTAGCTTTTCCTTACTCATTTCGCAGTAACAAAGACACTTTACAGAACCACTGGGTAGAAGACGTCTCTCCTTGTGCAAGCAGACCTTGGCCAGAGTTAGGTTTTATGGAAGCAGTTGAGGGGCCATCTGTTTAAATTCAAGGGTAGGATCAAAATCTGGTGATCCAAAATATGGATCACATATAAGCTATAGATCTGCAGCTCCGTCTCTGACACAATCTTCCCACCAACTTCTATGACTCTAGCGCCTGATACTTTGCCAGAGTGTACTAGGTCATTCCGGAGTAAACATTTATTTTGTTATCTTACTAAATCCTAAAAATTTACCTGCTACTTGGAACAACTATTGTTAGAATTTTGTCATTCTTTTACAGACAATTCTGCCTAATATAAAAAGTTCATTAGGCTAATGGAAAGGAATAGACAAAGATAGCAGTTAAAGCACTTCTGTGGTTACACAGACATGTGCAGCCTTAGACAGTTCAGCTGTATTTTCCGGCTATAATTTTGTCAAGAATTATTATTATTCTCTTACTTTGTGTGGACACCTTGAAAGGAATGATGGGATAAAATGAAAAATAATGTAGACTATTTTGGAGCAAGATCCAAGCCAGCACTAATGATAGTAATATATCAAAGTGGTCCTAACACTCGGTAGCCAGCTCTCTGTGATTCCCTCTGAGGTCAATTATCCTTGTTCTTCAGCCTCAGTTTTATAAATATTTCAATCCCTACTGATCTGAATTACTTCCTCAACCTCACTTTCCTCAGATTACAAATTAGCTCATATTAACTTTTTTTACTTTCGTACATTTCACAAATCTCAAACAACAGCTCTGACCATTTTTTCTTGATTGTCTTCTTCCCCTCAGTGATTTCTTGTTTGTGTTCCACCCTCAGGTCCTGGGCCAGGCCTACATGATGACTAACAGGGCAGTTTCTGTTTCTACATTGACCCTTTGGGGAGAAAGAATGTCTATATTTTTGCTTCATTGTTTTCATTTTACAGCCATCTTTCTCCACTATGATAGGCACAAGCCTTTTCCAAGTGAAAACATAGGGTTTCAGATGGACTGAGGTACATAAGGCTGTTTTTTCTTTTTCCAAACACCATTGCTTTATAAAGTTTGGAGTTTTGTAATAATTTTCATGATGACAGATTTTAGCTGAGAATTTTCTTTTTGTGTTGCTACTGTGAAGTATTTAATGCTCTCCTAGGGGCTGTAAAAGTACCTATAATAAAATACTGTGCTTTACTTAGTCTGTGCTAGGGTTCCCCAGCCTTCTTTCATAATGATTATTTTTTAATACTTCTTATATACCTTATAAATCTTATTTTTCAATCTCCCAAATCTTTGTACTCCTGAATATTGACATTTCTTTGGCATCATTAAGTATCCCAAAGTGTCAGGTTCGCAGACAGCTTCTTACTGTTGAGAGCATGCCAGTGATTGCGATCTGAAGCAACACTTCCATGAGGAAGAGTCTAGTCTGCTTGGCAAGAGTAAAATTATTAGTGGGAAGAGTGGGGAAATGCATGGCCAGTTAGCTCCTCTCTTTCGCTAGGAGCCAAGAAGGAGTCCTTAGGTAATGAGAGGACCTCTCCCACCAGGATCAGTGGAAATACTCTCACATCATTACTCTTTCCTCAGTTATAGATATGGTTACTCTCTGGCATGTGAGGCTTTATATTTTGTTATAAAAACTTGGGAGAAGCTGGTTTCAGATGACTATGAATTCACAGGTGCAGAACCACCTTCTCTCCTCCCATGTGAAGCTACCCTCATGCACTCTAGGAACAGTGTAAAGCCCCTTACCACACAGGGAAGCAGCAAATAGGATAATAGTTTTCAGACAATTGTACAGCACATAAAGATACATTGCACTTCAATCATTTTTATTGCTATTTGGACGTAGAGAGCATTGTAACCTAAAATAATTTCAGAGAGAGAACAAAATATAAGGACTTTATATTTCTCCATTCGCAGAATGACTCTATTCTGTAAAAGAAAAAAAAAACAGTTCCTTTTTATATACTTAAACACAACTAAAATTCACCTTACAATTCATTCACCTTTTAAACTAAGCATGAAAGGTTTGCTACCTGTGTTTGGTACTTCCCTAATATCTTAGTGGAATTCTTGTAAAATAGGTTTATAGCACAAACAAAATCAGATTTTTGTCTTCAGGTGGTTGTGAAAAATGACACTTAGACACCTGTCTGTTTCATGTGTCTTGCTTCAAGAAATACTCTTCAAATCATTTCCAAATTGCATTATTTTTGAAAAGGTAATAATATAGCTTATGTCAGAGAAAAAAAAGTTATCAAAGAATGATTTTTACAGAGAGAATAAGCTTCACATCATTTTAGAATTTCTATATGCAATTATTTTCATGTTGAGTCTTTGACAAATTTTATATCCCCCATTTGGGCTGCAGTGGTTGAAAGGTGTGTATCTACAAGAACAGAGGTTTAATGATATCCCAGCACAAAATGTTTCAACATATTTAAGCATTTAGCAATTCTCTGAAAAAAAAAAAATTGTAAATGCCTGATCAGAAGCAACTGAATATTTTCCCAATTCCCAGCTCCTATTCCCAAAACACTTCACAGCAAAGTTTGCACATTTGGACTGTCATTCTTAGTACTGAATCATTTATTTTAAACCAGGTTATATTAATTATACCTCAAGAACAAATACAGCTTTGCATCTCATAGGAGAATACCATCTTCATACTACCACTTATATTTTGTTTTAATCACAGGAAGAATGAAAATAGAACTGCATTTTAGAAAGCAATTTCATTTTGTGTTTTAGCACAATAGCCCTGAGATCACAGAAAGCTGTCTGATTGCTGTATTGATTTTTTCTTTGACTGTAACTTCTTTCCCATAATGTTGTTTTAAGAACTTCACTCATCAGGTCTTTGAATAGAAGAGAATAATCATGGCAACAAAAATAACCTCTCTTTCTTTCTTTTTGCAGAATTTATTTATTTGATCAGTAGCCATGAATTGTATTTTTGAGTCTGTAAATTTCATGTATTGTTTATGTGGGCACTTATTTGTGTTCTCAATGTTTATTATAACAAACATATGTATATGGCAGTATCTGTTCCCAGCCACCTCATCATCAGTACTGGCAGAATACCTTGAGGCAAAAATACATGTTCCTCAAGGGTAAGAGCTGGAATTTGAATTTTGCACCCTGGAAATTGTATTTGGCTATTAGAGATGTGTAGGTGATATTAAGAAAAGCGCTCTTGAGTGTTGCAAAGCTGCTGAAAACAACGAGTGCCGGGAGGAGGGAGCAGGAGTGCAGACAGGAACGGCAACCGTGGGCCTTAGTCACTGCCCAGCATTGATAGATCAGGTTGAGAGAAGCAGGACGAGCTGAGGACATCCTGGCCTCCTGAATGCCTTAAGGTTTCTCAAGAAATATTTCAGGACACAAGTCAAGCAGAAAGCAGACTTTGCTCTCATGTCAAAATCTAACAGTAGATGCACACTGCTGAGCCCAGTATGAACTCTACCAGCCAAAAGGTTGTTTTGCTGGTATCTTCTGAATCTTTGTGAGGAGCTCTGCTGACATAACGGCACTACTGAGGAAAAGTGAGCTCAAGCACAGAAAAGGCATTAGAGAACACAAAATATTACCCTTCTCTCCCCTTGCCCCTTCATTTAATGGATAACTGGCTTTTCCTTGCTAACTGTCTGGCCAATGTGCTACAGGAGATATAGTGACATGCACAAACAGTAACAGAAAAAGGTTGAGTTACATCTTCCATACTGTGGAGAAAAAAAAAAAATCACAACTGATTTATTTTGTCATATTCATCATTTTATCATCCGTCAAAGCTTTCTTAGCTAGTTGGCCAGTTGCAGGTTGTTCTATCACTACCTAATTTTCCTTAGGTTTCTCACAGTTCTGTCCTCCAGGAACTGTTGCCTTTTACATCTGGAGCATTGCAAATGTCTAGAGATCTCTTCAGTTCTTGAAACAGTTTTTAAAGTAAATAAGAAACAGCCTCATAATGTGCATCCTAAGAATCTCCCACTTGCTTAGCATCTGAATTGTTCTGCTCAGCTTTGCTGCTTTTTGACCCAATTTCATTTAAGTAAAAAGTCAATCTACACAGAGACTCAGTTTGTTTGCATTTGAATCTCACTTGGATCCCATTGCCATACTATTGTGAAAACAGGCCCTAAAATTAATATTGCAGAAATTTGTCATTTGCAAGTATCTCAATAGCTTGAAAACGGCAGGTTAAAAATCTTAAAATTGAAACAGAGTTTTAAAAAAAGCTAAAAGCTTTTGGTGTACAATCAGAACCCTCTAATGTGCTTCATTGTTTTATAAATCATGTCGTGCCTTATAAAATCCTGCCTTAGAAAAATTCTCACTGACTTTTATTAAAGGAAATTCTGTCGTTTCCAAATCACATCCTTGGCATGTACAGGATATGTATGATGTATATTCATATATTAACATGCACATTTTATAGTCTGAGCAATACCATTCCAAAGGCTGTATAGTTTATATGGAAGCATATATATATTTTATACTTACGCTATAGGACACAGTGAATATGTAGCTGTGTTGTCCAAAAATATTGTCTCATTTTAAACTTTATACATTTACTGCTGTGCTTCTGAAGGGAAGGGAAGGGAAGGGAAGGGAAGGGAAGGGAAGGGAAGGGAAGGGAAGGGAAAAAGGCACACGTTTCAGACCAAAGATTGCAAAGTTAGAAGGTTAAGAGATGAGAAAAATATCTGTTCTACATACTCTGACATGAGTTAGGAGGATGAACTAAATGACAAATGGAAGATATTTTCAGACATGTTCGCTTTACAGTATATGAAAAATTTATTTATAATTATAGAAAAAAATGAATGAAATTAAACAAAAAATTTTAAATTAGATATAAATGAATAAAAAACTGCTAAAGATGAATGAACATTAATACAAACACATCAGTTAAATACACAGTAATGGATGTCAGGAAAACAAAAATGATGAGATTGATTCTTAGCATTTTCTTATCACTGGTTCTGGAGTGGCACAACTGAACAAGCTTTCAACCTGTCAAAAATTGACTTACAGTCTCAGACTATGATCATGATTTCTTCAATATAGATCTAATTTTTCATCCTCGGTTTCTGTGGTATAAAACCGTATTCAATTGAATGATTTGGTAGCACTTCTCAAGCAACAGAACGTACATACCTGTAATTTCCAATCTTAAAATACGCTTATTGCAGGGGAGACACCATTGTATTAACTGTGCATGTTCTTACAAGGAACTTGCACAGTCTCTAACCAGACACTGAATTCTGCTTCTGCTGAAGTCATGGTCTAAGTTTTGTATGTCCTCAAAGGACAAGGTCCCTACAGGACCACACAACAAAAGCTGAATATTTCATATGTTGAATATGAAACAAATTCACATGTTTCATGAACAGAATTATGGGCGTGTCACTTTTTCCGGTCTTTCAAGTAAAGACAACATTATCTTAATGGGAAGTGAAGGGGTAGATGAATTATGTTGATTTTATATATATTTATGTGAATAGGTTGATTTTATCATCATTTATTTACAAGCAAACTCTTCTAGGCATTACCAAATATCTCAATCTCTCCAGTCTCCAACATTCATCATTCTTTCATGGAGATAATCAATCTGCACTCATCTGAATAATTCCCCAATGCATGAAATTAATAACAAGGCTTTGGTTGTCTATTAATAGTGTGCTAAAGATTATGAATTGAAGTATTTTAATACTTTAATTTAATTACAGTAAAGCAGAGTGGCATGAATATGAGAGATTCTAACATCTATGTTTTATTAAGTCTGATTTACTTACTGAAATGGAAATAGAATTGGGAGATTTTTAGTAAATGATAGGCCTGTAATTATATGTGTGTATTCACTACTACTAGAGACATTTATTCCTGAGAACCAGGAACTCTGCAAGTTATTTAAAATTACCGTATGCACCCTGGCACTGAGGGATCAAGGCTCGATTCGCCTGGGGAAGATGGTGCTAATAGGGGCGCTGATCACAGCTGGCTACTGCCTGGTGAGTCAGTCACCAAAAAGATGGAGCCAGACTCTTCTCACAGGTACACGGTGCAATGCAGAACCAAAAAACCCTCAACATGAAGGTGGTCAAACACGGGAGCAGGCTGTATACCCTGCGAGGCTGCAGTTTGCCTGTCCATGGGGATTTCCCCAAGGAAACTTGGGTGGAAATACCACTCTATCTAACATCCAGTGTACATGTATCCCACCAAAATGCTGCACTGCCAGTGCCTGTATCTTGTCTGGTCTGCCTGGGCTTTAAATCATGGGTGTTTGTTAACACTATCCTTCAGGATAATGAAGACCAAACAAATGCATATTTGGAGGAGGAAGATTCACTAGCAAGTGTCAGTTCTGTCAGGCAGGATTTCTTTTTCCCAAACTGTACATTTCAGCGGTGAGCTGAATTAGACGGAGGAAACTAAAAACAAAATTTATTCCTTGTCAGACAGGCACTGTCACCACTGGCCTAAGGTTAATCAGCCTATCTCATTCACTTTCTGTCCAGTAAGTCACTGAATATAGTGTGAGTTAGCTTTAGCAAGGAGATGTCAGGGACACCTCCTCTAGCAAAATGCCTCATCTTTACTAAGAAGAAATTTGGATACTACATCTGAAGTTTGTCTTATGTCTTGAATTACAGAACATCAAAGGAAGGAGAATGCAAACTTTTTCGTCTTTGTTGTTTCTTAAAAAATACTGGGGAAAAAAAAAGCAAATTAATTTGTTTCATATAAAATAGAAAACATTTCCTTTCTGTTCAGATTTTTGTGTGTTTGTTGATTTTTTAACACTCAAAAACTTCCTTTTCATTTGCAAAAAACTCCGTAGAGGAAAGTGAGGGTTTTGGTGATCAGAAACCCCAAACCAATTAAAAAGTTTTATTTCACTTGACCGAAAAAACAAAAACAAAACTCCCATGAATTATTCATGCAGCCCTGAACCACTTAACCCTTTCACAAATGGGTGCCACAAGGGACTGATGAATTATGTATAGTACTGTTTAATTTAGTGTCGTGGTGCAGCTGTGAGCTGCTTGTCTGACAGAAAATGGAATAGCTTTTGAGAAGCATAGCTTTACAAATTTACACATGCATTTAAAGTTAGGGAGGTGTATATGCTTTCACAGAACTGCAGCCTAAAACTTCCAAATTAACTCTTGTTTCTTATGGTGAGGCAGATATCTCACTGGTCTAGCTAAAAGAAAATTAAAGCATATGACCTATTATCAAAATTTCATTTTGCATGCCATCCCATCACCTTTTACTCTAAAAACAATAAAATGTCAAGCCTTGCTGGAGTTTAGTGTTTCCTATATCACATGTTGCAGTTTAGTTTTCCTGTAATATTAAGCTTCCTTCTACCCTTGGGGTCCAGTTTGAATTATCAATCATGCTCCTTCCAGCTCTGCCCATAAACCATTTTTAAAGATCTGGGAATTCTCAGGAGAAACTCAGTCTTCCAATGAAACCACAGCCTATTGTGCTTTTTAAGATATTGCTTTTTCAGGGAAGGATGTGCAATTTAGTCTAGGAACATACGTTGCTACCTACCGAAGTATGGTATTTATTCTGGCAAATGTTTGTCTAGGAGGAGTTTGTTTTCTAACCAGTCCTCATTTTAACCAAGCTCTCTAGTCTCTAGAAATAAATAGGCATCTCCAGGAAGGAGATGCCTTTTCAATCAAAATAAACTGCCCGCCATGGATGAGTTGACTATTCAACTCATAGCCATAATGATATGGCTATCATTAGCCATAGAGCAAGCATTCAGAAATTTCAACTAGATTGCCGATTCTTGGAAGCAGTCCCCTTCCCCATTGCGTATGCACACATGCACAAGGACGGGGGAAAGCCGAGCAAGCCGTGCTGGTTGATCATGACTGAGCAAAGTCCTGGGGCACATGCTTGTGTCCCACTGTATTGCAGCTCCTTTGCTTAGAGCTTCATGCATTTTCCAGAGTGGGCACCCTGCAGCTCCCAGTGGAATTGTCAAGACATGTCTCAAAGACATGAATCCTTTGAGATGGTCATTGTGGTAGGAGCACTGTATGCTCTAGTTTAGTTTATTAACCTTAATCCCATACAGATTAGGATAGAGTTCATCCAGGGATCATCCACACAACTGAGTGAAGAAGTCATTTGTGATTGCAAATCGTAAGATTTGATCCAAGGTACATTTAAAGCTTCTTTGACTTCAGAGGGAATGAGATTCTGCCCTGAAAGGTCTACCTGGTTTTCAAGGAAAGAGTGCTTTCAGTTTACATGGGCAAAACTAAGTCCATTTTCTGTTTTCCTTCTTCTTTTGTTGTGTATATAATATATACATGTATTTGGAATTCACTATATAATGCTTGTAGAAAATGTATTTATGGATTCAGATAAAGAAAGTTATAAGGACAATCTTATCACCATATTGTGCAGTAGTAATTTAGGACTTTACATAAAGAGAAATTCTGTATACATAGTTTTATAATATCTGAAAAATAAAATGCCAGTCTCATAGGAACATGATAAATGATGTTCCTGTATGGTGTCTGTGAAGTACAGTTATCTTCGTTAGCTGAGCCTGATAATGCTTGGGAGATAAGTCTAGGAAAACTGGTGGACTATGAAGTTTGGTGATAACTGACTAGTGTTTGAGGTCAGTAGACCTTCTGTATTGTTTGCAGTAAAGTTCTGTGTCAGATCAGTATTAATGCATTTGCAGAGAAAGCATTCAGATTGATAATGTTTATCACTCACCTTATTTGTTTTGGTCCTTTACTTTGGACTTTAAGATTACTCTCAGAAATATATGTATAAATGCTCATTTCAGCTAGATGTTGTGTATATCTTTATATAAGGAGATATGTATCTCTCTAATTTCTTAAGCAAAATAGGTAGGCTTTTGTTCTGAGTTATTAACATATCATTTATTATTGCCAAATGATAAAGTGCCACAGAACCTTCCTATATATCTAGCTTCCTTAATTTTTTTAGATGTATATGATCTCAGAAAGCATAAATGAATATTTACTTCTTTTATAAAATAAGCTGTAATTTCAGCTGTGTTTTCTTCAGCTGGCATTTTGCATTTACACGCACTAGTAATGACCTGTCTGTATGCTCAGTCCTAGGTAAGATCCGAAGTGCTGTTGGAAGTGCTCAGCTCCTCATGTCTCAGAAATTCCAGCAATTTTATTGGCTCTGTCAGCAAAATCTGGTAAGTTACCGTCTCTGGCCACTCTTGAAGAGTTTAAAGTTCATACCCAAGCATTCCAGAAAAAATAACTTTAAATTTTAGAAAATAACATTTTATTTCAAAGTGAACAACTACAACAACAACGGAAGTGTAATGTAGACAAAATCTGAATGTCATTTTCATGTCCCACTTTTGTCTTACTTCCTTTTTTTTTTTTAACTTAATCTTTAGGTGTAGTGTTAGTATGGTTTATATCTAACTTGTAATTTCCATTTAAGTGCGTTTTATCTTTCTGTTTTTGCTGTATTAGTTAAAGAAGAAAAATATAAGGAAAAAATGTAAGTTTTCTGAAACATAATATTATGGCTCATTCTTGTAACATTCTGGAATAGCAACTATAATTCTTGTAGGACTGAAGCAATTTCTCAAATTGCAGTAAGTGGAGAATGGTATGGTACACGATCCAGTTTCCTCTCTTCCTGAAAATAGGACTGATCTCGGAAATAGGAGTATACATAGTGTTCATAAAACTGGGTTTCATAATCTGTATTGCCAATTATATATAAGACATCCTAGGGCTAAAGGAACAGATGCAGTATATTCCTTGTAAGAGTTACTGCTGTTGTTCTGAAAGTTCATTAGAGACTAATTCAGTTCTGAATGTTATCTTCATTAAAATGACAGCAGCCCTCAGTGACAGGAAAATTGTGTCATGATGCTACTAATCAATAGAAGAATTGATCAGGCTAGTGGTGGAACACTCCTTTCTTTGGCTGACTTTAAGATGAAGTATAACTTTCATCTTTTGACTGTCTCTACACCTCCTATTTACAGTGCTGAATTCTGTTGCATGAGTAACAGCAGGCATGACCTGTATGTCTGGTTAGATATGTTTCCTTATTTGTTAGCATTTGCCTCATGCCTCTGAGGAGACTGATTTGTTACATTTCATCTATCTAGAATTCCTAAAATTGTAATCAAATTTTACTGAGAAAGGCATGCCAGAAATGTTCTACCATCTGATAGGAAATGATAAGATATATGGTCCTCATTAGGAAAGAATTCAATTATCCACTTCAAAGACTTTGTCAGTACAAGAAGTTTTATAGCCGTGACAGAATAACTGAAGAAATAAACAAAGTCCATCAAGCCAGAGGTGTCCACATTTGTAATATCAAATATATCGTGTACTGTCAGTTATTTGTTTGGTGGTGAAAGAAGGAAATCTTCATTAACGTGTACAAGTTACTGCAAATTTCGAAGTGCCCTCCATTAGCTGATTGATTAAGCTATGTAAACTGAGATTTGGAGAGCCTAGCCTCCATTCCACTTCATTTATCTTCAAGTGGGTCCAGCACTTGTGTTCGAGAGCACTGCTGTAATAACAAGTGCAGCTCCCATTCAGCCATCGGCTATTTAGAAAAATTCATTGCTGCAAAGGCAATAGGAACACAAGGGAGAAATCCACAGCTTTGCAGGAAAGATGACCAAAGAACTGCCAAGATTTATTTCTCTTGTCCTTATTTGTATAATAAACCTTTGAACTCCATAAAAGCAGCTTTATACCGTTCTTACAATTTAGGCTCTGAATATTCCTCAGCCTCATTAATGTCAAACCAGCAACAGAAGCTACAGAAAGCAGCAACGGCAGAATGGGGCTTTTAGCTCGTCCATGTTTCGTGGCTTTTCTTCTTATGCTTAATGGCAGGATTTGTTGCTAAATATTCACTAAACACATATCTACAGCAGGCAATCCATATGCTCCTAATGCAGCCTCTCTGTACTCAGCGGGAACTCGGCCAGCTACCAGGCAGTTACTGCACTCCTCTCCCAAAAAACATGCATGGGGCACAATGCAGCGCTTCCCTGACAGTGTTCCTCAAGAATAAGCAGGACAGAAAATAACAGTGATCTCCTTTAGACAGTTCAAAATGCAGCAAGGGTTCAGGACGATGAATGTAGCTACTCAACTGAAGTTTAACCAGGGAGTTCGCCTATCACCCCAAGAATTCTGAAAAGAGTTGTGGGACCTTTATGGAGCGCATTTCATTGTGCTCGTGGCTTAGGTCTCTTACTGAAGGTTCCCAGTCAGGCTAAATTAAGGATACTGTCAGCTTCAGAGAAGTTTTTCTGAGAATCTGGCCTGGTGTCTCCTACGGTTTAGGGCTCCCACTAACTGCTAGAAAAAAAAAAAAAAATCACTGGTTAATACGTACTTCCTGCTGAATTATTCACATTATCTCTTGTAACCCCCTGTTTTTTCTTTGAAGTGTCCTCCTCCGTACTGCAGTCAGCACAGATGCTGCTCGGCTCGTGTGAGATCATCACTCAGGATGTCATGGTTGTAGGCAAAAAGAGCGACGTGTCAGCGAGGCACTTTCTGGTTTTGCTCTAGGCTTCCTTTGGAAGGAAGGCTGCAAAGCTGAATTCCAAATACATGAGCAGACTCTGAAAAGAACCTGATTTAAGCCCATCTTTTCAAAATCTGGCTTTAAAAGTAATCATTTTCGCTAGTGTTCAGCGCTGTGACTGTGGGCCATCGATACATAAGCGATAGCAGCAGGAGGCAGCCCTCTTGTGTCCAGATAATGTAAGACAGAGACCTAGCTGGAGCTGTGCTCTCCTCAAACAGGGACCAACAGAGCGCGGAAAGGTACAGAAGAGCAATTACCCTGCATTCAGAAGGGAACTGCATCTCAATGAGTGGCATCATTTTATGGATCTTTAGAGGAAACTGGGGAGAGGAACTGATTATACCATTCTGGAGAGAACAGCTTGCGATACAAGATATATTGCTGTGGGTCTCTCCTGACAAGTTTCAAAGAGGGTGTTAGTTCTGGAAGCCCAAGATACTGACCTCTGTAGGGTAACTAATCCCACTGGCGTAGGCTTTAAATGGCTTTGGAGTACACTGAGATGAACCCAGTTTACACAATTTAAGTGAATAGTAACCTGGAGTTTTACCATGTTTCCTGGAAGTTTGTTACAATCTACATGGGAAGTTCTGTTGAGTCCTCAAGGGTCCCTATGAAAAGGAAATGCTCTTCTAGAAAATTAGGGCTTCCAAGTAGACATGCATTTAGGCTGTTGTTCTTGGTCTAGATTCCCAAAGGAATGGGCAAAGGAATTACACATAGCGGACATTATATGTTGTCATGACTAAATTCAGGCACTTGGCTCCCACAATGGCATTTGCAAACCCCTTAGGCAGCAATTCCTTGTGCAAGACACCTAGGAATGTGGAGTATGAAGGAGGAATTCAGTAGAAATACTGATTTGCCTCTCTCACAGATTTATGTGGGGCTGTGGACTGAAAGTCCTTTTTCTCCTAAATTCCTAAAAAATGGGGCAGAGAACCTTGCTACCGTGTTCATTTGTTATATAATAAAATAATCATTACAAATGTTGCCCAGGATGGGGAGATGGGTTCATCTCCATTTCTCCCAGGTCCATATCATAGACCATCCTGATTATTTCTTCCTGCTCTAGAAGGGAAAAACATTTTTCCATTATCTTGACAGATGGGATATTTCATTAAAGTGGCAAAGCTATTGTCTTGAGCTAGACCTAATGTCTGTAATACAAAGGGTTAAGAGTCTGTATAATTCTCCCTTGACGGAATTTTTACCTTGTGCTGTGCAGATTAACAGACAAATGAAGGGTAGCTTTCCTAAATTGCTACTGTTAATATTTGCTCCATTAAGTCTTTTGCACATAGTGCCACCTAATTGCAATATCTGGGCATAGAACCTGTCCAGTTCCTGAGCATGATGTGACCTCATGGAAGACAAAAATCCAGCATTCTGTAATTAAAGCTTTATGCCTTACACACAAGCTTGAAAACCCAAGACAATATTAACACTGAATTTGGCATGAACTCGCAAATACTTTTTAGCATTTTTTCTTCTTCTATTCAGCTATCTTGTGTATAATTTTTAACCAGAAAGACTTCCTGCTGGCTAGGAAACAAAGCACATTCCCCTTCTCTGTAATAATCAGCAGACATAGGCCGCCAGCTTGCTACATTTTAGAAATGCAGGTCAGCCCAGCATATGGTGTAAAAGAACTTCCCATGCTGCAAGGATTTGGAAAGGCTAACATATGAAATCGAACTCATTTATATTTGGGCTGTGTAGGAGGCACAAGCTTCCAGCCATAGCTCCCAGCTGTAAAATGCGTGTAAGCCTTAGCATGGTGCAGCACTCTAATCCGCTGCAGTTCCTTTCCTGCCTCAAAGCACTTTGTTTAAAGTCTCATGGTCTATTCACATTTTCTCTTTTGTGTGTGTGGCAGGACCCGAGTGCCATGCCGAGACCAACTTCCCAGGACCTAGCAGGATTCTGGGACTTATTGCAGCTCTCGATTGAAGACGTCAGCATGAAGTTCGATGAACTGCACCAGTTGAAACTCAATGAATGGAAAATAATAGAATCACCTGAAAGGAAGGTAAGCAGACCATGGACAGTACCATTTACTTTCCATTTGTAGTTCTGTAGTCTCCCTGTGTTAAATCCAGTAGTAAAACATGATAGGCTTCCAGCCCAAAGTCAGAAAAAAACGTAACTGGCAATGTGCCATCAGATGTAACAAATGCAATGCACTTTGCTAAGTTCTGCTATGGGCTCGCTAAGCACTTTTTCTTCAAATTAATTTGAATTCAAATAATAAAGGCCAGAACTGAAATCTGTTCTGATTAATTCAGATTGAGGAAAATAGCCTGATAATTCAACCAACGTTCACTCCAGCTTTGCTACCACATTTGGGGCAATTTAAAGCTAGGCACTAAGTCTTTAATCCTGCCTGCAAGAAATAACTGGTATTAGAGCAGGAGTAAAATAAAAACATGTGACAAAGCATTGGGTAGCTCAGAAAACAAGCTTGGCCTGTGAAAGTTTGTTGGACAAGGAATACTTCTGGCAGGCACCCTTCTGCCTGAACCCTGCCTTCATCTCCACACTGCAGCTGCACAGGCCAGCTTGAAACATGGGTGGAAAATTGTCCACAAATCAGTGCAATTCTGTCAAGGCCCTTCCGCTTCCAAGAGCTGCATCCCTCCCCTTAATTATCCCACTGCCCTTGATGATTATTGTATCAGTAAAATGAAGACAGCATTTGTTTTGAGTTAGTAGCATTAGCCTCGGGTGGATACTTGTTTGTTTTGGGAGGAATTAGGAGGCAACTTGACAACTCTTTCATTCCTGAATGCTCCTTTCAGATTTTCATTTTCAGCCACTGGTTGGCGAATGGTGAGTTTGCAACTCTTGCTGACTGGTGACAAGTAGAAGTAAGAAATTATTACAATGACAGGAACAGTGATGCTCCCCAGAGGAAAATAAAGAAAAGTTGAAAAATAGGGGAGGAGGAGTGGGAAAAAGGGAATAGAAGCATTATGTTCTTGGCTGAAAATAGCAAACAGAAAATATTGACAGGAAGAGCTGACTCTCATGGAGTTAAACATATCTCATCTTAGTCTGCTGTGCTGTTGCCATTAAGTCAAGGGTGTAGAACTGTGTTGTCATATACCTTTTTCATCTAGTCTTTGCTAAACTATTTTGCTAGGAGATTCAGAATTACTTTCAAAACAAAAACCCAAAACAATAAAAATTCCATGAGCTGTAAGCCCTTCAGTATTACTTTTTACCATTTATAATCTTGAGTTAACTGTATTCTCCACCCCATAACCCTCCCTATTTCTGTCATTTAGAATATCCACTTGCAGAAAGTAACATGCTAGTAAACATGAAGTGGAATCCTCATCTTTGAAGATACTCAGTCAAATATTAAATATGACTTCAAATTTGGACCTAATTTCAAGAAAGGTTGTATAAGATCATCTCTGGATGTCCTTTCCATGCTAAATTACTGCATAGTTCTGTGATTCTAAAAATTTTCGTAAGGTTCTTATATGATATTTCACAATTTCTGGATTGGAGAAAATGGAGGAAAATACTAATTTATTATTTTAGAACAGTTCTCAATTTAAAACTTGCAGAAGTTATTTATAGCTTGTTTGGCACTGTGACATATTGACCCTTACCTTATAGTCTGATAATTCTTCAATATGATTTTCTTAAATATAGTCTGGACTTGCAAGTTCTTAGCCCCATTTCTTCCTCTTGGAGGTGTTTGTATGTTTCCATTTAGCAATTCAGAGAGGAAACTAAACTAATTGGCAAGCTCTTAGCCCCATGTTTTCCTCTTGGTTGGGGTTTGCATGTTTCCATTTAGCAATTCAGAGAGGAAGCTAAACTAATAGACAAGTATACACAGCTGCTATCTTATATCCAGCTGAGACTAAATTCAGTATGATTAATTTAATTAAAAATCCTGTCCTGCTAATCTTAGACAGTCTTTTCACTTGATCAGACCACACAGCTGCGCTGAGATCTTACTGGCAAGTCAGTCTGCATTTCTGTTCTTAATGAATGTAATAATGTGTCAGCTAATATTAAATGGATTCACATAAAAGTGAGGTACACAGACTGCATGTGTAAGATACCTGCAAAGAGAGTAAAGGGAAGTCTTTGTAAAGCATAGGGCTGCAGAAACACAGTCCGCTTGAATTTGCAATGACTGCTGAAATAACAGGTTTTCAGCAGGGTCCCTAGAACGGAAAGTGACTCATGTACTCCATTAATCAGCTGATTTTAGAGTGCAAGTGGAGCATGCCTGATGTAACCAGTGTTTTTCACATCTCTAATTTGCACATTCTGCAGATGGTATTTTCCACGCGCAGTTCACTTCTCAATTTCAATGCCCTGTTGCAGGAAGAAAGAAAGGTTCCTCCTCCTGTACCAAAGAAGCCCCCAAAAGGAAAATTCCCTATCACGAGAGAAAAATCTCTGGACCTACCGGACAGACAGCGACAAGAGGCTAGAAGACGGCTCATGGCTGCTAAGAGAGCAGCCTCTTTCCGGCAGAATTCAGCCACAGAGCGTGCAGACAGCATTGAGATCTATATCCCAGAGGCTCAAACCCGGCTTTAAAGACAGAATGCTGCAGAGTTTCTTTTTTAAACAAAATGCTTGTACAGTTTGTCACTTACCTGGTAATTTTTGTCTCATTCTCTCCACTAAATATGCCCTTGCTGTTGTGTTCTTTGTGCCATAAGCACAGTGGAATGCTTTTGATTTCCTCAGAATTTGCTGAGCTCACTGCAAGAACAACTTCTTTTGTATTTATTGTCTGACTTACAATCAGCTACAATGGATAGGGCTTGTTGAGACCTGACTTATCCAATATATTCTCAGAGGACAACAAGAAACACCTCTTGAGATGGAACCCAGCTTACTTTTTGTTATTTATATTTTTATAAGATGTGTGATAATTAGGGATAAGAATAACAAACTATAAATGGGTGCATCTCACCATTCACTAGAGGCATTAGCTAATCCAAGTAGAAGGTGCTACAAATGTAAAGAGCAGGAAAGAAAGAACCCATTTATCTCTCTGACCTCCAGTTTGTTTTCCTTGAATCCAGCTAAGATATTTGCCCATGTGCTCTGCCACTCTACTCATCTTTGTTACTGCAAAATAACATTAGGCCTCTCGTGTCATGTCAAGTTTCTGGAGATGAACAGGGATATCCAGCCAGTAAAACTCCAAAGTTCATCAGAAACCAAGAAGCATGCAAGTCTGGTGATGTTGGGAATGCCCAGTGAGAAACGTTTGCTGCTAGCAGTGTAACGACCTTCTGAAACCTAAGCAAAATGATAATGCAAGAGGACTTGAGGGATGGGTGAAAGGAAAATGGAAGCCTTAAACGTTAGATCTTCTGTAGCAAGATGTGTAAAGAAAAAGTTATACTTACTCCTTCGGAACACTCATTGCATTTTTAACAGTTATTTTATGTGTTAACATTTATTTTATAAACCTTCTCTCTTTTATTTCAAGAGCTGCGCTACATGTAATATTTCAAACTCTTCAAAATGTTATATCAATTGAGTTTCCAGGGTATCCTTGAGAAAAAAAAAATCTTGCTTGTTTAAAATGCCAATTGTGATATTGTAATCAGTTTAAGAAATATGAATGTGAGTGGTAAGTATATCTAAGTTTAAATGGTTATGTTAAGGTAAAGGTGAACTGTGGTTTACAGTTGTATTTTTTTTAGAACTATTTTTCTATGCAGTATGAGTTATAGCAAGAATAAGCTTCTTGCTTGCTTCAGACATAAGAAAAAAAGAAAAAAAGTAAAAAAAAAAACACATGACTCAAGAGATAAGTGATTTTCAGACATGGAATATAAGGAAAATAATGTATTTTCAAGCCTCTCATTATCAGAAGAGAAAAGTGATAATTACCACAGTCAAGAGGCTTTAATTTAAAATAAATTAAGATAGAATTATTCCACTTCACCTACCTTCCAGAGGCAACTGAGCATCCCTGCACTTAGAAGTCTTCAGGTGAAGACGCAATAAGGAACTCACAGACTCCAATTCCAAGGTTGCGAATACTCCTTTAGGTCAAAACCATGTCAACACAGTGAGACAGACAGTCCCAACTAATGTATTTCCTGTTTACCTGCTTTAACAAATGCAATGTACTTAGCCATAGGCAGAACAGCTATTTAATTATACTCTAGCACTTTGGTTCTTCACCTGACAAGCACTTTAAATGTGTCCCATGCACCCTGCAGCCTGACAGATGAGTGAAAATGTGAGGTATCATAGGTTATGCAGATCTGACATTACTTCAGATCTGAGGGTTTTTTCTTTTTCCTTCTCTCTATTTTTTTTTAAATTTTCTTCTTTTTCTCTACAGTGTGCAGTGTTAAGCATGAGTTCTATCTTCGGAGCATAGCTGAGAAACCAGGTTTAGCTTCAAGATATGAATCTTTAGAGGTGACGTTTTGAGAAGTTTCTGTGAGGAGAAAACCCTGTAAATTGAGCCTGATAATCTGGTTTATACTTTACCAAATAGCCTTAAACTATATTCGGAAGCAAAAACCGAGACGAATGTATATCCTTCAAAAAATGCAAAAAAAAAAAAAAAAAAAAGAGAGAAAAGAATCCCTGAAATATTCTTCTATAGATGAAAACATTTTATTTCCCATTCCTGGTGTTTTCAAGGCATTTTTTTATTAAGGAAAGAGCTGAATCCTGGGTAGTGTACAATATTGATCCTACTTCCTATATTCATTTTACTATTTTAAGTACAAACATATTTGCAGACATTGGCATCTTTAGTCTTGAAAAATGTTATCTTATTTAAAGAGGAGCTGCTAAATAGAAATATCCACATGAAACTAAAGCCAGTGTCTTTCCTCAATTTCGGAAGTTTGAAATACACAAACACACACACACACACATATATATATATACACACACACACACACAAACATATATATTTTCATTTATTAATTAATTTATTTATTTATTTATTTATTTATTTATTTATTTATTTATTTATTTATGGCAGCTGGTGTATTTTATCTAATTTCCCCGTGTACTTGTAGGAGCAATCACACCTGACTTTCTTGCTTGAAAACCCCACCTGCAGTGACAGATTATGCGATTAAAACAAGTTGTGCTTGATCCTGACAGTGTTCGGGCTCTGTAAAGATGAATTTTAAAGAAAAACAGATTACCTGATAAGCTTAGATCCCAGTTTATGTTACAATGCTGACTCGGAGCAATCCCCAAAAATCTTTAATTTTAGCGCTATATTTTGAGAGATTTGTGATATTTTATAATTTGTTGGATGTTCTCAGGCTAAAGTAGGCTTGCAGGAATGACACCGACTCTTTATTTTAAATTTCCCATTTCATAATTTGAAAATGTTCAGTTGGATAGCTGTGATTGTTGTTTGTTCCACTCTGTTCACAAAAACAAAAATAATTAAAAGAAAACTAGATGCCTTCTGGAAAATCTGATAATATGTTATCTGTGCATGTTACATTTTGAAGTGCAATATATTAAATTCTTGTGCAGGTAACATTCTATCATTAAAGGCAAATAACTTATTTCTATCTACATACTGTACATCTGCTTAGTTTAGAAAAAATGACATTATGTTTATCATACTTGTGTTGCAAATAAATCAAAGTCAGATCACTTCAGTTCCTGACATGAGAAACACAGCCCATGGTATCTTAGTAAACACATAGACAGATCAATTGTAATCTGACCCACATCATAAAAATAAAATTCAAGTACAAAACCAATGCAGGAGGAGCATAAATAAAGATAGAAAGTGGAATACTTTTATTTAGAGAGTTCGTGCTGTACATTTACAAAGAGCAGCTGGATATGACAAAATATTCTCTTATTTAATCAAATGCTAATTGGACTAAAATTTATTTTAAAGGATGAGAATTCTAGAAAGCCTCTGTTCATTTCTTCATTGCCTGTAAAACACAAGTATAGTAAACAGAATTATGAAAATTTCAATAAAGCAAAAGACCTGAATGGTAAAATCTTTGATATTTGCCATACTTATTTTTGCTTTGTATATTTTTTTGCTTTGATTTGAAAATTGTTGTAAACTGGTAAAGCATGTAATGAAGTGTTTTATTATTTCTTGTTGACTGGATCAGAACGGTCTTTGGCAGGGTGTAGCGACCAATGTTGTTGTGCAGTTTAATACCAAAAAAATACGTTTTGGTCTATGCTTAAACCTTGTCACTTGCTAGATCTGACACGGGTCAGGAGGGAATTAAAGCGTGCATAGGAAGAGGCATAGATTTCATATACATAAAACATTTCACACGGTGCAAATTATTTGTTTTAGCATAAGATGATCTCCTACTGTATCAGTAAATTACTGCTCGGGTTTTTACTTCCTTAGCACTGCTAATGCTCGAAAGTGAGGGAATCTTTGGGAAAAGGAAGGAATTTATGATGAAGTGATCTGAAGCCCTAAGTGACGTGCTGGGGTCCTGCGCTTGCAGGGCTCCTCCGCTCCGTGGGACACTGATGGCGCAGGGAACCCCATCCCAGCCAGCTGCAGCAGGGATGCGCCGGAGTCCAACCCATCGAGCACTGGTTTTTGCAGACTAGTTTGGGGCTGAATTGGTCTGTTAGCACCAGCCAGGTGTGCTCAGCGTGTGCTGAAAAGCCATGAAACCTTGCGATGCTGGCACCCGAGTCCTGCGCCGAGGGCTCCGATGCGAAGAGGCATCTGCGCTGCGTGCCCTTCCCAGAGCGCAGGACAGTGGAGCGGCATCGCTGGCAAACATCGGCCAACCCTGCGGCACCGGGCGAGTGCTTCCCGGTGTGCAGCGACATTCACATTCATATAGTGCCTTTCATCCAGAAGGATCTCAAAGCACTTTATTAGCTGGCGTGCAAAGCCAAGGCCTAGCGCTGGCCCGCGCGGGGAAGCGGTCACCACAGGCAGCCTGAGCGGCAGCAATGCTTAGTGTTGCCTCTCAAGAAGCTAGATGAGGAAAGAAAAGGGTGCAAATGATGTTTGCAGAACAAGCTTACCCACTGTGTGCCTGCGAGGTTGGCTGTGGTGAAGGAGCATCCCGGGGAGCGCAGTGTGGGGAGAGACCGGAGAGCCCTTGCCGGGCCTCTGGGTGACTGGAGCCGGAGGCTTCTCCATCAGGGACCTCGGCAAGTGTCTTCCTTGCCAGCTCTCCCCCGCCTCCCATCTGCCCCATGCCCACTCCTCGGCCCCTCTGCACACTGCGGGCTACAGCGAAGGGCACAACCGAGCGCAGCCAGGGCAGGGCAGGGCAGGGAAGGATTGTGCAATTCGTTGTGAGATTCTTTGTTGGGAAGAGCTGTTGGAAAGAGCAGTGGGAAACTTCTCCCAGCGCTAGTGGAGGGGCAAGAAGTTAAAGGCAATCACTTTGTACTGTGCATAGTAGAAGGAGGACATATACGTATATACCTATCTATTTGTCAGTGTGATGGTTCCCAGAGAGTTGGACCCAGGAACCACAGCCACCCCTCAGCATCCGTGCGGACCGGGACGCTCGCGCGCAGCGCAGCTCCAGCACTGGCAAGTCGGTCGGGTGACCTGCTGGGTGCAGTGCCCTGGCCCAGCAGCCGCTGTTTGTGTCCACCTCCAGGGGCAGTATTTTGGGAGCAGCTTGTTTTGTGGCATTCCCACAGGCTGCAGAATTAAGCCCTCTGTATACACAGAAATTGCCTGACTTATCTCTGAAATGCAGTCACCTCCATGGTGTAATGCTGCAGCTGTAACTGCATAATAGGCTGTTCAGGACAGCAACTGTAAAACTGAAATTGAAATGGAAACTTGCCCAAAAGAGAATTTGGACAGAATATTTAAGCTGATTCAGCTCCTCTTAACAAAATAAAATTCTAATGGCTGCAAGAGGCCATGCACTCATTATATCTAAAAAGCATCTGCCCGAACCCTTCTTACTAACTGTGCATTGCATTTCATAAATGATGATCAGAGGTAGAGGCTGCATGTTCACAGTTCCACCTTCCCACATAAGGCTGTTTCTCCCATTACAGTTCACTGCTAAAACAGAGCTGGGCTTTTGAAGTCAGACTCTTCACTGAGGGTGAAATTAGCGGGAGGTTTATTTGCAGACATGGCCATTATCACCAACATAGCCATTTGTGAGAATTCTTCCTCTCCTTCCCCTATTCTTTTTTCATTCAATGCATCAGCATTCCCCTTCTTAAAGCTGAACTGTCATAAAAAATTCAGTTGTGAGATGAATTACTGTAGCGCTTTGGGCTAAGATCTGCTCTCAGTTATATTAAATCAGCCCTGAGAAACTTCACTGAAGTCAGAGCAAAATGTCAGATGTGAACCAGTATAATTCAGATCAATGTCTGACTCAGCAAGTCCTGTTGAGGTAGAACGGACTTACTGTGACAATTAGCTAGCACATAATTATTTTGCAGGATATATTGCTTCCTTTCAAGTAGGTCAAACAGAGTGGGTTTTGGTAGGTTGAAGTCTCTGACTACAGTCTTCGCAAAGAATTATTAGCTTTATTTATAATTACCTTTGGAAGCCACATGCTCATATCCATGCTTTGATTTATATTTTGGAGTTTTAATAGTATGGCCATTTCATTTTAAAAGGGCTCCGCATGTATGTTTTCTCTAGTCCACTTAATTTTCTGAGCTAAAAAATTAACCCTTCCAAGTAGTCCGACTTATACTGCTCTACAACTGTTCTTTCCTGAGAAAAGCCACTATGTGCAGGATTTTCTGCACAGAGACAAAATTCATACTTTCATTTATCATGTGACATGCCAAAATATTCAAGTGTGGCCTAAGGACTAAATTAAATGCCTCCTATAGAATTTCAAGGAATGCTAGAACCAGGAAATTAGCTGTTTAGTTATCATTAAAAGTATATATAAATATATATAAATATATATACATAAGACATCATATCAACAATGAGGATGAACTGAGTGCCAAATATTCACCATCTGTACAAAGCTACATTTCATTAGAATTAAACTATTTTATGTAATTCTCTTTCTCATGCTTTTATGGTTCTTTTGATAAATTCTATTAAGTAGCATGCAGGATACCTAAATTGAATGTACAGTATGTTGTTTCATTGCTACAATAATTTCTCGCTTCTCAGTAATATCTTCTTTACCAGAATGTTATTCGTTACTTTAAAGACATATTTGAGAATTGTTTTATTCTTGAATTATTCTTTTCTCATGGTTCTCTGCTCACCTCCAGCTGATTGTAAACAAATGTGCTTCAATATTTTGCCCCATGGCTCTTTTATGAAGCTGCCTCTTTCAATTGGTTTATGTATTGTTTATGTTCATCTCCTGTAAATATCTCTGCAATTAAATTTTTTGAGAAAAATAGAGTATACTCTTTATTACATTTTAAATTTTACATTAGTTAAAATATGCCCTTTCCAATCAGACAATTTGTAGACCACAGTAAATTATTACTTTAGACATGTAACCTTTGGAGTATCTGTAAATGCATTATCAATAAAATATTTTTGATTGGGTTTTATCTGAATTCAAAGGAAGACCCATTTAATATCCGAAGGAATTTGGCAAATAACAGATTGGTTATGCAATGCTCACAGTGATTGTCTTTTTAATATTCATTCTATAGATACAGAATACCATGCACAAATTTTGAATTAGTTCATTGTGCTTCATTAACAGAAAGGATAGTAGAAAGGATTTTTTGGTGTAGATCAACATTAATAGTAAGTTGTTGTTGTTGTTGTTATTATTATTATTATTATTATTGTTAGGTGGAAATAACTGGAAGATTGTTTTGGAAAAATGAATCTTGGAGGATATCTGTATATGGGTCTTGCTGTTTGCAACTGAATAACCCAAAAAGAACTTTTAGGCCATGTAATGCATTTTAGCTCCTACAGGGCAAGACAAATCACCTTCAAAGAATGGCTTGAGCATCTCAGCTTGGTCCATACTTTGCATTGGCTACAATTCTTGATATGCCAGAAACCACAGTATGAGTGAAACGAAGATGCATGGAGTCTCTGAGTCTAATTAAAGGAAGTACAAGAAATACTATGACAAGTATTCATTTGGGGAAGACAGTTGCTCAGTTGCTTGAACATCTGGATTTTTTATTAATTAATTAATGCATACACTATCATTACACTTAGGATACCTCGTTATGGATTAAGACAACATTTAAAAAGGTTTTGTACAATTACAGAATAAAACATTTTCTCTTACCACAAAGAATTTATAACCTAAACATGAGATGAGAAAAAACAGATAGATAAATGATTTGAGTGGAGAGAAACAGTGAGACACTATTCTTTAAAAGAAAGAGCAGGTGTTGCAGCAGTGCAGCACTCTATTAGTTGTCAATCATTTCATAAGCATGAGGAAAAAAAAAAAAAAGAGGATAATGAAGTGGGTTGGAAGATACCCTCAGGGATGTCTTCTCAAGAAAGAGGGCAGCCCAAGAAGGATGTTGTTTGAAGATTTAATACAGAGATGATGAAATCTGGCATCATGAGTCAACTGGAGGTGGAAGCTGACATCTCAGTAATTAATGAATGATGCTAGGTACACGGTGGATAGGTGGTGTCTGAATAGACTGTGAAAGGTCTTGGCAGGAAAGACCAATAAAATTAAAAATTCAGTGTTCTGCTGGATCATTATTTGTATGAAAGGATTTTCTTCTTTAATATCTGTTGTGGAATGCTCAAAATTTCCCTGCTATATATCAGCAGTTCTAATGAAATTGAAAGGGAGAGCTTTTTAGCTCAGCTTAACCCTTCTTTTGCACACTTCCTAAAGAGCAGCTGTTGTGACCTAGAGCATCATTCACAGCGGTCGTGCTAATATTTTACTGCTAAGAAAGCCTTGATCACTTCTAGCTAAAACTCCCGTGACCATTTAGCATGGCTTAACCAACATGAGTTCCCTCTCTTGAATCTGGAGAGGATCGCACAACTAACAAGAAAGCTGTTTCTTGCACAGTGTAGAGAAGTTGCATGTCATCCTTCGCATTACAAGTATACCCATATAAATTAGGAGAATCATTGCTGATGAACTAGGAAGGTCAGTAAAACCAGCGCATAGATGTGGCATCTTTTGTTTCAGTTGCTAAGCCAAATAATCAGGTGCAGAATACATGTTCTGACATTAGCATATTTATTCCAGTTGAACTGCATTGACACTGGGGCTCAGTCAGTGGAAGCTGTTATTGTTTTAGCTGTAGCAGCACAGCTGAAGTGTGAAAATTTTGAAATGTACACAAGTGACTTGTATAACCTATCACAGATCTAACGTAATCCCTGGACAGATTCTACAGTGAATTTTCAAACAATCAATTTATAAATAGCAAGAGGATAATACAGTGATAAAAACTAGGCAGTACTGATTTGCCAGCATCCAGTCATGTCAACCGATTTAATTTTCTTCTTTGACAGCACGAATGGCCTGATATATTAGTTTAAAATGGTAGCAGTGATAGATCTTCACTTCGTTAAGGTTTTGGATGTGGTTCCAGTGTAACAATTTTATATATAACTAGGGAAATGTTGTTTAAATAGAATTGTTGTAAAATAATTTCCCATGCAGATGAAAATAGTATTTTATATTATTTTATATCTTTGCTAGACGGTGAAATCAGAAAAGATTTTCAAGTGGGCAAGAAAAACTCACAAAAATCTAACCTGGTCCTCAGGATCAGTCAGTAATTTCATTGGCAGCTTGGATGAGGAATAAAAAATAGAACGCTTGTGACCGTGTGACACTAACCTGACAGAGGGCACGATCAAAATTCCAAATAATCCTGAATAACTGACATATTCTAAAATCAACATGTTGAATTTCAATGAAGAAAAAATGCAAAATGCTGCACTAAGAAAGTTGCATTCAGTCTCAAATGTGATAGAATATCTGGTTTAGAAAAAGTAAGCAAAGAAGGATTAAGTGGGCTATGGTGGATCACAAGTTAAATAAGAGGCAACATGATGCTAAATCAACACAAGTTAAATCTCATGCTGTTAAAAAGGGGGGAGATCTAATTCTGGAATATATTAGCATATCATTAAATTAGCATGGCTTAACAAATTACGGTGTTGTGTAATCATCCATGTATACACAGTCTTAACTTATGGGGCATGTACGTTATTGGACTTGACATTGTGGACCAAGCTAAAACGAACAACCCATTGGAGGATGAAGTCTTCAGATTCAGAAAAATCAAATTTTGGATAGTCAAGGCACGGCTCTTCTTCCTCCAGACAGGCTGCTCAGCAACAGTGGCCACAACCATTTGCATTTTGCTGCATGTCAAGTGTTGAAGGACTTCTAACAAGCTGAGCCCTTGTTAGGACTTAGGTGAAGATTATACACTTTCTTGTTCCAAGGCCTGAAACTCAGTAGAAATGAGATAGAAGGTAGGGTGCTTTTAGTAAGGTAGGGGGCTTTCAGTGTGCTAGGCTGCAAGAATTTAGGAACCCATCTACGGTCAAAAGCTGGGGTACCCGACTGTAGTGAGCTTCTGCCATGCTCGGGCAGTGGTGCAGTACAGGAGCTGCATCACCATCTTTTGCCTAGCCACTTCCACCCAAGTCTGGTCTGAGATGTCAAAAAGTGCCATCTGAATCTCAGACAAATGCTCAAAGACAAAATGTGAAATAGCGAGATAGGTAGAATCATTTCAGAACATCTAAATGTTGATGGAGCAATCGATATGAGTCAACAGAGTCATGCCACTGTGAAAGAGGCAAGTCAGCCCCTGGGGATGTAGCCTCTGAAAGAGCCTCTGGGGATGTAGGTGTAACTCTCCTGTGTGCTACAGAGAGTTTCTTGTTCCACCACGTTCAGCACTGCCAAGGTTTTGGTGGGCGTATTAGTCCTCTTTCAAAGGTTCTGCGAAGTATGTGGATCTGAGATGCATGGAGAAACTTCAGAAGAAACTTCAGAAGAGAACAAAAATTTTAACAGATTCAGGAACCATAGCCAATGTAAAAAGGGTTGAGAAAATTTTTCCAAAGACAGCTGATTTGTTTCAATACAAAAAAGTTTGTTATGGACTTTTCATGGGATTGTTTCTCTCATTCCCTAGAAGGAGGCTGTTAGCTTATGTTAATAACCTGCTTCCTTTGTAGATAGTAAGTTTAAAACTTGACCTTTTTGGGTGAAGAAGAGGATGTGTGGGATAATGGTGGTGAATCCTGGAAAAGATGCATTGACACAGTAATACAAGGTAGCAGGCATACCCTAAAAATCCCTTCAGATGTGACCCACATTTCAGAAGCCTCCTTGAAGGCCACATGCAGACCAGGAGTCTAGGCTGCATGCAAGCTTAGAAATGGATATGGCTTGAGAGCCGTCATCATCATCTGAAGGTGTAGAAAACCATCTGCCAAATGTGGCTCAGAGAGCTGTGCCCTGCCTTTTTCCAGCATGACAAAGTGACCACCTGGATGCATGCCAGAGGCTAGCCTGGCTGGTGGCCACAGCTGGGTTCCCCAGGATCTCCCTGGTTGGATGTAGCTCAGCCTGCTGCAGGGCTTGACGAGACAAATGCACAGGGTCACCCCTGGCTCTCTGTTTCTTTAACTGTGCATTATGGTTCTGTCAGATCATCACCTTCAAGGAACAAAGCTAGGCAGTTCTTGAATAAAAGGCTTTAAAGCTAAATTGAGAAACTATAGAAAATTGGTGGTAGTGGCTGAGTCAGCAATGTTCTTTCTTCGGTGCTTGGTCTGTATCCCATTTCAGTATTAGCATGCATGGGGCTGCTTGAGATGCAGCAATTGAGGAGAAAAGTAAAAGAAAGTTTCTGCTCTGTATGAGGAGTAACATTACCTCAGCATTTACCCTGATTGGATACTCAAATCTCAATAAAGTTTAGAAGCAATTAATATGCTTAGCCAAAGTCTCTTAGAAGTCTTTGTGGCTATGGCTGGGATATTATATTCTTCATAACTCAGCCCGATTCATGTCCAACATAGCCCTGAGCTGTTTAGACCATGCGGACAAACACAGGGAGGGCTTATTGGTCAAAAGTGTTGTGTGCCTTGTAATCGCGATACTTGACCCTTCTGAAATTCATCTTGGCTGATGCAACAAGAACTCACTGCAACTGAATCTCCTCATACTGGCTGCAGAACTTGGCACTGAAACATTTGAGAAGGACAGGACTTAGGTCAATGGAATGGAAAATAATGACAAATCAATTTAAATGCAGATCCTTGGGGAGTATATGAGAATAAACTGCTTCAAATAAATTTAAAAAGGAAATTAGCTTTGGTGAAAATCAAGGATTCTAAGCATTAAAAAAGTCACATAAAACCAAGTATAATGGAGGTGATAAATCAGTTTTGGCAGAAAAGAAATAAATCACAAGTGAATTGTAGGGGAAGGAGATGAATGATATGCTTTGGGATTTGAATATGCCTAAGTAAATTCTGTAAAATATTTATAAATTTGTGAAGAATTGAAAACATCTTAGAAAAAGGCTGATATTCAGGATATCATGAATGTTTATATTTATATATTTGTGGGTTTGGTTATGTGTGTATATATATTTATGTATGCATGTTTGTGTATACATACATATCTATACATATCTATATACCAAGATAAACTGTAAGTGCTATATATATTTATTTCATAAAATAACATAACAATATATACTTTATATGTAGCTTGGTTTTGTGTGTATTTGATAACCTATATTCCATCAGGATAAAACCCCTTACCTGTTTAAGACACAGAAAGTGACAGTATAAAAGCAGGCTAAGGAGAGTAGTGCTGAGAAAAGGAGAAAATGAAACAAACATAAATGCTGTATCATTCATTTTTTGCTTATTAGGAATATGTGATTAATTTAGCTGATGTGAACTAGGATTTTACCATAATTCTTCTTGAGCGTGAAAAAGCTTTTTGGGGTTAACTCCCATTAGGGGTCTGTTTCTATAGCCAGCTCCAGAGCCAAGTACATACTGGGCCAGAAAACAAACACTCTGTGCATGAGATAAGCAAACTCATGCATTTTGACATCTGACAGCCTGAATTAGGACGGGTAGTTGTATCATTTTGAAACAAACTGCTATATGGCAAGTCCAGCATCTTCTATCCTTTCACCCAGATTCTATCTACTGTCCCACGAAAATCTTTCCAAAATGCATTTTATTAATTAATTTGTTTCACATGAAATGGAATAAACATTTTTTTCAAGATCCTTCTGATTTGTAAGGAGCAGTAATATTCCATCTGAGTTCACTTTCTGAGGATACTAAATCAAAGCAAAAAAAAAAAAAAAGCCCTAATATTTGGAGAGAATTGCAAATCTCAGAAGAGTCAGGAGAGTCATTTAAGGATATGAGAGCATCAGACATGACAGCACATGTAGAAAGACTAGTCTGTTGTTCTCGTTAGGATATATCTATTTATTTGTCNAATCAAAGCCAAAAAAAAAAATAATAAAGCCCTAATATTTGGAGAGAAATGCAAATCTCAGAAGAGTCAGGAGAGTTATTTAAGGATATGAGAGCATTAGACATGACAGCACATGTAGAAAGACTAGTCTGTTGTTCTTGTTAGGATATATCTATTTATTTGTCTTCAAATGTGAAATAAAAAAAAGTATAATCAAACCAGTGTTGTACTTCAGGAGTTACACGGTTTCCCTTGAATTAACTGTGTATGGAGAGGAGGAGGAAATGTCTTGCAAGGCTGTGGTTAATGCAGAGCAGGGGTAGATGTGCTAGACAGCAGCATTTCATGGTCCACCAGGAGCCATTGGAAAGGCTCGTGGTTGGAAGCCCTGGGATCTACGTAACCTTCCATGGCGTGTTCACTGCGGTGACATTTAAGTTGCGAGATCAAAGAGGTTGTGACTCTTTCTTGATTTCTTTCTGTGACCAAACTCTTTTCGCTTGGGAAAGAAGATGGAGTGGCTGACCAATGAATGAGATGCATAATACTTGACTTTATTATTACAAATTAAATATCTGCAAATATTTTCTAGGATGATCTATCTTGGAGTATAGAGTTCGGTGGGACTCTTTTCTGAAGATTAAATGCTTCTGGTAAAGCTGCTGCTGTTTTCAGCTCTCAAGATAGACTAGGTGAGTTCAGGGACAAGATGAGTGATAACTCTGAGTCAATTTATGAAAGGGTGTTGTTTGCAAGGTAAAATATATGGGGGAAATCACTCATGGGGAAAGTGGGTGGAACATGTCATAGACGGATAGCAGTGAACAATAACTGCTTTTCAGTCACCAGCTTATTTCCAGTAGCTAAAAAGGAAAGACTATTATAATCAGAATAGGCCCTAACTTTCTGTAATTTAGCTCTTTGCACTAACTTATACTTTCCCAGGAAGATCTGGATTTCAGAAAGCAAAAGAGGACTGACAGCCATTGCTGTCCCCTGTCAAAAGGGACTGATGCCCCAGAGCACTGCAGATCTCTGCTGATGTGACTACCTTCCTGAAGCTCCTCGTT
Source organism: Crypturellus undulatus (assembly GCA_013389825.1). Taxonomy (NCBI): domain Eukaryota; kingdom Metazoa; phylum Chordata; class Aves; order Tinamiformes; family Tinamidae; genus Crypturellus; species Crypturellus undulatus. Next base: position 753,105 of record VWPW01001905.1, read on the forward strand.
CCTTTTGCTTTTAACAAATAGGCAATACCAGGATCCTTAGAGCTCCCTCCATGTACAGTTCTGGCTAATATCAAACCTGTATTGAGTATTTGACCCTTCTTGTTTCATTTTATCTTATTTCAGAGGGACCATCACTGCTTCTTACATTAGCTGTGTGAAAGACATTTTTCATATATCCTAGTGAAATTAAGTTCTCCCATCCACAACATAACATAGCCTTGGTCAAGGAGAAGAGAAAACAAACATATTGCAGGATCCTTTTGAACACCATGCAGCGTGGGTAGTCTGGGGGTCACTAAATTCTTCAGTCCTCTTTGCCCATGCTGAATTTCAGGGTAGAACTGCTGTGCAATCCAATTTCCAGCTTTGGGTAATGTGAAAAAGAGCAGGCTGTTGAAGGACAGGAATACCTCCTATCTCCCTCCCTCCTTGCCACCCAGCTGTCCTCCCAAAGGAGCCCAGAGGCAGGGGAGACAAGGCCCCTCACGTCCCACTGTGCCCGGCTGTGCAGCGGCAGGCAGGACAGGGACCTGCTGTCGCACAGGCACCGGCAGAGCTCCCCAGACAAGCTCAGGCTTTCGGAAGTTTCTACTGCCACCCACCGCTGCACGTAAGCACAGCCCACCTGGAAGCAACAGAAAGCTCCTGAATAGATTTCGTTCTTAATAGCAGCTTTCCCTTCTCCAGGTCTTTGGGAAAAAGGAGAGCTCTGAAGTGTATTTGCAGGGTAGGGAGGAAATGTTTTCTCAAAAGCAAAATGCGATCAGATTGTGGAGTCTTTGGACTGTTTGTCCGTGCCTGCTTCTTCTCAACCAAGACTGCTCTGTCTCCTTGCCACGGGGGTTTGGCTCCAGGTGTTCGGAGCTGCAGCATCCTAGAGGAGTACACATGCTGCAGCGGTGCAGAGTAGAAAACTCCGGTTTTCCTAATGTCTGAGGCTGAGCTCCCCATTCTTTGGCAAATACATTGCACCACGTGAGAGAGAGCAATGTAGCTCCTGCACCTTGCACCCTGCAGGTGTACCGGGAGCTAAAACTCTTGTATAACCAGATTAGAAACAAACTGTGCTTGGGATCGTGCTGCTGCATCAGGGTGTTATTATAAAGAAATGCATGTTTTCATATAGACTGAGTCTTGGAAGAAGATGTCAAATATATCAATAACTGGTGCAGTATCGAGCATTTTCTGGAAGCTGATTTCATTCTTTCATAGAGACTTCTGGCAATTTCAGCTTGCCCTGTTATTCTACAAATGTTTTCCTGTGTCATGAACTACTAAGGAAATTATTAAAGAAATTAAGTATAGGCACACTTTTCCTGTTTTCTGACAGATTCTACTATATTCAACTTTTTGCTTTTATTTTTTCTCCCTTCAGCTATATCTGTTTTAATAATTACACACATCAGACGTGCATGCTTGCCCAGATGCCAACACATGTATATAGTTACATATACATATGTATGTAGCTGATAGCTACTGCACAACTGCTTATTATTAAGCTAGTTCAGCCTCAGATTTTCCATGCTAATTGTCACGGGCTGGTGAAACTGTCCAGCAGGACATTTTTAGGCAAAAGAATTTGCTTTTACTGAGACTTACCTGTATCAAGAATTTGCATTAAAAATGCTAGAACCACTGCATTGACACACTGTAGCACTGAGGACCTCCATAGGGTATCTGGGGTAAAGCTCTGCTCTGTATGAGCCGTGTATGGAAAAATGAGACAAAACCCATTTGGGGGCCGTTGGCTCCAGCTGGCTGAGGGCTGTGAGCTCTAGGGCCAGGGGGAATCTCGTTGTCCACAGCGCTGAGCACAACTTGCCAGGACACATGCTATTTCTGCAGAGCAGGGGAGCTGACGTTAGCGCAAGGTGGTACGGCAGGCCTGGGTTTTCCTTCTTTCTTCTCTTTGAAGAGTCCCCAGGAGGGGCAAAGGAGCTTTGACTCTGCGGCAAACAGTCCCTTCTGCAATTTGTGCTTTCCCTGATGGCCCAGAAAGCCAGGAGAAGAGCTGAAGGTCGCCTTGGATGGCTACTGGGATGGAGCAGAACCTGCTCCTCCCAACTCAACTGAGTCCCAACTTCATAGGCTAAATACTCAGCTACTGCCAGCAAACACCTCTGAAACAGCAGTAGTGATATATATCCCTCAACTCTCTCAAGAGGGTTCAAAAATTCCTGGAAGAATCCACTCTGGATTTTAGCTGGGTGGAAGGAGTTAGAGGAGACTTTTAAGTAGTCTACTCTGAGAGGCCCTTGCATAGCACTATTGGAGAAATCTGTCCTTTATCCATTAAAGATCAGATTTAACACAGCTCATTCATATGCCAAAGGAGCAGGTGGACAGCAGGATGAGGCGGAAGGGCAAAGTCCAGTCTCTCTGAGAGAGCAGCCTTAAAAAAGCACCCAAGAGGGACACGCAGAGGTCCCAGCACCCTCCCTGCGCTTTTTCAACATCAATGTTGCTATGTAATATGTGGGCATGAGAACCTATAAGCAACCACAGGGATTTAAAATACAGAGGAAAGTGGAAATCTGCACAATCTAATAAAACCAAGTTACTATCTGAGCACAGAGAAACTTCAATAATTTTAATTAATGGCCTGGAGACCCACTGCATGTTACTAGACAAGCAGAGGAATAAATGAATAAATAAAAGCACTAAGGATGCTGAATCATAAAATATATTTTTCTCAATTTATTTATTTGTTGCTATTCATTCAAATTACAAAAAATACCCTACTCAGAGTTCTAGGTGATATACGCTTCATGTCAATGCTTGGAAAAAAATATAATAGATCAAAACCACCACAAAATATTGCAAAAGTAATTTAATTTCAATAATGTGCAATAAATCATACTCTATCTCTGGGCGTTAGCAGTGCATTATTCAAATGTAAGGAAGTCTCAGGGATACCAGATCTTAAAAAGTATATGGTCACTCCGTCTTAGCTCTGGAGAACAAATCACCATTTATCTGGAAGGACCACATGACAGTGGCATAATCACTTATTAGATCCTTCAGCATAATGGGGAGCAAAAGGCTTATTAATTTCATATGGAAAGAAAAAAGTACAATTTGAGAATGAAAAGAAAATTTGGGATAAAAGCAAGGTAAATTGTCATAGTGTAAAAGTTGACATGAAAAATTATCTTCTTCCCCCGGGACTCTGCATGCTCCTTTTCCATGCTCTGGCAACATATGCGGTATTTAAGCAGAAGAAGAAGCAGTAAAGGCATCTTTGCTCTCAGCTGGTGTCAGTGTATGCCAAGCAACTTTTCTCTAGTGAGGATGGTAATGTGATAATGGGTATTCTGGGTTAAAGAAGGGAAAAAAAAAAACAAGGAAATAAACTTATGAGTTCTTGAAATATTAATTAAATATCTGTTGTGTTTATCTATCCAGAGAAGAGATGAGGCACTTCTGGATTTATTTAAATGGACTACAAACAGATTTTCAAATTAGGGAGAGATGATCATCAACTACATCATCTAGAATCTAATTCTAGCTGCCATATCATGAAAGAGTCAAAATAGAGCAGCCAAGGTCCTAGTGGGCATCCTAATGAGAGCAGAGAGGACAACAAACATTCCCTAACATCTGTAGACCATATCATCCATAAAATATTGCCATCAGTTTCCTGCTAAACACAGGTTTTCTAGCACTGTGCTGGATTAGTATGGCTCCAACACTATTTATACTGAACTACTATCTTCTTTGAATAAGTGCTGTCTACACGAGAAAAGAAATTATATATTTTTTTAAATAAAATTTTTAAAACTACAAAAAATTACCATATTTATGCATAAGATTTTTCCTAAAACAGGCCAATTCTGCAAACCCTCTCCACTAACAGCCATTTCCAAACAACTCAAAACAAGGATATTTCAATGCCATCCTATCTGCTTCACTTCCCTGTCTGAAAAAAAAGTGTGAATTTTATTACTCAATGGAAGGTAATATCTTCCATCACCTCCCTCAACCTACTGGCCACATTCCTTCTGATGCGGGCCAGGATCTCTTTGACCTTCTTGTCCAAAAGGGCACATTGCTGCCTGATGGTTAACTTGTTGTCAAGGCATTTAGTAACTCTGCCTTCTCTGTATCTTCTGTCACCAAGGCACCTTCCCCATTCAGCAGTGGACTAACATTTTCCCTACTCTTCCTCTTGCTGCTGATGTATTTGTAGAAGCCCTCCCTGTTGCCCCTGACATCTCTCACTAACTCTAATTCCAAACAGGCCTTGGCCTTCCTCATTGCATCTCTGCATTCTCTGACAATGTTCCTACATTCTTCTCATGTGGCCTGGCCCTTCTACCACATTACGGATGCTCTCTTTTTCAGTTTTCCCAAGAGCTCCTTGCCCATCCACGCAGGTCTCCTCCCCTCCTTGCTCGACTTCTTTCTTGTAGGAATGCACCTATCTTGAGTTTGGAGAAAGTGATGTTTAATATTAGCCAGCTTTCCTGGACCCCCTTCTCTTCTAGGATTCCAGCCCGGGAGATTCTTCCAAGGAGCTCCCTGAAGAGGTCACTCTTGAAGTCCAGGGTTGCAATCCTACTTCTTGCCCAGTTTTCTCCTCGCAGGATCATGAATTTCAACATCTCTTGGTCACTGCAGGAAAGACTGCCCCCAACCTTCACATTTCCATCTCTGTCTAGACCATCTCTGTTCGTTTGTTAATATTAGGTCTAGCAGTGCCCCCTCTTCTCGTTGGCTCATCTGCCACCTGCATCAAGAAGCGAGCTGCAATGTTCTGCAGAAACCTCCTGGACTGTCTATACTTAACTAACTCCTGTTATATGTATCTCCAGTAGGATATTTTCCTTTTGCTTATATGGATTATAAAATAACTTGACTTAAACATATAAAATGCTGCAGTTTTAAGCTGAATTGTTGATAGCAACTATTGGCTTTTAAGAAGACCATTTTACTGTCCCTTTGCATGCAAAGAACTATTGTTCAAGCTTAGCGTGTTTAAGCATAGAACACCCGTAGATAAAAGAAGTAACACACCTTTCTTCCCTCCTTCCTTCCGCCCTCCCTCTTCTGCCCATCACAAGGGACAAAATGACTTCCCTGACAAAAAGTAGCATTGAATTTTCTTATGATATTTATTTGGATGCAGCAGAATTCTGATTAAAATTATTAACTCTACACATTATCACATATTTAATGGATCAACACCTGAATAATTTGTGCTACCTAGAAGAAAGAGAAAAAAAAAGAACCATCATCACCATCAACAAGGATGTTTTCATTAGTTTTTTCTTTTTTCTTTCTTTTTTTTTCCCCGGGAATCAGTACCCAGACTCAAATGTTTTAACATCTTCCTGGAAGTGAATATAAAATCAACATTAATCAAATTTGCCAATAGCATGGAGACTGGCTAAGCCATAAACAATAAAGAGTGGGCTGTCTTCAGGAGTAGATTTATACCTTCTTGGAATTACACTTCCAGAAATGAGACACACAGGCCACTTCTAAAAGATTAGGCTATATCCTGAAAGGCACCGATTATTTTAGATTAAAAGAACTTCAGTTCCAATGCAATTCTGTAATAAAATACTTTATATCATTCTATGTCATTAATATATTAAAAGAGCAATATAAACTAGAATAAGGAATTCAATTTATATGTGACATCCTTAATCACAGAAACATACATGGAATATCAATTAAAGTTGTTCAAATCTCAGATTGATTTTTTTTAGGAAATAACATTCTATTCTATTCTAAATATGTTTTCATCCTGATATGCAACAAATCCCAAAACCCTTGGCACACTTTTCCAAAAATATTGCTATCATTCGAAATTGTTTGATGATATAAATACGTAGTGTGTAAAATGTAATTATGTTCATTTAGAAGTCAAAACATGAACTTGTTACGTTTATTGCAACTATTTGACTCTATGACATAAACAATTTTTCTAATGAAGGCTCAATTTATTTATGACAAGGTAGGAGATAGCTTGCTGTATAAAGATTACAATAATATATTTCAACCATTATTAGTAACCCTCATAAGTATTTTTAGACCTCCTGTAAGTTAGAATATTTCAACTGCCAATAGCAGTATATCATGAAATACATGACACACAAGAGAGGCAAATTTTGAAAGAAACTTTGAATTTCAAAATGATTTTTTTTTCAGATTTTCTATGATGAAAAGATACAACACTTTTAAACAAATTTTTATATGTAAAACAGCAGGGAAAATAAGTTCAGCTGCAAATAAGCTTGAAGAAATTTCAGTGATATTTGTTATAGTCCTCACATGGCCTTTAAAAGACATTGGAAATTTAGAGTGTCATAGAAGTTATATTAAATGTGAGAGAGTACCTCACAGAATGAACAAAAAATAATTTGATCTATTTAAAAAGAAAAAAAAGAAAAACTTGGAAAACTATATGATTACAGAATAATGGTATTTTCCCAGGGAAGAAATACTGCGAATTAATAGGCTATTTAATCTAGCAAGCAAAAATGTAACAAACAACATAAAAAGTGAAGCCAGGCTACTTCAAGTGGTAGAAAAAGTGTGCATTTGAAGACCAAGATTACTCACTGGAACAAGCTCCTAACAAAAGCAGCAAATTCTTTATTTCCTCCGGCCTCCAAATGCACACTAAATGGATTTCTCAAAATATGCATTAGTCAAGCTCGAGTTAGGAAGCCTGATAAAGGAATGACTGTATGAATGTTAACGGCTTGTGATGTGCAGGAGTTTAGATTACATGTGCTAATGTTATCATCTATCCTTAACGCTTTGAGTAAATACAGCATTGTACTTATTTCCAGGGTAATGATCAGAACTCAGCAAATCCACCTTTTTCTTCTCAAGTTAAGATGTTTTTCTTCAAAAAACAGGGAGAAAATTACCATGTGCCTGCCTGTGATTGCTTTCATATTTTTATATGAATACTTGATAAAGAACAGAATTCACTTTATGACCCCTTGACACTAATACAAACTAGCACTGAGATCATTACTTTTATCAGGCCAGAGAAACGATTGCGCATATTGCAGTCTCAGGCACATGGGATAAGTGACAAGATTTTAGGGACTCCTTGAGAGCTTCAGCTCTCATATTAGTTCTACCAACAAATGAAACACTAGAGATGTCTTATTAAGTGTTTGCTTAAAGAGCATATTTTTAATGAAAACAGTTTAAATCCTGCAGAATGTGTGGCATTCTTGTCTTTTTATCAGGGAAACAATTTTATTGCCTTCTTGGGATGAGGCTCTTGCTTGCCTACAAAGAGGGCAGCACTGGATACCTGGCAGTTCAGGGCATGGGCAGAGGCCAGGCTCTGTGTGCACTGTGTAGAGGACAACTTGCATGAGCAGAGGGACAGACATGAGAGGCAGCAGCTGAAAACACTACAGTCTGGGAGTTTTATAGCTCAGGATCAGCAGGAGGTTTGGAGGTGTTGGCTGTGGCATCAGATGAGAAGTTGGGATGTTGCTTCTTACTGCGAAGTAAGCTTGGGGAATGGCCAAGTCCAATATATGGCTTGCATTTTGTTCTGCAGATCACTGGGCCTGTGTCCCCCTGGTCCATGGCCATGGTCCCAGCCCCGTTCTGCACAGCAGGCAGACAAAAGCAGTGAGTACGCTGTGACTCAGCATGGCAACAAAGATTGCACCCAGGCATCAGCGGGCTGGCCAGCAGGGCTGTGAAGGAGGGCTGTGTCACAAACCCATGTACCACTATGTCACCACTGCCCCTCTGGGGACTTCTGTCATTTTGAAGCAGGTAACAGAGCTTTGACCCTTACACAGAGCATGTCCCCTTCTCTGTGCTTGTAACAAGCCAGGGTTAATGTTCAAACGTGCAAAGAGAGGGTGGGGTATAACACCCATACTCACACAAATCCTCACAACTCCTCTACAAAGGGAAAAGTAATTTCTGCCAAAAACTTTGGTGACAGTTTTAAGATTGTTGAGATTTAACCTAGGAGTTTAAGACCCAGTAGAAGGATGCTCATAAATTACCCGTGCACTAGTGGGGTGTTGCTTCCAGAAATGTTATTCAGACAGGCAGGAAGGAGAGACCACTTCTGCCGCATCCCCCTTCCAGCAGTTTCCCCTTCCCTTCCCTTCGCTTCCCTTCCCGGACTTCTGCACAGAGGCAAGCAGCTCCTTTGCAGCTCGGGGAGGCCCTGATGGGTCTCCACAGCCCAATTCACCCACCCAGCTCCCAGATCTCATCCTGCAGGACCCACTCGCGTTCCTCTGCTCCTTTTGCTCGCCTTGGAGTTGCCCTCCCCGCCCCGTGAGGCGCGTGCAGCATTTCAGCTCTCACGCAAGATGGCAGCAAAGGAACAACCTGTGTTCGCGCGGCTTCATGTCCGTGAATCCCCAATACGGCTGGGATAGGGGGTCACGGTGCAACGAAGCACTGCAGGAGGGCTAGAGAGGAAAGGGGCTGCTCAGAACCTTCCCCTGTGGCTGTCCCCAGAGTGTGTCACTGTGTCAGATAGCACTGGCAGTATCACCATAAATCTACAGAAAAAGATCACTCCCTACCCCAGGAAATAAAGTTGTTTTCATACTAGTTTTCATAGTTTCAGAGCAAAAAGGGAAAATGNCCCAGAGTGCGTCACTGTGTCAGATAGCGCTGGCAGTATCACCATAAATCTATAAATAAATCCTACCCCAGGAAATAAAGTTGTTTTCATACTAGTTTTCATAGTTTCAGAGCAAAAAGGGAAAATGCTAAAAAATGGAAGGTTACTCCTTCAAAAGATAATTTGGGAGTTGAGCTACCTGAGCTGTGGAACATCAGAGCTGGGACGTGTTGGTGGTATGTGCAAAGGCAGGTGATTCACAGGCTGCCTGCGGGTCCCCTAAGTTGGGAACCCTGACCTCGGAGATCATGGCTATATTGTTTCTACAGTGAGAACAGATGTACAAAAACAGGTCAGAATTTTGTATTCACAATACACATGAGTTTTTTAAACGTTGTTCTTACTATGAAGATTCGTAGAGCTTATTCCTGTGCTGTTTGAGCATTATTGCAGTAATTATAAATCATGTACATCGATAGAATTTAACCAGTTAGTGGATAAGAAGAATGAGGCATTTATTAGATTTTGTTTATTATATTTATTATAGACTGGTTTTAGATAACATTATATTATTATAGTCAGTAAAAACTGACTATGCAAAAATTAGTAAGTACATTTAGGAAGAAAAATGTAGAGCTCTTATACATGGTTTTAATCAGCCTGTTGTGTAACACTTCTGAAACATGCAAGTTGTTTCTCCCTATACACGTCCATGGCTCCACAGACTCTATTGCATTTACCAGATATTGTACCTCACAGACTACAAGCTGGGTAAAATTCCATCCTTTGCAATGTCCTGAGGTCAAATTTGGACGTAGATTTTAAAGCTTAGGAAAAGACCCAAATTTATTACCTGACCTGTTCTCCTGCACTCCACATCCTGCTTCACTTGGACAGTGTTTACTGGGGGAATGAAAAGGGCTTTGGCCCTAGAGCCTCTAGGAATGGCCTTTGAATAACCTGCAGTAAGGCCATGGCTGGGCCTAACTACTCTGGGAGTCTGTAAGGCAAAATTCGGCCGCAGGACCAAGGGGAAACCAGCTCTGTATCCTTTAATCCAGCTGGCTGTGACCTCACCTGGGAGCTAGAGCTCTGGCAAGGCTGTAGCTGCCTCCAGGAGCTGAGCACTACTGCTGCACTTCAGTTTGGCAGAGGAGCCTTTAGAAGAGCTGCAGAGTCAATCTATGGATGAGCACTGTCCGTGAATCTCACACAAGTTAGATGGTGCTTTTTTTCAGACTTTAATCTCTGAAAGAATTTAATTTGATTTTCTGGACCTCTGTAATAGTTTTTATGAGTAATTTATTTTTTAATTAAGCGAAAACATTAAAAAACAAACATTAATTAGAGATTTTCCTTTCCAATTGAGTCCAAATACTACAGTTTCACCAAAGTCTGCTTCCATGTGGCTTTATACCAAATTAATGTGATAACACATTAATTTGAAGGGACAAAACCTCTCGGTACTACAAAGCCAGCAGGTCAGAAGACATGCTGACTGAATATTCAGACACACATTACACATTTGGACGCTAGGTAGCACCCTGTTCCATGGTGGCACACAAACATCAGCACCACAAAGGCATGTGGCCCTGTCTGCATCTCACAGGTAGCTGAGACTCTGCTTGGACAGTACAGGTCTGTTGGACAGCCACAGGTGGAAGCCCTGCAGGAGGGAGCCATCTACCATCAGTGGTTATTCCTTTCCATTGCTACTTTCTTCACAGCGGTAGTCCTTTGATAGTAGTCATAAAAAGTATCCTGTATCTATGTTCAAATGGGGAGATGCTAATGCTGCTGCACTGCTCAAGACCAGAGAGGGGCAAAACAGAGAAGGCAAGGACCTCAGAGATTCCTAAAGAGACAAAAACATACTATACTAAAATGTTCTATTAATTGAACAAAATAGTTTTGAAAAGTGCAAGAGTAAGCTAGGAAGTTATTCATCTTGCACCTTTTCTTCAAAACTTTCACAAGAAATTGGAAAAGAGCTTGCTTTTTTGTGTGTGGGATCTCCCTTTTTCCCTGTCATTTGCATGGCATATGCATCCCTTTCTGGTCATTTGCATGGCATTCAAGGCCATCTCTCCCACCCTGTCCTCTGCCTTACCCCTGGAAGCCTCCTACTGCCAAGACCTGGTGTTGGTGTGGGAAGCAGGGGCTGATGTTTCCCTCTGAGCATCATACATGAACGCAGTGTTTGGAGCCACACTGTCCTTGCACTGTTGCCTGGATACAGCCTCCTGAGTCATGCGCTTCCCAAACACTGAAGCCGAGTACACGAGCTTAGGCAAAGCTCATTTCGTGGCAAATTCTATCCTAGGCAGATTGCATACCACACCATGCTAGCAGAAGCCCACCAGGCAGGATGGTATATGAGCTATATATCTCATGAGCCTGGGCAGCTGGTGGGACTCAAGAGTCAGCACTAGTGACCTGTATGTCTCTGAAGCAGCTTGCAGGTTGAACTCCAGGCAAAAATGTAATTTGGCTAGAGGAATTGAGAGAGAATGAGTTGGTGTACTAGTAGAGATGCTCAATTGTGGTGGGCTACCTCTGCATGTTCACAACTATCTGGAGTGCTTGATGCAAGATAAGTTTCCTTTTCTTTTTCAGCTTTCTTTCACCCAAATATATCAAGCAGTCCATCCAGAAAAATGCTGAAATCCCAGTGAATCCCAAGGAGGCTGGTGAAAGAGTCTCTCTCAGTCCCTCCCAACTTGGCCATGATGAGCTACTACTGTGCCAGAGATTGTTCTCCATTCTACAATACTCATATGAAGTGCTACCTCTTCTGTACTACTTTCTAAGGTGGTACAAAATAATTTCTGGGGAGTAGAGCTCAAGAATTGCAGAATGTAGTAGAACTGAGGGTGGCTGTTCATGAAGATGGGTTGACAAGGAATAGTGCAGACCTAGCGAACTCTGATCTGGAGTGGCTGTCAGGGCTAGCAAAAACTCCTGAAGGAAAAGCTGATAATCTCACCTGCCAAGAACCTCACTTCTCTGTGTAGACAGCAGTGTTGAGGGCAGGTGTTTATCCAGGGCTTCTCTCTTCAAACACACTTTTATTGGTCTGACTGCCAATGTACTAGCCAGCATATTCCTAAGTAATCTAATATGCCCATCATTTTGTGACTTCTACTTCCCTCCCATTCCTAATATTGCACTTATTCTGTGCCAGGAGTCTTTCTTGGGCTTCTTCAGGGGAACACAGGAGAGTACAGGGCTGCTAGCCCAGGAAGCAGCAATCCAAGGTGCCCAGCTGCCTTAATAGTGCGAGATGCCAAGACAAAGGACTGGCTCCCAGACTCTGCAGACACATGTGGATCCCTGACCTTGTCTTCAAAGCCTGGCACTGCCTTACTCCAGATCTTATACAGCACACAGCAAAAGGAGACAGACTGCTCCCAAAGGCATGCTCATCCTTTGCATGGATGCACGTACTTCAGCCAGAACTTCTTGAACTTCAGCCAGAATTGCTTACTGGTTGGTGTGAAGCTGACATATGTCAACCACAACAATGTCTTCTCATTGCTGAGTCCTTATTTTACTATATTTCCAAGCCATGGGTAGGAAACACAGTCCTAGCAGACAGTAACTAAGGCTCTGCTGTCTTTTGGGTCTGAGACCACACACTCATTAGCTGCTGAGAAACACTCTCTAGAGGAGACTATTTATATACATTGACTAGAGAGGTGGATGCTAATATCTATCATCTCCTATTCCAAAGAACCAGTTCCTTTCTGAAGACTTGTAGGATTACATATCTTTTCTGCCTACTTATTTTCCAAAGACAAGACAATCTCTAAGCACATGACCCTTTTTTCCTCCCACCAGAGAGACTAACAAAGTATATACTAAGCAAAGTATATGCTGAAGTTATGTCTCATTCTATTTTATAAATAAGCTGTCTGAAGCAGATACTGAAATGAGAGAAATAACAAATAAACATCTACTTGTTTTTTCCACATGCTAAATGTACACCCACAGCTCAGCTTAAGGGAAATTCTATAATGTTAATTGACTAATACATATATTCTTATGCATTGAACATACATCATTAATATGATTTATATTTGTACATAATGTACATGTCATTAATATGATTAATACATTTATCTTTAACAATATATTAGTCAAATGTCATGATGCTGAAAAGGTATCATTTTTCATTTCCCTTGGACAAATGGTGCCTATTTGTCAAGACAAGCTTCTAACAGCATCAATGCTGAACTTAGAATATGTTAAAATGAAATAACACAATTCACAAATTTTCAATCGATATTTATTATATGTATAGTTCATGTTTTTCCATAATCAACTTTGTCTCCTCCTTATAGTTTTTTTTATTATTATTATTGTTTTGTTCTTTTTCCTCTGCAGGGGCTTGTAACAGAGATGTTCAAAACTATATATTAAATATTTGCATCTAGGATAACTTTGCCATTTAACCTGGGTTCTTTATACTCTTACTGTGTTTACTACTACTGTCCTCTCATCTATCCTCTCCTCAAATATTAATACTGCTTTTTATATCCAAAAACACATTCTTCTTTCAAAATTTCCTTGAATTTTACAGGTCACATTTTTTGTCCTCTCCTTCAGGCAGTTGTAAAAAGTGTGATGTAAATCATCTATGGCACAACCTCCACAGACACCAGATGGTGCTTTATTATTCTACTGCACAGCAGCTCATAAAAGTATTCACATAAATGTTTTTATGGCAATATACTTGTATGGTTTGGATTCCATATTTCTTCTCCAATTTAATATACTTGTGCTGAATTAGCTCCTGATCTCTTTTGACATCCTATTGGTCATCTGGCAACAGGCTTGAGCTAAAAGCAGACAAGATGTAAAGCCGTTTGTTCCTTCAGGGTTGTCAGCCCTGAAAGAAACATTAGTTAGCTGTTAAGAAATGTGAAATAAGAAATACATACAAGGCATCATCCTGTGTGCAGCTTAAATTCTGTGCTTCATTTGCAGAAAGAGTTCTTTTAAGCTCTAATAGTATAAGATTAAAGCTTTCATTGTAGAAGATTTCCTTCAGACCTTCTCTAGCTATTATCCCATCAGCAGGAAAGCAAACATGCTCAATCTGTTTCCTGTAGCTGTTACAGCCTGCTCTGAAAAGCAGACCACTCAGCCACTCTCACTCCATCTTTTAAAGTATCTTACACAATACTCCCCGTGAAGTGTGAGTAGGCTAAAACATTAGGAAGGAAATATCAGGGGATGGCATGGAAGATCAGCAGTAAGAAGCCCTAGAGTGTCACCATAGCTTTGCATAAGGGACACAAAAGATAAAAGTGGGTATCTTGGCAGCTTTGAAAATAGGGTCTTGTGGATGGGGCCTGGGGAAGGGAAGAGGCATCGCCTAGGGGGACTTTGCCGGAGGGAACGTTGGCATGAGGACATTCTACTCTGCAGTAGCAGGAGTAGCAGGAGGCGGGCAGTGAACTGAGGTGATAGGAATTTGAGAATTGAGCCTGAGGGTATTGCAAAATGGAAGAAGGGAGTGGACATAACAGGAGTATTAGACAAGCCTAACAACCCTGATCACTGTTAAAGCCCTCCCCTCCCCGTGCAGACACAGACAAATGGTCTCCAAATGCCTTCTTCCTGGGCAAATGGGTACTGACAGTGAGATCATGCACAGTAATAAATGTTTGCAGCAGCAGGTTAGCTGTCATTTTGGTAAGTAATCACTGGCTGATCAGCAATGGCTGAAACTATTTTACTCCAGGATGAGTGTTTTCTGTCAAGCAGCTGCTGCGCTGGAAATGACTGACTCTCATTTCCAAACTGAAGGCTCTAGTGACCTACCTGAATTGGTTTACTGCAACTTTAGCATGATTTATATCAAAATGCCCCTATATTGCTATTGTCTGGAGTCTACTGGAGAAGTTTCATAATAAACTTGGACAAGCTGTCTGCGTGTGTTTTTCTCTGCCCTCTCCAATTGATCATTATCACAGCCCAGCTCTTTTGATATGGATCTGGCACATCACTAGACGTTCCTTTGATTTGTTCGTTTTTTTTTTTTTTGTCTAATGACTGTCTATGAACTGTCCTGACAAACAGTTTTCACAAAATCACAGAATCACAGAATCACAGAATGGTTAAAGCTGGAAGGGACCTCTATCTAGTCCAACCCCCTGCTCCAGCAGGGACACCCAGAGCACGTGGCACAGGGTGGCATCCAGGCGGGTTTGGAAGATCTCCAGAGAAGGAGACTCCACAGCCTCTCTGGGCAGCCTGTGCCAGGGCTCTGTCACTCTCACAGGAAAGAAGTTCTTCCTCACATGGAGGTGAAACTTCCTGTGTTTCCATGTGTACCCGCTACCCCTCGTCCTGTCACTGGCCACCACAGAGAAGAGTTTGGCCCCATCCTCCCTACATTTTCCCCTCAGACACATTGATCAGATCTCAGTCTTCTCCAGGCTAAACAGGCCCAGCTCGCTCAGTCTTTCCTCATATGACAAATGCTCCAGTCCCTTAATCATCTTCGTGGCTCTCTGCTGGACCCTCTCTAGAAGCTCCACATCCCTCCTGTACTGGGGAGCCCAGAACTGCACCCAGTACTCCAGAGTTGAGTAGAGGGGCAGGATCCCCTCCCTTGACCTGCTAGCAACGCTCCTCCTGATGCAGCCAGGATCCCACTGGCCACAAAGGCACACTGTTTTCAGTTTGAAGAGAACAGTTTTTTTCAGTGTGTTTTCTTTTAGCGAAATAGCTATGTTTTCTTGGCCAGAAGTGTATGGCAGTACTTATAACTGAAGATCAATGACTTTATTTTAAAATGTGTGCATGTATCAAGACATTCTCTAAAAAATGCATGCCTCCTACTCCCTATTTTCATGTAGAAAAGTAAGAACCTGTATATGATACATACAGATTAAATATGTATATGGTATGTCAGATCAAAGTTCTTTCAGTAACAGTTTTAAGCTTGACATCTTGTGTTTTGGGAATAGACTTGCAGAACTCACAGTCAATTACAGCTGAAGACTGGCTTAAAAATCTATCACTTCTCAGCTACACTGTCTAAGCTAAAAACTGAGCTCGGATGAAGAGGTTTAACATCTGCTAATGTGTCCAATGGGAATGCAGACTTGACACATGAGTAGGCATGCCAATGAATTAGTTGAGATTAACAGCTTGATCACATAGGGAATGTCTATATAGCTATGACAGTCCAGGCACAGAGAACACAGGCCATACAGCCAAGACAGTCAAGGGAGTTTTCAGGAAATGGAAATGCAGATTTAGAGATCATTTTGGTAATCCTTGTGTGGAAACAGAAGGCTATCAAATAGAAAAACATTACCATATTACTTGCAGATATGTTGCAGATAAAACAACATATAAAATACTGTATCCAAAAAGAGGGAGAGAAAAGCAAACTAAAAATAAAAGAAAGGAAAGTTACAAAAGTTGTTATAGATTCCTGTAAATCACGGTAAGAGTTTGATCTATTTAAATGATCAAAGATTAAAGGGCCCCTTGATGACAGTTTGTAAATGCCAAAGCTAGCCGTCAAAGATGTAATGAGATTCAGTGACTGGGAGATGAAGCTAAGCTAATTCAGACCATAAATAATGCTCTCATTAATTATCTGTGTGCATGTTAACACTTGGAATAATCTATCAAAGACTGTCCATCATTAAAAAAAAATAAATCAATGTTAGATTTTTATTTGACAGACACGCTTTAACTCAGTAACCTCTATTGGGCTTGAAGCAAATTATTTCATGGATGTCTTGTGATCTATGTTAGTCAAAAGGCCAGAGTGAATAAATAATTGTAAAGCTAGAATTAATCACTGAGTTCTTTAATTTTTCCACTGCAAATGAACAAATTAATACCTCATGGTTTAGGTATGTGCGACAAGTCTTACATATTGATTTTTTCAGCCTCCTCGCAATATCAAGATATCCTTTGCAGAGGCTATCTCCATCTTAGCAGAGCTATAGAAAGACAAATTATAGTTAAAACAATTCTAAAAAGGTGATTGTTTTCAAGATCAAAAAATCAAGCTGTCTTCCTACTTAGTGAGGCTGTCAAATCCTATGCAAATGAAAAGAGTGTCTGGGAATAGGTTAATCATTACATTGAGGCCTGCTTTACCTAGAAATGTCTGTCAGTTTAATAATTGAAAAATGGTGAGAATATAATTTTCCTTATGATGTATTTTGGAATGCTTAAATCTTCTCAAACAAAACAAGGCAGCAAATGGTAAAAAAAAGATCTCCGATACAGTGTGTGCATATAGTCACTAGATGAAGTACTGTGCTCTAGAATCAGCATTTTCTGAGAAAGGAGGGTGGTTATGTAACTGTAGTAGAGCTTAGTCTTCAGACCTCTTCAGACCAGTCACCAGTGGAGCTACACAGCAGCCTCATCTTTAAATCTGAGGAAACACTCACACATACCTTGCTAGATTGCAACCTCACTCCACAGACTTACTCACATTTCTTTTTTTCACTGTGCAGAATCCCATTGAAATCTTTAAGAGGGATGTGAACTATGTGGAGATGCAGGCTTTGGAAGCCTGCTAGCACTTCTGAGTAACCACCACTATTAGCTGAATCAAATTGTTATGAGAGAAGCAAAACAAAGGAGCTGTTTCCTGTGATTTTTGTGCTCTGTATTTGTCTCCTACTTCCTCTTCCGTGGACCTAAACAACTTGCAGGGTGAGCTGGTTTTGTGGTTGGTTCGGGGCTGTGATGACTGGCAGGCCTGTAGCTAAACAGCACAGAAAACAGTTCAGCCTTTCCTTTCAAAGGGGTCCTAATTTGGAGCTTTTGTCTGATGATTTTTAATAAATTTTTAAGAGCATATTTACTTTGGCTGAAACTGGTCAACTTGTTTCTAAGGTGCTGTGAGAATCACCGATGGGCTGATGCATAAAGGATAAAATTATATAAAAATTGAATTTCCTTCAATTTTAATTTCCTCAGGATTTTACTGTTTGATGGTTGTGTTTGTTTTCACATCTCCTTAAAATATTCTAAAGCCTATTGTAATAGATTATATGTATGACCTATGATGGCTATCTATATTTATTTCAGTGAGTTTTAGTTTAAGGCTGCAAGAAATACGAGAATAACCAGCAGAGAATTCCTTAACACATTCTTACCCTCCAGCATTAAGGTATATGAAGAACCTTTCGCAGCTTGCAAGAGTCCAGTGAAATACTGTAAAAGAGAGTTTACATTTTCCTGAATTTCCTTAAATCTTCACAATCTGTAAGGATGGAATGAGAAAAAGAGAAAAGCTGCACAGAGGGCCTCACTGTCACTCAGTATAAACCAGCTGACTGGCATGTGCTGACTGGCGCTCCAGTACACCGCAGGGCTGCCATAACCAGTGTGTAGGATGAGATCACTGGAATCACTGAGCACTCTGGCAAAGATCAGGTGCTTGACTCTTGACCTCTTTGCACGAAGCTAAGTTTGAAGAGAAAGGAGGCAGGTATTAGGAAGTTTTTTCAGTTCAAGAGGTTTAGTTAAATTACAACCTGTGTTAACTGTTAAAAGGATCTAGATTACTGAAGCTTACTTACATTAAAATGGATCTGTAGAACTTGCTTTTCGGGAATATCTGAAGGGAATTGTTAAAATTTTCTTATGAATAAATTTAAATAGACTACACAAAAAGATCTCCATTCTATGTAAGTCTAAAATAATCTGCTGTGAAAGAAGCTGTGCCAGCTGCTGTGTTTTTAATCTTTTACTTTCCTTCTTCTATCTCTAGTAAGATATATTAGCAATCTTAGTTTTTCTTTTCACTTATTTTCCAATTTTAAAATTACCTCACGGATACAACCATTCTGTTACCATTATTGTACAATACTGCAACCTGTGAAATACCTGAATGTCTCCCATTAGATGAAATTGAAAAAAAACCTCTGACCTTCCATCCTCCAGAACTGCTAATTCCAACAAGTCATTTAAGCTGTTAAGAACCACATCAATGTAATGGAATTGTTTGCATTTTACTGAAATTCCCAAGTCTAAAATTACTAAATCTCTGACTAAGGCCACAGAAATGTTGCTGGTGTTCCCTTCCCACTCCCTCTACCCACCATCACTGGGAAGCAGTAACTGTGGGATCCTTGGCCTCATCTTTGATAATTTCCATAGGGACTTTTTGCAGTTGTCTCCAGATACAGCTAAAAGATGGGCTGAGGTAGTAAGCTAGGAGACATATGAAATTTTCTTTGATTCCTAAAGAGGCACCAAAGGTACCTGCGTGAGAAACAAGAAAGGAGGACTGGAGAATCTGGGTATACCTGAAACACCAGTTATGCTACCCTTCATGACTCCAGCTGTGAAGCAAGAACCTAACTACTAATGCAGAACAACTTGTTCCAACTGATGTTGTTAAGACAAGTGGATTTGTGAGGGAAGAATAAAAAGGTTCAGCTGAGAACCCAAGCTTGTGGTACCACTTCATCCTAGTTACCTCAGGCCACCTAGAAGCAATCACAGAAATTACATCCAGGACTTGATATAACTGGTATTACTCCTATCTATTATTTCTGTGGGGTAAAAGAAGTGGTTATAGTTTTACCAGTGATGCTGGCACTGTGAGAAAAAAAATGCTCACGAAGGCATGTAAACAAATTGGTCAGAGTTTAGTAGAGTTAGGGAGACAAGGGAGGGCAAAACTTTATGATAAAAGATATTTAAACAGTGAGTCAAAAGATGGGCTTCTGGTAGGTGGGACATAAACAGCAGCCTGAATAGTAGTAAGAGAATAAGACTGCTTTGGAGTGAGATATGAGCTAAAGGAGACAGCGAAGAGGTGAAGCAGCAACACCTCTTGTATTGCAATATTAACTGCTGGACTAAAGGGAGAAAGAAATGGAGATTTAGAGATATTCTGGAGAGAAATGGTTTGGCTAAGCAGGACAGAGCTTGAAAGTGCATTTTATCAAAAGGAAAAAAACAGGGATTAGAAGGAAAAAAAAAAGTAGGATATCTTACCTTGAATAAGAACAGAAGGGAGAATAAAAAGGACAAGTTGCCCAAGGGCTATACTTGCTGAGGTCCAATTAAGTTCTAGACAGGGAATGGCCAGGCATTAGTGTCACCATGAGGAGCCTAAGCATCCCAGACAGCGTGTACTGACAGCTTTTTTAGCAAGACTGGGACACACAACACTCCTCAACAGAACTTGAATGTCTCCAGCATTTTGATGAAATGTTTTGAGAGAGAAAAAAAATGGTGTTAGTCTTGGAAGGAATTGTGCAAAGAATCTCCAGTTCTCTTTTATGACTTGAACAAGCAGAAATTGACTGTGTCATTTACACTATTTTCCCACGAATGTTAGCTCAACAAGTCTAAACTTTTAAAAATACTGAGTGCTTCATAAAGATATTTTTAGCACCCTTTGAGATCAGGGTAAAGAGTTAAAGTTGACTATGTCATTTATAACTGGGCATAAGTGAAATAGAAAAATGGTTTGCAGAAACTTGTTCTGATTTACAAACTGGGACCCAAACAAAGTAGCGAGGGCAGATATCAGGTAATGTAGAGACTTCCTGAATCACTGGCACACAATGAAGCTTTGTATTTTTTTTTAAGAGGCATAACTGTAGTTTTTTAGAGGGTTAACTTTAGTTTGCATGTACCAATGGTGCATAAGTACTTGTTGAGACATGAACCAGGAAGTCTTTGTGAGTATGTGTAAAACATTAATCAGGCTAGATTACACATGGTATTGCCTGGGAGTCCCTTGAGGCGGGGTGCATGGAGCAAAGCTCCCGCAGATTTGAATGCAGACTGCAGGTAGCAGCTAGTAAAGGAACAAACTTTGGAAAAAGAATTCAAGTGGCATTTTACTGAAAATATGACTGTATGACAGGTCAGCAGAAGTTGTGCACACATGTGTTTGTAAAATATGTCTATCTGTGTTTGCAAAATACACAGTCTTTTCCAAAACTTGGGGAATAGAAGAATAAAACTTTTTGAGAAGTCAACGGGATCTTCACTTTTAACAGCAGAGGCCTTCATGTACAATTGGCTAATAGCTCAGCTTTTATTTATACTCGCAGAAGTTAGTTATATATATGGCACAACTGACTACAGGATTTATGTACATTCTTTTACATTAATTTATATAAAAACTTAAAATGTTAAATCATAAAACCAAGGACATTTCAAACCATCATTGGATAGTATATTCTCAAATAAACTAAAAGAGCTACTGAGTCATACCATATACAATATTCAATCATTAGTATGGCACCTAAAAGAGGTTGGCCTGCCGTTCTCAGGTTGTTCCCAGGTATGTGGGCATTAGTCCCACTCTGAGCAGAAGCCTAGTCAGGATGACTACCAGAAGCGGTTTTCTGAAAGTGACAGAAAGTCTTCCAAAAACCAAGGCAGTGCGGTCAGGAAAATCAACTTTAGAAAGGGCATAAGGCAGGATCCTGCTGAACTGGCTCTCAGATTGACTGAACACGACATAAAATGAAAGACGAGCCTACTTGTAGGAAGGCCCATTTTGTAACACTTGGTGTAATCGTAATTACCCTAATGAGGCAACGATTAAAAAGCTGCCACTAAGCAGGGTGGCAGTATCGGTGGATTCGGAGAATAACACCAAAACATTATGGCATGGCTAGGGCTGGGAGTAATTAAAATAGCAGATTCCCCCTGAAGAGGCAAGAAAGGCAGCAAAAGGAGGGAAATTTCCTCAAGATGAGCAGGTTATTTGGGTCCCTCTGTGATCCTGTTTTTCACAGTAGCATCTTGGTGCCTTGTGCATAAGCAGACCTCAAACCTCCTGCCTCAATGTGTTAGCGTTGAAAGGAACTTTAAAGACCGCTATAGGAGAACAACAGTAGGGGAAGGAAGCAAAGCTGCATGATGCCTGTGCGTCAGCTCCAGCCTCAGGAGAGCAGCTGGGGAGCACAGCCGGCGGTCGCTTGCTGAACACACTTGCCCATGCACCGAGGCCTGTAGCCAGGGCAGGACGGGCACCTCCAGGGGAAGGAGGGCACCAGGAGAGACCACGACCGGTCAGGAGGCACCGCCAAGCGGCTGTGCCTTGCCTCTTGCCTTGAGCCTGTCTCGGACCTTACATACTATTCTACTTTTTAGCTGACAGCTCTTTAAGATTTTTTTCCCCCAAATACCAATAAATTTGCTTTTGTGAGGCATAAATCCTACAGTTTGCAAGAGATTTTCACAAGNAGGCACCTCCAGGGGAAGGAGGGCACCTACAGTTTGCAAGAGATTTTCACAAGACGTCACTAGGAGTCCTGTCACTAGGAGTCCTGTCATACGGTTCTGGATGGATGGTTAGGAAAAATTTCTGCATGGAAAGAGTGCTGAAGCCCTGGGACACGCTGCCCGCGGAAGCGCTGGAGCCACCATCCCTGGAAGCAGCGAAGAAACCTGCAGGCGAGGTGCTTAGGGACATGGTTTAGCAGTCAGGGTGGTGGTGGCAGCTTTATGGTTGGACTCGATTATTTTGAAGGTCTTTTCCAGCCATAATGATTCTACGATTGCGCTTCACTGCTAGAAATAAGGATTTTNAAAGCGCTGGAGCCACCATCCCTGGCAGCAGCGAAGAAACCTGTAGGCAGGTGCTTAGGGACATGGTTTAGCAGGCAGGGTGGTGGTGGCAGCTTTATGGTTGGACTCGATTATTTTGAAGGTCTTTTCCAGCCATAATGATTCTACGATTGCGCTTCACTGCTACAAATAAGGATTTTAGCCGCAATTTCCAGCTCCCCCTCGCAATACGGTCCCCAGGTCAGAGCGCCGACTCCTCCAAGCGCCCCCGCATCCCCCGCCCCGATGGTGCCGCCCGCCTCCCCCGCGGCGCAGGGCGGTGGTGCGCGNGGCGGGCGGGCGGGCGGCCCTGCCCCGGCGCCGCGTTGTCCCTGAGCTGCGTCGTGTTGGGGAGGGCTCAGGTGACTCGTGCAGCGGCTTGGTCAGCGCAGCGCTGCGCGTCGCCCGTCCGCATTCCGCGCTCCTCGAACGCTTTTGGGATGCGTTTTCACTGGAAAACACACGGACATGTTTCCTTCCGGTGTTCAGTCTGCGCAGTCTCGTTTTTAAATACGGCTCTGAAAAGTTCCCTCTGAGAGCGACCCCACTTGCGGGATTAAGGGTTTGTTGGTTTTGCCCCGCAGTTGGGTTTGGGGCTCTGGTTTGTGCTAAAGGCTATAGGAAAGAATGGAAAATCAAGAAGGAAAAAACGTCTGTAGGTGAGGAGTAGACGAATAGTGATTAGTGACTCCACGCTGCTGTTGAAATGAATGTTTCATGCATGGAAGGGAAAAAATCCTTTTTTAGTATGTTTTTCCCCTTTACTTTCCTACTTTGTGCTCTACTGCTTCCATTTTAGTGCACTTCTTTGTGTTGGTAGAGATTTTGTTGGCTGTTAATGTTAAGTTTTTTAGGTATGTATCCTTGGGGTGAGTGTTGCTAAGGGAAGCAGGGTCTAAGAGCTGGCCAAGCCATGATGTGAATACCTTGAAGTTCAGGAGCTATGCATATGGGTAATTTTATTTTTTCTGTAAGAATCACTATTTTTTTTTCTTATTATTCCAGATGGAAAAGAAGAGTTCATGGTTTTTGGTTGGCATAAAAGCAGAGGCATAAAGGAGAGACTAGCGTGTGGATGAGAAGTGTCAAGCCCCTTGAGAGGCTTCATCCTATAAAAAAGAAGAAATGAATCCCGTGACTGATGATACAGGGCTCGGGACCATGTTTGACTGGGACTATCTCTTATGGGAAGTTCGTTTGACGTTTATAGCTGCTGGGTTTTTGATCTACCTGGGAGTTTTTCTGCTGTCTCACTGGCTGTCGTCATGGATAAGTACCACTTACCGTGCCTTGCATGCAAAGGAGAAGGTGTTTTGGAACATGGCAGTCACGCGTGGCGTGTTTGGACTTCAGAGCTGTGTTGCTGGTCTATGGGCTCTGCTCATGGATCCTGTTTTTCATGCTGACAAAGTATATTCTCAGCAGCAGTGGAGTTGGTTTAATTGTTTAATAGCTGCTGGCTTTTTCTTGCTTGAAAATGTAGCTGTTCACTTGTCCAACATTGTTTTTAGAACATTTGATGTGTTCTTAGTAGTTCATCACCTCCTTGCTTTTGGTGGCTTGGCCGGTCTAGTAATTAACGTAAAATCTGGACACTATCTACCGTTGATGGGAATGCTGCTGGAGATGAGTACTCCCTCAACCTGCATTTCCTGGATGCTTTTAAAGGTAAGAAGTTGATAAATTCAAATTACGTTTGTAACAATTTTATGCATTTCACTGGCACAAAGCAAATCTCTGTGGTTTTGTACCATGACTGTGCTCATCTGGTAACCGTGTTGCTGTGATGCCTGCTTTTGTCCTGATCACAACCTTGTAGGCCTCCATATAGTTTTCTACATGATGCTATATGCATGTGGATGCCTTGCATTCATTCTGAACTGGGGATGCTGCATACTTGTGAAATGTCATAGCCTGCATGTAAAATGCCTGAAAGTAGGTGCATATTAATAGCTGGATGTTTGCCTTAGTTCTAGAGAATGTTCACTTCCTTATCTTGAAGTAACAATTTCACTTCTGCAAACTTTCTGTGTTTATTTTTTCTTTTTTTTTTTTTAGGCTGGCTGTGCTAATACATTTTTCTGGAAGGCAAACCAGTGGGTAATGATTCACCTGTTTCACTGCCGAATGATTCTCACTTATCATATGTGGTGGGTGTATATTGCCAACTGGAATAACGTGATGGAAAACCTGGGGCCTCTTCATTTTATTGTTATGTTTTCGGGATTATTTGCAGTCACGCTAATACTTAACCCATATTGGACATACAAAAAAACTCAGCAGCTTCTCAGCCCAACTGACTGGAACTTTGAAAATAAAGCAGTGAAAAATGGAAAAATAAATGGAGATACATATCAAAAGAAGAGGATGTGACATTGAAACAGCTGTCTCCTAAGATAATAACAGAATACTACAGAACACAATGCAAAGTAATTTGCTCATGAAATAGAAGCATTTGCAAGAAGCTCATTAACACGATGATTCCTTACTATTAGTATTTTATACATCAGAAGTATTTAAAAGTCTGCATTGTCTCTTTAAAAGTCTTAAATTGTCTATTTAATATATAAGTACATGTAAGATCTTTAAGGTCTTAGTTGAACAGTATTTTATGATTTAGCAGTAACAGACTCTAATGGTATCTTTTAACACTTCCATGTGACTTTATAGTTAATTTGTCTGTTAAGCTTAGCTTGCATCAAGTTAGCATGAATCCCATTTCATGTGTGCTGTAGATACTGATGCTGAATACTGTGTTAGGAAGCTTATTAAAATCAATTACAACCCAAGTTAGGTATGCAGACATACCTAGTTCCTGTGTGCCACTAAATCCTTCTGAATGGTTGAACTGGTCGTATGCACTTGTAGCTGGGCTTCTGTTGGTGTTTTTTTTTTTTTCTGTTTAAGTGCACTTGATGAAAAGATGGTCATTTAGAGCATTCACTGTCAGGGTGTCACAGAGTTTCCAAGTTGCCCTATGACTGGAAGAAATTCCTGTCTACCACAAACATACATGTGGTAAGGAGTGAGGATGCAGATCTTTCTGCTAGTGGGCTAGTTAGGTTCTGTTTGTACTGGAAATCTGTGAAATTCAGGAGTTAACGATAAAACTTTTGGCTCTGTCTTGTCCTTAAAAGGCTTGCTGGTTGTTGGCTAAAATTATCCTTATTTTTGGTCCCAAGTGAACAGTCATGCAATCCATTCCACTGGTGCCTCTGTTATGGTGGTTTTTAAGTTTTGGAAATCCTCTGTTATAGAGGGTTAGAATCTGGGGTGACTATTCTTTAGAGGAAAACTCTTGTAATGTCAGTTGGAAATTCAGTTGTTCTCTTAGTGTTTTTTATTTTACATTGGAGAACATATAAAATGAGGCTAGTAATCTTTGCACTTTATCTACCAAAGCACTATATGTTTCCTTCACCTAGGGAACAGAGTTATTTTTTTAGATAGGGGCTTTGCAAATTGTGATTCTTCCACAAATGATGTTAGGCTGGTTGTTCCTGCCTGGAATTTTCTGTAGCATATCAAGGTATAAAGATCTTGATAGGAAAGAGTGACACCTGGTGGCAAGAGAGTGTCTTAAAGATATTTTTTTCTGAAGCACTAAACTTATGGTACAAAGAGGCCATCATATGCAACTTTTTATACATTTATATATATATCAGCCAATGCTGTGAAGAATTTTAGGTCAAGAACCATGTTACCTAGAGGCTTTGTGTATTGCTTTGTGGTGGAACATAATATTTTTTAACTGGGGGGAAACACTGCATTTGGTATAAATAAGCTCATTATATTTATTTTGGTTGGGATGTCTTTGGTTTTGTTCAGAGTGAGTGGATGAAAACAGTGGTCACGTTACTGTGATCCCTATTTTGCTTTGCTCGAGCATAGAGTTGAAGGATTACCTTATAAGGGAGAGAGAACCTTTTACCATGAGGTCACAAATTTATAGCCGCATCATGTTGAGAGTAGCAAAGTGGTGAACATGTGAAATCTGGTGTTTCAGAAATAGTCTGAGAAGCTCAGAGTAATTTTATATAGTCATACTCTCTAATACTCTCCTGGTATTTGGTACAGAACATCTAATTTTGTGCTTCAGACTTCATATTTCTGAGCAGGAGAGAATAAAGTCACATTATTTTGGTATTATGGCTTCGATGATGCTGTCCTGTAGGAGGGAGGGAAAAAAAATTTCCAAAGCTGGGAATTATGTACCTTACTTAAGGAACTGTGTGTGAAGGAGTAATATCAAAAGTGCTTTGATGAAATTCCAAAAGAAAGCAGAGGAGAAATTTTGGAGAAATGGTACAGAAACATTATCCACATGCATAATTTGGAGAATACCAACCTCTCTTCCAGGAAGCCCAGAGGGGAAAGATGGAAGATTATTTGGCAGGTATCAAGGTGTTGATACACTCTACGCATCTTAGGACTCAAAGGGCTGAGTTAAATAAAATGAGGTAGTAATAACAGAAATTCCAGCTAGAGCTTTGCAGAGAGCTGCAACAGAAGATAGAAACATCAAAGGAGAAGTAGGTTAAGACCATTGTGGAATTTTTGTGGTGGCTGCCTGATGGAGGGAAAGTTTGCATGTGCTAAAGTAGAACAGCTGGAGGTTTGGCATTGGGAAATTAGGGGCTTAAAGATGGTGTGTTAGTTTATGTCTAATGTT
The DNA here is from genome assembly GCA_013389825.1 of Crypturellus undulatus. Taxonomy (NCBI): domain Eukaryota; kingdom Metazoa; phylum Chordata; class Aves; order Tinamiformes; family Tinamidae; genus Crypturellus; species Crypturellus undulatus. The sequence continues at coordinate 779,927 of VWPW01001905.1, forward strand.
CTTAAATAGATTTTGAAACTTGCATTAAAAGTATTATTTGATCAGAACCTGGCATTTTTTAATGTCTATGTCAGTCTGATTTATTTCAGGTGACAATCATTATGGTGTTATCTCTAAGACCTTTTTTGTGTCTTTGTATTTAATAAGTAAGAGCTAATTGCACCTGTTCCCAGAATCAGAGAATGGTTGAAGTTGGAAGGGACCTGTAGAGGCCATCAAGTCCAACTTCCTGCTCCAGCAGGACAGCTAGAGTACAGAGCAGCATCCAGGCGGGTTTGACGATCTCCAGGGAAGGAGACTCCACAGCCTCTCTGGGAAGCCTGTGCCAGGCAAGAAGTTATTCCTCTTATCGAGATGGAACGTCCTGTGTCTTCATTTGTACCCATTACCCTGTGTCTTGTCACTGGCACCACTGAGAAGAGTTTGGCCTCATCCTCCCTATATATACCCTTCAAGTATTTGTGTTGATCTGTTGATCAGATCCCCTCTCAGTCTTCTCCAGGCCCAGCTCGCTCAATCTTTTCTCATAAGATAGATGCTCCAGTCCCTTAATCATCTTTGTCGCTCTACGCTGGACCCTCTCTAGAACCTTCGCATCCTTCTTGTACGGGGCAGCCCAGAACTGCACACAATGCTCCAGGTGCGGCCTCACCAGAGCTGAGCAGAAAGGAAGGATCCCCTCCCTCGACCTGCTGGCCAAATTCCTCCTGATGAAGGCCAGGATCCCTTTGGCCTTCTTGGCCGTGAGGGCACATTGCTGCCTCATGATTAACCTGTTGTCAACCAGGACTCCCACCAGAAGTGGGAGTCCACCACTGCAATCAGGACACCCACCACAGTGCTGTCCCTGTTGACCTGCTCTTTAATCATCACCCACAGGCTCTCGATTTCATTTGGTGCTGCGATAGGCAAAGCTCCGTATGTCCCACTGCTCTCACATAAAGAGCAGCTCCCGCACCTCGCCTTGCTGGTCTGTCACAGAATCACAGAAAGCTTGAAGTTGGAAGGGACCTCTAGAGATCATCTAGCCTAACTCCCCTGCTCAAGCAGGGACACCTGAAATCTCTTAACTCAGGCCCTTGTCNTCCCTTAATCATCTTTGTCGCTCTACGCTGGACCCTCTCTAGAACCTTCGCATCCTTCTTGTACGGGGCAGCCCAGAACTGCACACAATGCTCCAGGTGCGGCCTCACCAGAGCTGAGCAGAAAGGAAGGATCCCCTCCCTCGACCTGCTGGCCAAATTCCTCCTGATGAAGGCCAGGATCCCTTTGGCCTTCTTGGCCGTGAGGGCACATTGCTGCCTCATGATTAACCTGTTGTCAACCAGGACTCCCACCAGAAGTGGGAGTCCACCACTGCAATCAGGACACCCACCACAGTGCTGTCCCTGTTGACCTGCTCTTTAATCATCACCCACAGGCTCTCGATTTCATTTGGTGCTGCGATAGGCAAAGCTCCGTATGTCCCACTGCTCTCACATAAAGAGCAGCTCCCGCACCTCGCCTTGCTGGTCTGTCACAGAATCACAGAAAGCTTGAAGTTGGAAGGGACCTCTAGAGATCATCTAGCCTAACTCCCCTGCTCAAGCAGGGACACCTGAAATCTCTTAACTCAGGCCCTTGTCAGAACAAGGGAACTACCCAATAAAGCAAATAACAGGGCTTATATGTAAGTTTGGACAGAGAGGGGATTTTACATTCCATGTACAAATACAGCCAAAAATTACAGGCAACCTTTCTTAAACCTGGTCATCTGGGTTTGGAGTTACCAGCTTTATTGTGCTAAGCCTGTTTTTTCTACTGAGCTGTTTTGTTCAGTGACTTTTATTCTGTTTCTTTAAGGAAGTTTCTCTGGACTATGGTTGTGGATTATTCTGTATCATTATTCTTAAACAAGATTGAAAAGCTCTCTGAGATTATTAATGTCTAAATACTCTTAAAACTGACCTCAACCCAAATTAGACTTAAATCTAACTTGTCTATAAATTCTTGATAACATGAAAGTAATCTTCTCTTCTTTGGACACTTTTTAAGAGGTCATCTGCAGTCTCCCTCATCTGCAGGTGAGGGAGAAAATTTCACCCTCAGCTTCAGGGATTGCTGGATCAGGTCACAGCATGTGCTGCTGCCTTGTTTTGGAAAACTTCTGCATCATATGTTTTTGGGGGAATTTTTTGATTCCCAAAGTGACTCTTCATTGTGCTTTCTTGAATGAGGTTACTTAAATGCTCCTTGTTTCACCTTTTTTGTTGATGCTTCATATACACTTTTTTTTAACTAGTCTAAAATCCCCTGGACAGACATCTTGTTCTAATTATTTTCATGCAGCAAGACAGCATTCCTAAATTGTGGTGTTGATCTGAATTGTGTCCAGTTTCTTTTTTAAATATTTGGTCATAATCTTGCAGCAGTCAAATTACCTACAATAATGCCTTTGTCTAACAGCTCCCTGCACACACTTTGTAGCCATTCCCCCATTAAATATCTCTGTCCAAATCTTTCATTTTTTTTCTAGATAACTGTTAAAATATTAGGTAGAGTGTACAGTGGTAGCAGTCATCTCCTAATATCAGGAAGATTCACAGTTGAAGCAAATTTAGAACCTTTAATATACTAATAAATATGATTCTGTTTGTTGTACAATGTAACATTTGTAAAACGGATAAATGCATAAATAAATGTATTTTATTAATTGTCTACTGTGAATTTTATTTACTGATGAAAATGTTAATTATCTTGTACTTCATTGTGGCTGCTGAAATGTTTGTGTGTGCGTGTATATATATATATTTGCAAATGTCTCATTGCAAAATAGCAAAATACACTTTTAAGCATTGAGCACATTTTGGGTGGTACTCGCAGCACTTAACTACTGATGCTTTCAAGCATCGGAGAACTAAAGGAAAATATTATCATTATGGATAAAACGTATAGACAATTCAGTGACAGAGCATTTAAACATCACCAGCTAAACTGGGAATTAAAAACAACAACAACAAAAAAAGTTATGATTGGGGTATTTTCTAGATTAAAGTTAAATGTTTAAAAAGAGCAAGTTCTGGTTAAATTTACAAGAACAACTCCTTTCCTGAGAAAAGTAATGAAAAATAGTCTGGTGGGAAGTGAAAAAAGAGTCATGCTGGATACTCTGGATACTCCAGAGCATGAGCTCAGTCAGCAAATACTTATGGCTAGTAAAATCTCTAGTTATATTTTAAAAGTGATCGTAGGCAGAAAAAGATGGTCTAAACTTTTTCTGATTCTAATCTAATTAAGATCTTTTGCTCTTAATCTGACTGCAGTTGGAATATTTTATCTATCTGGTGTCAGCAGACAACCTTGCCAACAATGTTAATGTATTAACAAATGTATATTTAAAGGAAAGTCTTTCCTTTCCGTGGCAGAGGTTGGACACCCAGCAGAGCTCCACAGTTTTGCTTGAGCTCCTCAAGTCTAGCGCGGATGAAGGGGAGCTGTGAATACGTTGTGCTGTGGTAGTGTGCGGAGAGAAATAGTAACGCAAGCAAGAAGTGAGAGGTGAAGGTGGCTCTGGGCCCTCCCTGCGCAGCACACAATGAATACTTGTTCACTTTAGGTGTCTGATGTGTTTGAAGGAAGCGGAGCTTGACGGTGGCTTCACGTGCTGCTAAGCAGCAGGACAGTTCTTGCCCGTTGGGAAATGTGGTTCAGGTACAACCGTATTCTGATACGGGTTGTGTAGCTTAGGCACTTTCTGCACCAGAGCTGTCCGTACTGAACACAACTGTGCTCTGATCTGCAAAAAAGTGTGGCACAGCATCATGGGACGAGGTGGCAAAGAAGAGATGGAGGAAGTGGGTGGGAATCAGCCGGGATACAGTCCTGCTCTACGGCCTCGCTGGTGGAAGCTGAGCGCGCGCTGCATGGAACAGGGGTTCTTCAGGTTAGAATTTGACTGCCTGATTTTGCAAAGGCTTTTTTGAAAAGGGTAAATATTTGACTGTAAAAACAGGGTCAAGAATTAGGCATTGCATTTGATAATTCTTAGTTTTGTTTGTTTGTTGTTTTTATTTTTCCAGAAAGTGTTTTATAAATAAGGAATAAATTCCAGATGAGCCCATTTCACAACATTTAGTTTTTATATTTGATAATGGTATTAAGCCTTAATTTTTATAAAAGAAAAAAGCCTCTATCTTTTGATCTGTAATAAATCAAAATTTTGATCTATTAAACTTGAGTTAAATTTGATTTTTCTTTTTAGCTGATTTTAGCTAACCTTAACATGTTTCTCAGTGTAACAGGAGCTAAACTAGGCAAAGTAGGCTGAGATCTATGTTTTTAGAATATGAAAGTTCAGGAAGTTTTATTAGTAGTATTGAAACTCCAGCTATAGTAGCCACTTCATGAAGGGCTGTTCTTTCAATCACACGTGGAGATGGAGTGCCTGCCTTCCAGAGCAGACATTGCCAGTCTGTGGCCTGTGCAGTGCGTTTTTATCCCAAATCATCTGGCACGTTCCATTTTTTTTTCTTGTGAGAATGTACTGTGCAAGCAACTGGCTGGCATAATTTTGGTAATTGCTTCTTGAGCAAAGTCCCCAAGATTAGTTGAAGGAGAGGTAGTAAAAATGTTCACATAGAAGAGCTCTGCTGACTGGGGAATGTGTGTGGGAACAGATTGGGGTGAGAAGAACAATTCATAATGGTACTTGTATGAATAAAGTCCTTTTTCTGTAAATAATCTGCAAAAGAAACACGAATGTTACTAATGTTTAGCTATTTTGACAATTTTCAATTAGGGAAATGTGTTTTACTTTGTAGCACTTACCTTATTCCCAGAGAAGTATTAGAACACATTTATGCTGAGTGTTACTCAGTAATTGAAATCTTTTGATCTTGTGTTATAATACTGACATTTAAATTGATAATTTGCAGCAGAAATAAGTGAAGGTCTTTAATTACACAAATTACCCTGCCTTTTGCTCTAGCTGTCAGCCCCCAGATGGGTTCCCAGCCTCTACAAGATGCTGTGGACTCTGGATCAGATTGACTAATTACTGTCCCTGGGTGATGTCGAGCAGAGCGGGGCCCAGCGCTCCTGCGCACATCCTGGTCTCCCTGGGCAAAATGATACCAAGGGAGGGGGGATGGCGCAGGGGGGTGCAGCAAACAAATCAAAGGATCTAAGGCAGAGACAGGTGTAGCTTGAAAGACAGGGAGTGCAGCCTGCCCCACGTCTGGCGGGAAGGCAAGAGCAAGCGAGTGGCTGAGCAAGCTGCTCGTAGCTGTGAGTATCTGTGTGTGTTTCCTGATGAGTCAGCTGGAGTCGCCTCCGAATCCCTCCAGTTACATAACCTAAGCAGAGGGAGCGGAGGTTTAAAGCTAGATTTGTTTGCCTGATATCACACACATTACTTTTGGTCTGAAACATTTATTTCTTCATGCAATTCTCCTTTTAGCTGCCTCTGCTGCTTTGAATACTTTGTTCACATTAGAGTACCATGCAAGCTAGTGTTTTCACGGCTATACCCTGTGACGTTACTTTAACAACCAGTGAGGTTGCAAATTATTCCTGTACTCCTAATTGGTAGCGGCCGCTCCAGGTACGCATCTGGCCCTGTTTTGGAAAGGGCACTGGTGTATGTTCCTGCAGTTGTAGGTGCAGTCTGCCAGTTCCCTCTACTGCACTGCTATTTCTGCTGCCCAAAGCACTTTGCCACGTGGCCACTGCCTTTGACCACCAAAACGGTGTTCACTGAAATTTAAAGTAAGCATTTGGACTGAAAACCATGGTGAGAAGACTGTACCAGAGAAGGGAGTAATTTTTACCTCCAAGAGGTTAAAGAGATGAATTTCTCACGTTCCTGGACATATAGTTCTGTTGGCAGAATCTTTTTAGAGTAAATCAAGGTGATTGCCTCAGTGTCTTAAAGGGAAGGTCATAGAGGCCAAACTAGACTACTCTAGCGATGTAGGAGGCAGGAAGCATCTAGCAAGAGCTTGATCAGCATCTCTCGTGGGTCACGTTTTCAGGAAGAAAGTGTATCATTGAAAGCAGTTGTAGCAGCCTCACTTAGGAGTCACGACAAGTATATATGATTTTAAAAGGCTTTTGAGTGAGATTGCTGAGGCTGGTTGTTACGTTGTACTGTGCTGATCAGATTGTACTTGGGCATTAAATAAGTAGATTCTGACATACTTTAAATCATTTTTAACTGTCTACGGTTACAAGTATCACAGTGACACAAAATTTGCCATGTGGAGTCGAAGTGCCACTCATCTAGTATCCTGACTCACAGACCATTAACAAGTCCCTAGGAAAACAGATGTAGAGAAGGATTCTCACAACACACCCTCGAGCAGGATTTTCACAATACAACTTTTCAGTTTCTGACAGTCGGTGACTTAAGGATGTTTAAGCAGAGGATTGCACTGGGGCTGGTATTTCATGCTCTTGGTGGAGCCATTCTCTCTGAATATGTCTAATCCCTTCTTGAATCCCTTTGCATATTTGGACAGAGAATAAAAATGGTTGAGGCTAAGCGAGGACCTATTCTAGGGCATCAAAGCTCTGAACTAATGTATAGCTTAAGATTGAAAAAGCCCATAGTGAATTTTAATTCATATTTATTCATTCTTGTACTATCATCGTATTTTAATCTTTAATAATTGTTTTCTACCCCTTGAGGTCCTTTGCGTATTCATAAGAGAAAAACAATTCACTCTTTTCACAGTTATAATTCTAATTTGCTTTTATTCCAGCTTGAATTCCTCTTTCTTAAATGAAACTTGCTAGAATTATACACAGTGTTTCATACACAGTCCATTCTCTGTATTACGATAACATTTCCTTATCTTCACCTGAAATAGCTCTGCTTCAGCCTAACGTTACATTTGTCTCTCATGACTGCATGGTCTTAGTGCTTCATAGGTCTCCTGTGACAGCTCATTCAAATTTCTTTTCCTCCCTCACACTGATTTTCTACAGATGAGATTCCCACTTGCAAGTCCTTAACTAAGACAAGGATGTGAAATCCTTAATATGAGACTTATTTCATCTGTCTGAAGAGCACTTTGTTCCTTCAACTGAATCTACAAAACTACCAGAAGGATGCTGCCAAGTATCTATCCTTAATGTAGGATTTTCTATAGAAGGATTTTGGAAGGGATTTTTTTTTTTTTTAGGAAAACTTGTTCATGCTCAACTTCTCATTGAGAGAGACTTTCTGTGTAATCAAAACTTCTATTACATAAAGTTCATATTTTATGTAATAGAAGTAAATCCGTGTGTATATTGATTGTGACATTGGCTCCTGTGCCAGTCTGGACAAAAAGGAGTTGATGTAATAGAGGGATTCTGGTGCAAGAGGGATAATTAAGTTCAGAGAAATTTGTACCTAGTCTGGCTGTGTGAATTTGCAGTGACTTGCAAAGTTTCCTCATAGAGAGAGAGATCTAAAAGGAATTAAAGAGGTCCTAATGCTGGTGTAATATTGCAGTGGTTACAAAATGATGTTGCCAAGTCCCGGTGCACTCAGAATTAGCAGGTTGCTGCCTAGTAAAATGAGTATCTTTACTTAAGGGAGACCTGGGAGTCTGGACAGTGCTGTTGAGTTATTAAACCAAATGTTAGCTTGGTTTAACTGTCTAGATTTAAGAAGGGCTCTTTTTTGATGTTTTTTGATTTTTTTTTGATGCTCAAGCAAGGCTGTGGGATGTCCTCGCTTGAGGTGGTTTCTGGAGGATTACAGTTACTGACTGATGTAAATTCTTTGTGGGAGAGGCAGTCAAGAAGAACAGGAGAAACAACTATTCAAAGCAGTTTCTGAATTTTCCATGAATGAAAACTCTTTGAGAGAAATTTCCTGGTACATTGTCCGGTAAACAAAATGAAGAAACTGAAAAGGCAGCCTCTTGGAGGTTTTGATAGTTTAGATAGAGTTTTTGTTGCCTTGTTCGCATTCAGTGCACTGTGTTTCTGGGGAGAATGTTTTACAAAAGTCGGGCTTGAGAGAGCAAACTGAAAGAAGTACATGGGATGCTGTTCCCTTACGCAGGGGGACATGCTCTGTTCTGGTGAATTTCTGTCTGCATTCAACCACCCTCGTTTCCAGGGAGAGGAGAAAGGGTCTATTCTTCGCACGGGGACTGAATTCTATGGGACACTACTTGGTGTCCAAAGGGTCTGTAAGATGCTCAGTAGATGCCTACTTGAGTAGATCCCTGACTTGTGATGCCCTGGAGGTGAGAGATGTCTTTGCTGAAGTAAGCAAGAATGAGAGTAAATAAATTCTGGTGAGGTATCCTGCTGCAATCTGTCGCCAATGAGACCAACTTGCACAACACCTTCTTAGGATCTGGTTACACCAAGCATCGCATTCAGTTCTGGAGACGGTCATTCTAATTACTGACCACTAATTATGAGTAGATAGATGATGAATTTATGAGATGAATTTATGAGAATGATCTAGGTGGTGACTCCTGATGGGATGTTGCCTTAGAAAATACTAGGAAGAGTGGGAGATATTTTGGGTTGTAATCACCAGTTAATGATAATTATGGAAGGGGAAGATTCCATGATCCACACACAATGTCACGATCCACACAACTGGATCATGAGTTTCTGCCGAAATGAGAAGGATGTTGCTCATAGCTGATCTTTTCAGTCCAAGAATTGTAGTTCAGCAGTAGAACATCTGGTCTGGAAATAAATCTGTTCTTCAACATGGTCTTTGATAGTAATTATTTATTAAACAGCTTGCCAAAGATAGATCTTCTGCCGACTGAAAGCTTTGAGTATTAATTTTACCTGAATGAAGTTTATTTGACAGATAAAAAGCGCAGGAAAACGTGGAATCGATCGAAAATTATTTAGAAATACCACCACCTTCTGCTTTCTACTAGCGTTCTTCTGCAAAGACAGTGAATTTGCTGTATTTTGGCATATCTTGTTATTGGCCGAGGCATCGCGGGGTGACGCATCGATTTCTGGGCAGCGTTTGCAGCATTCCTGTTTCCGGTGCTCCAGGGACACGTATGAGCACGGATATTTAGCAGTGTCTGCTGGCGCTACCCGCCGTGAGGGACGTCCCGGCCTGCGGCGTGTTTAAGCGCGCTCCTTGCAGCGCACCTGAGGCGGCACTGGGCGTGGCCAAAGCGCGGGCGTGGCCGCGAACGGGGCGTGGCCGCGCGTGGGCGTGGTGGGCGTGGGCGGGGCTGCGGTCACGTGCGCCCGCTGGAATGCGGCGCGGGTGGGGGCGGGTTCAGAGGGCGGGCTCCGCCCCCCGCGGGCCGTGAG
>VWPW01001905.1:789421-881514 GCA_013389825.1 Crypturellus undulatus
CGCCACGGCGCGCCGCGCGGGGAGAGCTCCGTGACGTGTCCGGCCTGGGGCCGCAGCGCGGGCAGCGCCTCGGTGCGTGACGCGTCGCGTCGCGCCGGGACGGGACGGGGCTTCTCGGGCGCGCCGGGACTGGAGGGGCCTTGCGAAAACATCGACTTCCAGGGTCGTTTCGGGGGTGTTTCCAGAAACCCCGACTGCTGGGGACGCGTGAGGGGCTTTTCTGTCCCCGGCCCCCGTGTTTTATGGTACTGGTCGTTGAACGCTCACTCTGTTGCTAGCGACTGAAATAACCTAACTGTCTCGTAACTGGGAAGAGAATGCTTTGGCACCGCTGTACCCCTCCCTTTACTGCAGTTTCCTTTCCACATAGGGCATAAAGGTTCTGAGTTCTCTGCGATGCCGCGTTTGAAGCCGCTGGAGCGACCCGCGATGCCCCGGGGCGCGCGGCCGCCGCGGGCAGGTGCCCGGTCCCGGCCCGCCGGGGCGAGAGCCGCTCCGGAGGCCGCTGCGTCGCTCCGCGGGCCCGCGGCGGGTCGGGCCCGCGGGGGCTGGGAGAGCCGCTCCGCCGCGGCGGGGCTTCTTCCCCAGCCCTGCAGGCGTGCGCGGGTTTCTGGCCCAGAAAACGGGTGTCCGTCCTGAATTCCAGCCCCTTCAGTGTACTGATTCAGTCCTCTTTTCCTCAAAGCTACCAAGACCTTGACTTCTCTCGCATTGTGTAGCAGTTTTGGGGCTGTTCAGTACAAAAAGTATTTTCTTTTTCCACTGGTGGACCTTCAGTGGTCGTGTAAAAAGGCTTTATTTATTTATTTATTTATTTTCAAGAATCACTTTTGTTTATGGAATAAGAAAACTCGAGTGTTTAAACAGCTTCATGATGAATAAACACCTTGAGGGCCTATCAGCATACACTTTTGTGCTATCAGCTTGNACTTCAGTGGTCGTGTAAAAAGGCTTATTTATTTTCATGAATCACTTTTGTTTATGGAATAAGAAAACTCGAGTGTTTAAACAGCTTCATGATGAATAAACACCTTGAGGGCCTATCAGCATACACTTTTGTGCTATCAGCTTGTGATTATTATTATTGTAAAAATTTATTTCTACCAAAACTTTTGCCCTGTTTAGTAAACCCTGATGAGCAATAGGTTCTGTGGTAAAAGATGAAATACTGCATTTTTTGAATTTTCTGCTGCCGCTTAGGAGACATGGATTTATTGCCTGAATGTGGAGCACGTTGGACATCTGTGGTCGCAGGAGTCCTGGCTATTCAGCAGTTTCTTCAATAGCCCCTTCATTCTTTTCACTTGGGTGATCTGTTTGATCTTGATAATCTCTCCGACTTTCTTCGCTTAATCCATCTTGCCTCTTTTTTAACCTGAGGCTCAGTAGCCCATGAACTGGTTACATGCATTTACAAGGCTATGAACAGTAATTCCTTAGGCACTAACTCAGAATTTGATACTTCTGAAAGTTTTGCAGGGCAATTTCAACATTTCTATTATAGAGCTTGCAGCAGTCTGGACTCACCTGGGGAGCTGCGTGTTGCATGAACAGAGGCAGGTTTCATGGCGGGATGGATGCTGGGCACCAACATGTCGACATGGTGCTTGTAGGGCAACATGGGGAAGAAAGAAGTGTGGACGCAGGTTGATACTTGATGGCCACGTTGTCCTGTGGGCCCAAGGTGCAGCAGGAGCCGGCAGGGAGATGCAGCGCAGAGCAACGGTCACCCTGGGTTTCATGGTGTGAAGAGGAGCCCTGGTGCCGTGTGTGTGTGTGTGCAGAGCCCTGGTGTCATGGCGGGCCAGCACCCCGACACACTGCAAACACTCCTTCCCCTATAACTAGAGGGAGATACCTCCTCATGCACGAGACCGCTTTTCTGAACAGGATATGTAGTTACTCTCGGGAGATGTGATGTGGGGTATGCTGATCAGTGGGTGATCCTTTCCTGCAGTAAAGTACTGCAAAACCAACTTCGTGTTTCTTGAATTTAAGTTTTAAAAAATCCATAGTATTCCATATATCAAAATATGATAACAATTAGAATACAAATATAAATAAATCATGGGTCTAGGTACCTCATTTATTTATTTATTTATTCTAGTCCATTAACTTCAGTGGAAGTGTGCTGATTTACAGCGTGTTAAAATACTAAGTCTAAGTACTTTCTTTAGCCATATATCCGATACAAAATGGTTTTGATTATCCTAAAGTTAGTAAGCATGTCGTAACTATAGTTTTCCAAAATCCCTATCTTGTAATGTGCGTTCTTAGTTTTTAAAGTTCTTAAAAGTAAGACAGTGCAGCTTTCTCTTGAAATGTTTTGGGAGATTTTTAGTGCTAATGTGCTTTTCTCTGTCTATGTAAGTCATACTTGTTTACAAAGCTTTTTATACCGTCAATCATTTTCTGTGTGTAAAAGCTCATATTGGCTGTCTTTTCTTTTTTCCCAAGATATTCCATTACTTACTGCTGCATTGGCAGGAAGTGTCTCCTTTTTTTTCCAATTTCTTTTAAGATTAAAAGTCTCAGTATAAACAAGTATTGATATGAGGAAGCATCAACAGCGGTGGAGTTCTTTGATTCTGAGCTGTCTAGGGGTTCTGTGTGGTTTGTAAACATCTGAAGAGCAAAATCAAGCTTGTTGGCTTGTCTAAAGCCTAAAATGCTATTGTCAAGTGTCACGATTGTTAATGGAATTTAATGCAACTGGGAATAGTACCTTAGTCATGTGTATAACAGGAAGTCTGTTAACTGCTTCTATATAAAGTAGGAATTATTTTTAGCATCTGTTGTAGAAAATTTATCAACTTCAGCCTGTTTTGGAAGAAGTCAGTTTTCATTGTTTGAAGTGCCAGGAAACAAATCCTTTAATTTGGGGGAAGGAGGAAGAAATTTTTTGATTCATCTTTCAGATTAAGAATTTTATGTTGTGCAAAGCTGTAATCAGTTATTCTGTGCATTTTTATTACTACATTGTTCTCTGTTTTATATGTTGTGAAGAAATTCGTATGTAGTATTTTCAGCATTAGGTATGTGGAGCAGTAGGGTTTTTTTTTTTTTTTATTTTATTTTTATTGTTTTTTTTTTTTTTTTTTTTTTTGTTTTTTTTTGTTTTTTTTTTTTTTTTTTTTTTTGCTTCTGGTGGGAACTGCTGTTTCGTTGTTGGCTTTTGCTTTAATTGCATCTTATCATTTTACAGTTTCAGGTTAGAACTATAAAGGGGATGCCATGGAGAATCGCCTTATGGTCTCCAAACATAAAGAAACTGCCCTGTAGTAATTTCACCTTCCTGATGGCTTCTTGAATTGCAAGTGCGTTTCCATACCGTGTTTCCTGTAGAATATGGACTGCAACAATTGCACCCTTATAGAAACTTCATTTGGAGCTATAGTGTATATAGTGCTTTCTCTCCTGTTCCCATTCACACAAACTCCTGCTTGTTGCCACATTTGATAGTGGAAAATTAATATGGAAAAATCATTGCTTTCTCCAAAGTGGTTTAGAAAGTGGAAAAGTTCTGGAAAGCTGTGTTTCCCCAAACCTTCTAACAGACTCCTGGAAATGTTCAGGGCTTGTAGGCTGAAGCCTGAGAACTGCTTAGAAAGGCTGTAGGCGCCTTGGAGGCGGAAGAGGTTTTCCTTGTGGTGCATAGGGCAGGCGCATTAGGATCCTTATAGGATTTTCTTTTCTCTGTCTTTAATACTCTCTTCTATTTTCATGTATTTCTCAGCAGTATCATTATGCACTTATATAATGTGAAGAGAACAGAAGTTTGGGAGTCAAGATGTGCCACATATCTGTGGAAGGAGAATGCCGAGTTGTTAGTACCTATTGGGATCTAAATAACTTGCATTTTTTTATTGTAGAAATTTGATTTATACATCAAAATACTTTATTTTGAAACCACAGATGTCAGTGCTGTTTCTTTCTATTTAGGGGGAAGGAATATAAATAATGCTAAATAAGTTTTGAAAAGTATTTTTAAAGACTTGTGTTTTTATCTTAGAAAAATGATTTGTATTTTATTCTGAATTGCCCGAGTCAGCAAAGTGGTGGGAAGCGATGCATAACTGCAGAACATTGATTCGTGTCCTACATGTTAGCTGCTCAGTCAGGAAGGCTGAAGCTTAATGTCAGATGCGTAGGCAGAGCAGTTAACCAGAGCAAAATAAATTGTTCTACTTAAGTGGTGGTGAATAGGGGCATTATCTTGGGAAAATCGGTTTCAGTGACTTACTGTACTGTGTGATACTTGTTACTTGGGACTGAACCATGAATGCAAACGCTTAAGATTCAGCTCAAGGTCAAAAATTTGCTCTCATTTCTGTTCCCTAATCTCTCATTCCTCTCTCTCTCTCTCTCTCTTTTTTTTTTTTTTTTTCCCTAAATCCCTTTAAGAACATTACATGAACCATACAGTATTTTTCCCACCACAAATGTAGAAGAATATGAGCATTTTCTGATATTGCTGGGCGATTTTTATTTTTTCCCCCCTCTCTCTCCCATAGGCTCAACTAATTAAATATTCATAAAAGGTATACATCTGAGAAATTTAAAGAAATGAGATAAACACTGAGATCCTATTTTACAGGATAAGGAAATAAACTTTTAAGAAAGATTGATATCTAGATCTTCTATAAGGACCACAGTGAATCTTAAGTTTGCAGCTCTTGACTGTTTTACACTGCCTTAAAGCATTTGGTATCTTATCCTGAGTGTTAATCTAGAATGTATACATAGTATTTATATTGTTGCAAACCATGACTTGACTAACCTGCGAGCCTAAACACTGTACTTTAAAAGCACAATTACACAAGCTTCATGAATCCCAAAGAGTGAGGTAAAGGGGAATCCCAAAGACAGAGAGAGAGTTCAGTGGTGGATAAATGAGATGTAGAATACATATTTCTGTGGCAAAGCGTATTCCATTTTTATACATGCTGGATATGCTATATATTGTTATATGTTATACATATATTGGAAAAGGCATGCATTTTCTGTGTTATCTGTATAATATATAAGCATATGTATGTGTACATATTTATTTTAAATAAGGATTATTCTGTGCAGATACTCATAGAATTATTTCTTACATTAACTGATCTTTTAACTGCGCACTTATTCATTTGAAAGATAAATTATATGATACTTTGGTGTTACAGACATTGAAGAAAAAAAAGGAACTTGTGTAATTTCAGAAACCCTGGAGTAACAGTCTATAGGTAACTCTATTCTTTATGTGAAACCAGTTTTACCAATGGAATAATTAACTAATGATCAGATGTAATTGTCTGGAGTGGGTTTCCTTAATGAGAAAAGATGCAGCTACTTTTTCAAGGGTAACAGCACACAAAGAACTGAAAATGCTTAGGAAAAAATTCTCTATCAGGGCTGATCTCAATAGAAACTGAATCTTCAGTTCAGCGCATGATTTATACCGTTGAAAAGAGCTTCCAATGAAAATTTCCTTTGATAATCATCAGGACCTGGAAACACACCTAAGCTTCATATAGGTAGAGATATAGCATAGATTTAATGGGAATTTGAACATGACTTTTTCCTTCTGGATAGATGTGTGGATTTGATACAATTAGAGAGAAATGCTACATCTCCTGGGTCCATATTTTTTTCTCTTTTTCTTGGAAGCCAAGGTTCTTCTGTAGTAAGACTTTGATTTGTTGAGGAATTAAAATAGTTTTCAAGAGAATGCATCTTCCCTGCAGCGAAATTGCTGCATTTTGCAAATGGAGCTGATCAAAAAGCATTAGAAATAATGACTATGTTGATGTATGTTTTATAATATTTACAAGTTACTTAATTGCAATCTTTTTTTAAACTCTCTTAGCATATAGTCATTTTGTTTTTTGTGTATGTGACCAAAAGAAATTTGTCTTCAACCATTAACTGAGCGCCTATTTGCTGTGTGACAGAACAAAAAATCAGCCCTGATGCTTTGATGGTTAGAGTAGAAATATGAATAAGGAATCCAAAACCCATTGTGGTGTCCCTCTTCTTCCCTTATGATGAAAGAGAGACATCAAGAACTTCAGGATGGGGTCTGTAGTAGAATTAATTGACTGATAGGGAGTTGTTAAGAATAGGAATACTATCTTAAAACAACTGCCAGCACAAAAGACAGAATGAACTAGGTCAGAATCACGTTTCCTAAAGGCATGTTCAGGTTCTAGCCACTCTTCTGGTCTCAACAGCTTTTTCTCTTCTGCTGCTTCTCTTCTTCCTTCCCCTTGAATTTTTGTATGTCTCAGCTTTCCCATCTGTAAATTAAGCATAGTGATAGTGACCTTATTAAAGTTATATGTTTGTGTTGGATTCAGCAAAGTCATCTGCAAAAGGTCATGTTTGGGTGCCTACAAGATGGGTGAAAATTGGTTAGGCTTGAAGACAGTTGTTGGATTCTACGTGGAAGCTGGTGATTTGCAGAGTGCTGCCACTATCTGTCCTAGCGTGTGTCCTGTTTTACATCCTGAGCCGTGACCAGGAAGGCGACGAGCTCTTGCATATAAAGTTTGCAGATGGCTCTGGATGGCACAAAGGTGGAGTGGTTGGGAGCAGGGTGCTCACTCAGAAGGGCCTAGGCAGGTTAGAGTGATCTGGCAGGAACTTCAGGAAGCTCAGGAAGGACGAGCGTGAAGTCCTGCACCTGGGAAGGAAGAGGTCCTGGCCATGAGGCAGTCTGGGGCCTGCTGGGACACCTGCCCTGCTGGAAAGGAACTGGGGGCCTGGTGGGCCGTGAGGCAGCAGCCCTGAAAGCTATTGGCATCTTGGACTGTTCAGGGACACAGCCATCAGGCCTGGGAAACGGATTCCCCTTCACTTGGCTCTTGTCAGACGACATCTAGATTATTTCATGCAGTTCTGTGGCCCCTAATACAGAAAAGAAGCTGACTAACTGGGCCGAGATGAGTGTGAGGGCACCGGGACCCTAGGGGGCTGGAGCGGAGGCTGGGGCAGCTGATCCAGTGCAGTCTCAAGGAGTGGTGAGGTTGGAGGGAGCTGCAAGCCCCCATGGCACCTGCCGGGGATGTCAGGAAGTTAGCAGGGCAGTAGGCAGTGATGGTAAATGAAATGGGCCGGCTCTTGCTAAGATGTGAGGGTAGTATTTTTCTCTGAGAATAGCCAAGTGAGACAACAGGTTGCCCACCGAGACTGTGGCATCTTTGGAGGTTTTCAAGGCCCTGAGTGACCAGCTCTCATCTCGTAGCCAGTGCTGCTTTGAGCATGGAACTGGGCTGCAGGTACCTGCTGCGAGACTGACTCGCTGGGGCTGGATTTCACCTTACGCTGTCCTTGGAAGGGGATGGCCACACCAATCCTAGCAGCTCCTTGGTGCTTTGTACCTGTGCTGTGCACAGTCCTTGAACAAACCTGCAAATGGAAATGTTGCTCTTTCTTTCTGCCTCTTTTCCCTTCCTTGTGTTGATGTACCAGGAATGAACTCGCCCTACTAGTTGTAAAGACTTTAAAGGAAAGAAAGAGTTTAAGGGAAGAACAGAGTACCAAACATCTTCAGTCATTTCATTTTCAGTATGTCCCTCTAGACTGCTTCTCGTTCAGTGCTTCTTGCCACGTTGTCTTCTAGCCTTCAGCTCGATGCTGCGTCGTGTGAGAAAGTGGGGCAGAAAAAGAGATTAAGTGTCTTTATGGCAAATGGATTGTGTGCGCACTATATATATTAAAAAAAAAAAAAAAAGTGCAACTCCATGANATGTCTTTATGGCAAATGGATTGTGTGTGCACTATATATATTAAAAAAAAAAAAAGTGCAACTCCATGATCTTATTAGCATCGTAGCTGATAACAGAATTTCCTCAACTGTAACTGAGGCAGGCCTGGTTTTCTATTACAAGAATTAGACTTTATATTGTTTGAGCTAATACAGTTCATTTTTATTCCACTAGTTATGATTAGGTATTTCATCTGTAGCAGTTTTATTCTTAAATTTGTTAACAGATGTTAGGTATTTATTAACACAAATCTACACTGAAAGAATACAGGATGATACAACCTTCCTCAATAGCTTCCAGCATGTGATGGTAAGCTGCTATAATATAAATGCTGGTTTCATTAACACCCTGTACACATCTAATTTAAAAAATCAGTCATCTATCATTCTAAGGAATAGTCTGGTACAGATAACAGATTGTTCTCTGACTTTTTTGGGATTGGGGAATAGGAGGGTAGAAGGATGCTGTCTTGAGGAATAGGAAAAGATAAATGGGAATTAACCTTTGTTCTTCTACACTCTTTTTTCTCCTTGCTTTTATGCACCTCTGAAAGAGCCTATATATAACATTTCAGCAAGATTTTCTTCCCAGCAGGAGTTTTGTGGCAATAGGTTGTACAAGGCTCAATTAGGCATTACACAGCCATATTCAGTAGTTCACATGGAAACACGAGTATTTTAGATATTTGCAAGCCTTGTGTTTACAGAGTTTTTTATTCTTCATTTTCAGGCTTGCTGACATTCTCAGAGAAGTGATTTCCCAGCTTGCCTGCACTAAGCTTTCTCCATGAGGCAGTTCCTTGGATATCAATCTGCCGGTTTCATCTTTTTTGTTTTCTATTAAGAAATGCTCGCTGACTCATTCTTTCTGCTTCCTTAGGAATAAAGAACCTTAATGTGACTGCAGTTATAATACACATTCCTTTTGAAAGAAAATGTATGTAGTCTTTGCAACTCTTAGGTTTGCAGAACAGTAAAACTGGGCTGTGTGTTTGTCTCATCTGGGCTCACAGTGGATATTCTGCCACAAGGTCTGAACACTGAGCTGCCTGGTAGCTTTGGAGGAGTTTGCATCAGTGTTGTTTTTGTTGCCTTCTGACTATTGTACAAGTACTGAATTTCAGAAGATAGTTCTTATTAAGTTGAAATGCAGATGTTGATGATTATTTCTGCCTTGCTATTTCAAACTACTGGTCTGCTATTTATCCCATAATCAGAGGAAATTATCAAACAGAATCTGCTGTGCAGCTACAGCTGAGATTCTTCCTAGTCTTGTCTGGTAGCAGGATTTACCAAAGATAATCCCAGTGGTGTCATGAGAGGACAAACTGATTCACAGAAAGGAATGCTGCCCTTCTTTCCTGGTCTTTGGACAAGTGCAAAGGTGACTTTAATTTTCATGCTAAAATTAGTTTGTCATGGAACTGGTATTTTAGCCTTATAATCTGTTGTCAGACATTGCAGATCCTGGTTCCTCTACATCTGCTTTCATGGTCAAAGATGAGTGCCCTTGAGGAAAAATTTGAAATAGGTTTTGGAAGCCACCTCGTGAAATTGCTTCACATTTGACAGGTTTCTGGTTTCAGTTCCATTTCAAACCTGTTTTCACTGAGTTTTCCTCTGTGTGAGGAAGACAGACCTGAAAAATTTGATTTTAATCTGAAATTTATTGTAATTCCATAATTTATTCTTAAATATCAAATCAAAATTTAGAAATTATGACAAATTGGTAAGGACCTAAATATATCACAATGTATTAAGGCATCTGAATTGTTCAGAGTAACTCAGTTTCTCAGTTATATACATCAGTGCACACTAGTTCATGTGTTCCCTGTTAGTAGGTGTGTGTTTTTTTTCTATTTGCAATTTGAAAATACTCTTTTAAACTGTAGATCATCAAATTCCTGCTCCAAAGGTACATATTTATTGAGGTTCTTAGATAATTTTATGTTAAGCTTAAGTAACATCTCTTCAGCTCTCATGATGCTACTTCAGTAATGCTGGGTTCAATTTTGAGCCCCCAGTACAAAAGAGATAACGAAAAATTGGAGGGAGTCCTCTGAGGGGAACTGCTGTGATTAGAGGGGTATCCCCTGTGAGAGAGAATTAAATTTGTTTAATGTTAGGAAGAAATGACTGAGGGCAGATCTAAGTCCTTTGCTCCCTAAGATGGGATTGTAGAGAAGATGAAACTAGATGTTTTTTTCTCCATCTTTGAGGATTTTCAGAACTCAAGTGGAAGGGTCTGATCTTGATGCTAGACCTGTCTTCAATGTGTAAGAAAATAACCATAGGTCCCTTGCTACTTAACTTTATCAGTGACTTCTATCGTAATGATTTAAAGAATGAATAATAGAATTTAAAAGAATTTTAAAGATTACATAATAGCAAAAGTTCTAAAATTTAACAACCATGAAGATCAAAGGGAAAAAACATGTGGGTTACAAATGCAAAATGAATTATACACTGGTAGATGAATTAAATTGTCTGCCTTAGTCTTGATGTAAGTACTTTCATTTAACTTTATTCCTGTAAACAGGAGTGTGAAAGCTTTCTGTCTCTTCTGTACATGATGCTGCATAGAGAGTGTGTTCCACGAACCTGCTCTTTGCTATATAAAATAACAATTACTTTATTTCTATGGAGGAAATAACAGGAACTCTCTTTGTTGACAGAACATTCGTCTAAGTAATTAAGAACTGAAAACAAGCCTGGGGAGCTTCAAGTCGTATTAGTGCAATGTGTAAGTCAACCTTTAAGGCATTCTTAAGTGAGAAAGTGCATCTTTCTTCATGTGAATAACTGCACTGTTCAAATGAAAGAAATCAGCTCTGTGGTCAGGACCCAACATTGGCTCTGTGTCCTTCCTTGAAGCAATTCTTGTGCTATTTGAAACATGTCACTGTGAGCTAGATCAAAAACAGAAAGGGGATGAAACTCTTGTAGCACAGTTATACATTTTATTAGTATTTGTAAGGAAAAAATGATTTTAAGCTAATTATTAAACTAGGTTCCATATATATATATTTTTTTTTTTTAAAAAAAAAAAGGCTTTTAAATTATCCTCTTTCAGATGAGTTTGGAAAAGGTGTTGAAACTTCCACAGGTTTGCTAGTTATTATGTTTCATTTTTGAAAAATCTAAGTTTCAATGATGATTCAAATTTAAAAAATAGCATTCTCCTGAGACTATAATTCTTGGTAGTGCTTTTTTGTTTTGGGCAATTTTGTTATGACTAAATGCATTTGTAAGTGAGGACATTCCTTTTAGCTCTACAGAGATAAAGGGTAGTGAGGGAGACTTTAGAAGGGATGAGATACAGTGTGGAAATATGGAGCACTCTGTGGGTTAGAGGCAGAGATGCACATGAGTTTAGGAATCCTTTGTAAGTTTTGGCTCTGAAGTTACTTGTTCGTGACTAGGACCTAGTTGAGAACTGGCAAAGCTAGAGGTCATTTGGAAGATGATTTCACGTGTTTTGGAACTGGAAGTTTTAATAAATTGTCCCGCCATATCCAGACTCACACTACCAGAATTGTCATCCTTCTTGGCCCATGTGTCCTCATGATTTCCATTCATGTACCTGACATAAGAGGGGGGAATTGCATCTTGTGGCCATAGATGCCTTTTGAGGGACTTGCTTTCATTCACTGACACCTTTGCTGGAAGTGTTTGATTTGTCCTCTGCATCCAGGTTCATTTATTGCTGCTCTGCTGTGCTTTGAATTTCTCTCTCTTGTCCAGCTTCTTCTCGTGCTTGGGCTACAGGGGTCCCGCAAGCTGTGAACTGCTGCGAGCACAGAATATTTTTGAAATTAACGCCAATGCACTATCAGGAGATAAAGAAAAGATGCAGAAATCCCTATATCGATTGTTCCAGTGTCTTCTGCAGCTTCTAGAAACTTACGTTTCCCTCTCAGCCTTGATCTAGGTTGTTTCTTTTTGATATGCTACTTGGAATGGAAGCGTTTCTGGGCAGAGTATGTGCATTGCCTAGTACAACAGATCCAGTTTGTCCTTTCAGATGTTGCTGCAAAATCCCTACTGAATACTGCTTTGGAGAAGGAAGGAAGGAAGGAAAACTCCTGTATATTCCAGGCCTTGTGCTCTGCCAGGGTGTGTTCTGGGCCAAGTATAGACATGGTTTTATTCTTTAGCCTAAAACATGAGACTTAGCATTAGAGGAGAGAGGAGAAAAGCTTAGGTGCTCATGTGCATTCTTCACTATTACTTAACTGTCTTCAGGAGTGGGGAAAGCAAACCAGACTTGACCAGTGATTTTGAACTCCCTCTTTCAGAGAAAAAAAATTCTATGTTTAAAGTGTGTAGTTAGAACTGTAAAGTGCTTTAAGAACCTTTTTAATCTTTTAACCTCTTTTAACCTAGTTTTTTTTCTCTTTCATTTTTTTTTCCTCTTGGAAGAAGAAAACAAAAGATCTTTAAAGCTAGGCAGAGGACAGATGAAATGGAGAAAATACAGCCAGCAGTTGCTATGGTTGCTTCTTTTCAAAGTGACTGTAGGGGCTCCTAATATGGTCCTACAAATTAAAACAGTACAAGCAGAAATGGTGCATTCCAAGAGAAAAATAATTGATGTTCAATGACAAGCTTAGTAGGTATTAGGTGCTGGTGTTTGTGATTTTTCAATATTAATTGGCAAATGGAAAAAAGCCTTGTTAAGACTGCTAAGCTTCCTGGAGGTTTTCCCCCTCCCTCCTACATGAAGATTTTGAAGCAGAATGTTTGGCACAAACAGGCACTAAAATAACATCTTTTAATAATTTGGCTGTAGCTGTGACAAGGGGAGCTGCAGAGTACCAAATAGCTTCATCTTTATTCAGCTGGCGTGTTGTGAGCATTACAAGAAATGTCTCCAGTGTTAAGGGCTGTGTACATAAAAATCTGGACTAGATGTAGTTTGAAGCTAAGAGCCAGGCACATTTCCTCGTGTCCACAACAGTATTAGCTAATAGGTATGAGGTTGGCCAAATTAAAAAGGAGTGTCTGAAAATCTGGAAATGATGTTCCTCTACAAAACATGTTTTGTTTTGCAGGAGATTTTTGGTCTGCTGAGGACACAGTGGATACACTAGAATGGATGCAGAGGAATTCCCTCCCCCACCTCCAGAAGGTAACTAAAATACTTAATATATTTAAAATCACTTTCATAGTCATAAAGTGATTATTTTTCAAACAATGTTTTTACCTTCCCAGCACTCGTTCATCCCACATCTCCTTGGAACTTGCTCATACTCTTAGGGATTTTTGAATCCCCAAGGTTCAAACCTGTGCCAAGTGCCTTCCTGGGACATAAATTCCCACCACGTATCCCGTCCCATTCATGGACCTGTCTCACTGGTGTTACAAGGGCATGACAGGGGTGAAGTTGCCTCTGCTGGAACACATATGCTTAACCTGGGGGGTGACTATCAAGGGCAGTAGCTGAAGGACCTTCCTTTGAAGCCATCCCTCTCACCCCGAGCCTGCAGCTCAGGGCTCAGGCTGCCCGTCTGCCTATGGAAAGTGGATGCTGGACCTTGGCTGGAGCGCAGGAATTTCTGGAAAGTTACCGTGTGCGTTAGACTGTGAAAGAACCTTGGTGCCCTTTGAACTGCACTGCGGTAGTAGGTATATGGCTACTAGCAGAGCCCAGAGTTCAGAATATACAAGCGTCCTTGCGTTGGAGTTATGCCTGTTGTAAAGGAACATCACCTGTATCTTTTATTTGATCTGCTTCCTGTAAATGCACCTTTCCATCCTATTTGGGATTGTGTCTTTTAAGTCTTAAGAATATTTGACTTTTGATAGTTTGAGCCTGGGACACTTGTTAGGAGAAATAGTCTGATATAACTCTTCCCAAAGCGTTGGTTGTAGAGACAGTGATTTTTTTTTTTTGTAGACCTGCGATTGAACTTGGTAAAATTGTTTTTATTTAGCTAAGTTGGCTAGTATAGTTTGCCAAGACAGTGATTTTTGTAGTCTTCCAATATATTTCTGATGTATCTCTGTTATACAAACTATTACATTTGATTTATTGTGGACACAATAACTATATGAAACTTTCTAAATATGAAAAATAATTTATTTTAGTTTTGTTCAGATATAGCTATTTAAGAACTTTTGAATTGTTGTCCTAGCTAGAAAATACTGCCTCTCTAGTTTAGACACTGCCACACATAGAGATCTAATACTATTGGGTATGTGAATGAAGCAGGAAGTTGTGGAATCAGCTTCCAATGGGATAGACTTATTTCTGGCCATTGTTATTGATGGTTTTATTTATGTTCTGAGATATCATTGAATATTGTACTGACAAAATGTGTTTTTTGCTCTTGACTTAATCCACATGGTCAGGATTATGATTTTTTTTTCAGTCTGTTTTATTTAGCGTTAGTTTTACTGTGAAATTATCCTTTTCAGATTATTTATCTACAAAAAACATATTGCTATGGGAGAAAGGTCATCCTTAAAGAATCAATATTTCTACTTGAGCAAGGTCTGGCCTTGTTTGAAGACAGCTAATAATTGAGGCACCAGCTCAGATACTCTAAGCATTTCATATACACAAACTTGGTTCCACCTGTTACAAATTGTTTTGAAGAGAAAGAACCTAAATTCCAGAGTCATATTGAACTATATTATCCTAAATTTTTGGTATTTTCAAATGTATCACTCTTTAATATTCTGGCTAAACTTATTTAACATAAATCGAGATTTTCCTCAACATATTGAGTTATCTGATGTTGTCACTAATCTCAAAAATTTTCTCTGTTACTGGAACTAGAATGTTTCCTGGCTTTACCAATGCTAATTTTTTTGAAGTCTTACTGATAAAGATAATATCACTGATATTATGCAGAATATTTGTAAGCATTTCAGTCATTACGCTAGAGTATAGTTTTGTTCGTTTATAGATATTCGCCATAACCCATTTTGCAGATGGAAAGTAGGTCAGAATTTTAAGAGCAAATACAAGCATACATTTGCATATCTGAGTTGATAACAACAAACCAATCCTATTCCGTTTTTCCTTTAAGCTTTTTTTCTGTCTGTGTGTGTATGCCTACCATGCTGGTATCTTCTCAGCAACAATGAGCAGGACCTGCCTGTGCCAGTGAAATGATGGGCAAATTACTGCGGTGAGCAATGAGACAAAGTGCCCCACTGTGTACTGAGTGCAGGAGCCTCTACTACACTGCAGATATCTTTTCAACTGCTGCATAGGGATTATAAAATTCTGAACTGTGGTCACCAATCACATCATTAAATATTTTTCAGAAGTTATTCTGATTTCATGGATTTTTTTTTTTCTTTTTTCTATTCATTGTCTTCACAGATACGGTTTTAGTGATGAAAATCATTTGGGTTCTCTGTTTAAAGTATAGCTTGTGTGATGAATCTTAACTGTTCTTATTTAGAGGATTTCCAGTGTTGTTTTTGGACAAATAAGTTCACCAGATCTGTTTATGCTGATGTCAGTATATACAAAGAGGAAAAATGGCAGTAAACTAAATTCACGTTAAATAGTGTTTTTCTTCATCAATTGTAATCAATCAAAATGAATGGCTAAGGCCAATGGTAGAGCTTCCTCTGCCAGTCCTTGACAGAAAGAAGCATTCTTATGGAAAATAAATACTTTATCCTTTTTTATTTCACTTACTATGCTTATTAGTGACAAGTTTATGCTAGTTAATTCTCTCAGAACAAATGCAAGTTTCAAATTATTTTACAAAAAGTAAACACCCTTATGCTGCTTCCTCTGGAATATTTAAAAAACTAATTTCTATTTTTACCATGATTAAGTATTGTTGTTTATATATTTTGAATCAAAGTATATGCTAGCACCTAGGAAGCAAGGATGGAGGAGTTCTCAAAGGTAAGGTTGGATTAAGAGCATAATCAAGAAACTACTTCCAAAATTGTGCATAGGAATTTATAAACAACTTGCTGGAGTTTAAGACTTCATATATTAAAAAATCACTATTTTGTGAAATAGAGTACAGAAGGATGAAAATGGTAAGTCCTTTCATGGCTGTAAGTTACAATTATGTTATCATTGAATGCTGCGAAGGAATGTACTTGCCAAACCCACGTAGACAACATAGGCTGTGGACTGCAGATTTTGCAGGAAGGAATTTTAAATGTCTTTCTGTGCTTAGCAGGAATGGATACCTGAGAAACAACTCCTTGCATGAAGGAAGTGGGGGGTGAGTTCTTGTTTGACAGGTTTCTGTTTTTATACTTTCCTCTCTGAAGAGGTCTCCTCTTCATTGCTCTTGGTACATGGCAGAATGTCTCACAGGATTAGGAATAGTTCTCTCATATATTGTCTATACCTCTCAACTCAGTCCTCCTGAAGTAAGTTGTTCTTTATTGCAATCATAGTGCCTAGAATAGGTTTTAAGCTTTGCTTTGTAATTGAGTTAATCAAGGGGTTTGTTCTAGTAACTAGTTTTTTAATACCAGTACATATCAATACAGTCCTGGTGTCATAACTAGCATATTTTGTTTCTTAAACATCTTAAACATAGCATCGAAATTTCAGTATTCAATGCCAGGACAGTGTGAGAATGAATTTAACTGCATAATCTTCATAATGATGCTAAAATCTCCTTTCATTAGAAATAATTATCTATAGTTCTGCTTCTTTTGAGAAATGTGAGGTACAGTTAAGATAAAGAGCAGTTGGATGCTTCTCCTCACCTTTTTTCCTTACCTATGCCTATATCTCTTGTCCTCTATATAGAGCTAGATAAGAAGCTTTGGACATTTCCAAGTTGTTTTTCAAATCAAAAAAGACCAAAGATATCTTCTACAGTGATTGCAAAAGCATTCTGCACACCTTTGTGCTTCCTAGGATAAAACAGTCTTTTGTGTTCCTGATATGAGAAGTCATAATGAAAGAGGCCAAGAACTTAAATTTGGATTTCCTGCTTTCACGTACTGTGTGTCTGGGCTCCTTGGGTATGTTCTGGTTGTTTGCCTGCCAGCATACTAAAATAGTCATAGTTCTCTGTCCTTCAAAAGGTGTATGGAATCTGAGCTTTCCAGATAAGTTAGATATCCTTCCATAAAAGTTCTCATTAGAATGAATTTGAACATTCCAACAAAAAAAGATTGGAAAAATCCTTGAGTGGCTCTAATCAAGGAGCCGCTGAACAGCTGCTGTGTTTTGTTTGAGAGAGAACTTTCTCTGCTAAGTCAACTAGAACTGCTTTCTCTTTTGTGTATTATACATTATTTTCAGATTACTTAATTACCTTTTATCCTGTCTAGTGATTATTTCATAGTTAAAACAATTAAAAACTAAATAAACTAACTGTTTTTCTGAGTGGGACAGTTATATTTGGGCTTTTATAATTATGACAAGAAAATAATGTGGTTCATGTGATGTTTCATGACTTGCTTTATGGATATGAACAATGCAGAAAATTAGGTTGCATTTCAAACTAGAATAAAATAGCAAGTCATTCTGTAGCATGACTGGGCGACTGAAGTAAGACTGAGGTAGTAAACACCCTGCTTACATTAAGCTGCGGTATGAAGGGAGTTGGTCTTGGGCTATAGGGCATTGTTTATGGGCATGTCTATTTTCAGCATACAGACAGATACAAATGATGGTAAAAGAAGAGCCAAGATTTCAGAAGAATGAGAACAGAATATGAATTGTAGTTATGAATGGTCCCTTGTTTTTGAAACTGGCTGTGGCTTGTTGGTGTCTGACATCCCATTTGTAATGGACAATTTATTTTTTAAGATCACATTGCTCTCAGTAAAAGAAAATGCATTGGTTAACATAAGGATCTATTATTTCATATAACAATGCAGACAAGCTGTATAACAAACAGTTACAAGAAAATTCAGATTGAAAAAATGCACCAGTAGTGTCACTTGTCACTCCTAATTATGTCTTTTTTTTTCCTTCTAGCCAAGCAAATATGACTGTTGAGGAAAACAACAAGGAGAAATAGATTAATTATTTATTTTTTTAGTATCTGCAAGGCAAACATTGCTTATGCAGTTGTAATTACATCCTCTCTACTTTGAAGTAATCCAGTAAAGTCTTTGCTAATATTTATGATTAGTTAAATGATCAGATGTGATTCAACGACACAGTATTCTAAGTGACAGCATCTTCATTTTGGAAGTATATAGTGCTTCCTTTCTGAATACAGTCAGTCTTTTTTCAGTTAGCTTGTTATTCGTAACAGTTTTTTATTCACTCTGTGATATGACTTTAGTGCCGGACTCCAACTTGCACAACAGTGTGCAGGAACAAGCTCCAGACACGTTGGCTGAAAGGAGCGATTGATGGTGAAACAAAGCGGGACTAAGGGAGGTCAACAAAACTTCAGCTCTAGTTTGGGATAATTAATATGCTCTGTTTAAAAGACAAAGGGGGAAAAAAAGTAAAAGAAAAAATGCTGATTGAGCATTGCTGCAAGAATATTTATAAGCTAAGCCCTGAAAATTGAATTTCAAATAGCAAGCCAGCATATAAGGAGATACATGAATTATTTTTTTTCTTTCTTTTGCCTTTTTAGGACTTGTAACTTGCATTAAAAAGCCAGAATAAATTGCTGCCAAGTAACAGAGGGATTTTTTTTTGTTATTTACATATCACTGATCCCAGAAAATATTCACTGACTGTGCCTAAAACCTCTGTAATGTTTACATAGACAGATTTACTTTTTTTTTTTATACATTCTTCTCTGTTACGTATAAGTACTAGTAAAAACTCTGAACTCTCAAATGAAGTATTTATTAGGTGCTATTTTATTCTGCAATTATGCCTTATGCCTTCTTCTGCAATTATGCCTTAGTGAGTTGAGGAAAATCTTTTGGAAAAATATTTGGGGTGGAGGAAGGGTAAAAAACCTCCAGTCTTTCACACAGATTCTTTCCGGGAAACCAAACCTTGCTTAGTTTCATATAAGTGAATAGAGAAGATGATTTAGTGTGTCTAAGTAAGGTCCTTGCAGGAGTGATCATTATTAGAATAATCAATAGTGTTGCTTAGATGATGAAATGCTGGAAACAGCACATTCCAAGTGGGACTGTCTTTAAGTAAAATAAAATGTTTTTCTGTAAGATATGGTGCTGTAAGAACAGCACTGCTGTAGTCAGCGAGCTACAGATCTTGCTGTTATTTCCAAGAAGAATAGTTGATGCTAAAGTGTAGCTGTGTATTCTGCATCTGACCTTGTTTTGGACACTCCTTCCCTGATGAAAACTTCATTTTGTACCTTGTGTTGAGGTTTCATAATTTAATTTTATTTTGATATAATTCTACTCAAAATCTGGAGTTTTGTGAACATGAGTATGGAAGACCTTTGATGACTGTGGTGGAGGCCTGGTCAGTAGAGTCCTGGTAGCCATTCGGCAAAAACAGACACAGTGGCTTGTTGGGGAGAGTGTGAGAGGGGAATGACTAAAAGCAAGAACAACCCAGAAGTTCTGCTTTGTTTGTGGAAATATTTTGCCAGAAAATAGTTTGTGTCCCTGTGTTTTGCCATGTTTTTTGAAAGTGCAAATTCGAGGAAGCCTCTCGGTTTAGCAGAAACCATTTGGTTGTTTCTGATCAATGGGCTCTAAGTGTGAAAATATTAGGGATCCACTTAATCTTCCAAGATCATTTCCACAGTGATCAAGACTGATTAAGTTCTATTTTATCTTACCAGAAATTTGCTTATTTAGTAAATTGATTATTGATAAAACCTATCCCATGGCAGCAATATTTCATTTTTGATCTGTCCTATCTATCTCCGAAAATATGAATCATTCTTTAGAAAACGGTTTACGTGTATAGCAGAGCACTCTGTACGCTGGGTAAAAATTAGTTGGTGAGAAGCTAGCTGAAACCCAAAGTATTTCCAGTGCTGTCTTTAATTTACGCAACACTTTATTAATTTTCACAAGGACTTTGTAGTCCTTGTGCATTTAACTTCTGTTTTATCAAAATGTACAGATAATTCCATTCTGGGCATGGAATGCCTGTCTGTTTGGCAGCACATTGTGAGGGGAGAGCCACAATTTGGCATACTGGCCATGATGTGGCCACCAAGTGCGTGCCATAAGCAAAGATCATGTGCTGCAGCCTGCACAGTTTTGCTTTGGTATCTTCAGACATATTGAGCAGTGCTTCTCTTGTTGGATGCTTGGTGGCATTCATACTAATCCAAACTGGCAGCGTTAGTAGTAATAATAAGTGGTAGACCCCACTTAATACCAAAGAAAGGTTAATATCCTTTAATACTAATGGAATTTCTTCATCATGGATAGGTATCTATTATGTAGGAGTATATTTACACATATTTCCAAATAATACCATGGCTGGATGTGTGAATATAGCACTGGGGTGAAACAGATTCGCCGTTTCTGGACGCATGTGCAGTTGGTGCTTGCAGCGGGGCACGTAACACCAGTGCTGCCGGTTTGCAGGCCATGAAAATATAGTCAGCTAAAATGGTCACAATGCTGCTTTTATATAGCAGCCTTTCTGATTACAGTGTATCTAGCACAGAGAAGTATCTTGTAGAATTGCAAAGGAGTACTGCTTTGCTTGGTTTGCTGCCAGTAGTCTCTGGACACCCTACTTCCCATCTAACCTTGTCATTTTAGCTTTTTTTTTTTCCTTCTATTTTTTTTTCTTTTTTTTTACTTAATCCTTTTGCCCTTTAGTTAACTTTAAGTGTAGTTTTTAACATAATTTGTGATAATAGATGCTTTGAATTTCTTTAATATTCACATTGCTATTGCTAACAGGAGCTTCTTCTTTAAATGTGGGCAGGCAGTTTTGTGATGCATTTGAGTTCAATTTGGATTCTGCTTTTTATCCAGAAAAATAATTTGTTATATTCACTTAACATTATAGTTATTCTGTAATGTGTGCATTTATTAAATATTAAAGTGATGTTGCTTATTTCTTTGTTGTTTATTTGGATGGAAAGCCTGGTAATTTGTGTGGTTTTGCTTTTGTTCCCATAGCTGGAAGGGCTTCTTGTGTGAATGTGTTAGGATTTGTTTTTGGTTTACACAGTTTCCACCCTGACTTTGTGGTCTTGTTTTGGATTTGAGTGTGAGCTTCATGTAACTAGCAACATGCTTAGACCACAGGGACCTGCATTTCCTGCAACACCAGTTTAGCACAACTGCAAGTGAAAGCAGAGGGAAAGTCTTGGGTTCTGATCCATTCTCCATGACAGTAGATGGAAAATCGTGCGCTGATTTGGTGTAGGGAGTTTTGTCTTCGATTTTTTCCCAAAGAAATTTAGTATTATAATAATAGGTACATCATCTGTATGACATGGCAATAAATTGATATTTGCTGATGGAGTGTCTGGCCACGTGGGCAGCCTCTCTGTGAACACCGTGTATCCGCTCTGCAGCACTGCCTGGGGCAGTTGCGTCTCGGGGGACGTCCCAGTGGGTCCACAGCTGAGGGCAAAAGTTTAGTAGATGGAGGTAAATGCACAGGCTGTGACCTGTATGGAAGTTAACACTTGAGAGCATTCAGAAAAAGCATTGCACCTGTGTTTTCACCCAGGGGACCTGAAGGGAGAATGTCATTCAGTGCTGTGAAACTCTCACGAATAGAGGGCTTTGCAGTGGGTTTCCTAAAAGCCAACATTCTTCTCTGGGACCCAAAACATTCGTTTACTAATGAAAACATGCAGAACAGAGATGGTCTTTATTATTGCTTCTATTCCAACTGCACGCTCCTGGAGACCTTGAACTGGTGTTTGGAAATCCCAGCAGGAAAGTCACTTGGATAACTTAAAAACTTTATTTCTGTGTATGGTGGGCTTTTTCTTCCCCTCTCCTCCCCTCTCCCCCCCCGCATTGTGGTAGCAATCCATGATTATTTCATTGTATATTCTTTTCTTAAATAGCTTTTGCAGCCCCTTTTGCCATTTGGCACCTAAGCACATAATTCTCAAATCCAGCCGCTTGGCTGGACGCTGTCCTCCCACTTGCAGCCTCCTGCCTCTGTCTGCCAGACCTAGCTGATGCTAGTTGTGTTCTTGCTCTCTAGGTTACTGCTCCTCCAGCTGCCAGCTCTTTCACACTGAAATAAGTTCATATTCCCATCCATATTTCCAATTTGACCAGACTTTTTGCATCTCTCATCCAGATATGAGGTGCTTCCTCATCCAGATTTGTTCCATCTTTCACTCGGAGTCAGCTGCCTTTCATCTTCACCTTTCTCCCTGCATGGGTGCTAGCCAGAGCTGCCGTTCCAGGAACACGGAGAGAATACCTTTCAGCTGAATACCAGAGTGAAGGAATGTTCAAGTTCTTTTTTTTTTTTTTCCCTCTCTTGGTATTGAAGAAGTCACGGTCACATGTGGGAGAACTGAGCAGAAAGAAAACACTGTGTTGCTCTCTGGCTGTAGAAAAGCCATCTAATCAGCACTAAAATGTGAGAATCTGGAGATTACCCAGTGAAGACTGAGCCTTAAAACCTCTTTTTTTGTTGTTTTGTTTTGTTTAAAGTGTAGCAAGTTTCTGCTGAGTGTGAATACATTGTGGTTTCTTAAAGGTTTACAAATCGGTTACGTTTTTACAGGAACACAGGAAATGCTTGCCAAGCATAGGATTCACCTTCCTGATAAGTCTCTACGGCAATTAATAGCAAACAAATTGAGAAGTCATTCATTTTTAACCACAGTCAGCACGGTACATTTAATGGTTGGTTTTGCAATTGCTAATTTGAAAGGTTTTAGTATTTCCTTTTGTAAGACTGAATGAACAGAGAACATTTCAGTGATTATGTGTGTTCTTTTTCTACATCTATAGCAGTAGAACTGGACTGACACAGATTTTTGAAAAGGGCAGATAACAGATCGCTGGAGGAAAAAGTATCTTTTCTGAGTTAGTTCTGCATATATACTTATTCCGTATAGGAATGCAGTTTTGAAAACTTTTCAGGTGGGAGGAGAGTAATTTTTTCCTTCTGGAATTCAAGATATATATATATATTAATATATATATGTATATGTATATATTTTCATCTTCCTACAGAATGTTAATTACTTGTGAGGCTACTCAGTACTTCAAAGAAGATATTTTCTATTTGTTGAGAAGAACATTTCCCACTTAGGTTTTAGCACCTTAACTGTTTTCTAGTGAAATTCCAGTTCTTCTGTGTGATATCTTGCACATTCACACAAGGCGCAAGACAAATTCTGACTGTTAATAAAAAGTGACTGGGAAAGAAAGCATATCTCATCTTAAGAGAAGGCTAAAGAGAACATTTCTGGCATTTATCAAGGTTAATATGTCCTGGGACTGTTGAGTCTGCCTGTTTGCTCTGATTTGTAAGCTTTGTAAGATACCAAGTTTTATGATAACTAAATATACTCTAAGTCAGTAAACTTTTTTTTCACTGAGGAGTGAAAAAAAATTCCTTTTTTTTTTTTATCCATAGTTGCCAACTAACTTTAATTACAAAAGCAAAACCACCACTGATTGCAAATTCGACAGTCCTAATTACACAGAAGGCTTAATTAAGGTTTGAAAAGTACCTTTACAGACTAAAAACTAAAAAAACTAAAACTAAAAAAATATCTTCAGATATGCATACTTTGTGGTAGCGAGATGCCTACAAGGCTTCCTGGTTTAATGCATTTGTGCTCCAGACTGATGAATTCTGCTTATTTAGGGTTCTGATCTTTCTATACATAGATTTCTATGGAAGAAACTCAGTTGATTACCCTAGGATGAAATTTGTTGTGATTTTTCCCCTCCACTGTGTTTGCACTGTGTTCAAAATTTAAAGACTTTGCCATTCTTTTTTTTTGGTTCTACTTCTTTTGACGAAAACTATTAACAAAAAAATCACTAGTGTAATCTTAGATTAAAAATTAATGTCACTCTTAAACTTATAACATTTTAGCTATACCGTGTTAAACTATAAATAGCTTATGGAAGAGGAATGGAAAAGTGGATGGTACCAAGATTGCTTTGCAATTGGCAGAGCAACCAGAAATTGTTTAAATTTTGTTATGCCCCAGTGGGTCTCTGAAAACATAGTTATTTTTGAAGTAAGTTTAAATCAAAAGTCATTTCATTGTGTAATATATTCCAAAAAAAAAAAAAACCCTCAGTTTTATTTTGTTAATCCATGTGTTTTACCAAAAATTATCAGAATATGAATTTCAAATTATACTAAGGAATTTTTATTTTCAGTCTTACCTTTAAGGCAGTTTCCCATTTTTTCATATTTTTAAAACTCAATTTTTAGAAAAATAAATATTTCCCACAAGCCACAGAATGATATTGGCACAAGATGAAGAAATTAACTCAATTAGTGTATTCTCGTTACTGGCTGACACACACAAAATTAAGACTGTGAATAATAGTGAGAAAGCAAATTAGTTTTTTGGCACTTAATTTAATTATTGGAAGTAACTGTAGATGGGCACTGTAATATTAATCCTGAGAAGTCTGTGATAATGACTTTGGAAAAATCACGAATTTTAAAATGAGGTAACAGTGTAGTTCTTTCTTATGTGATGGGGGCATTTTGGAGTACTTTTTTTTTTTTTTCCTTCAGGTTTTTCTCTACATTTTTCTCTACTGTTTGGAAATTCACTTTTCTGTTAGTTCATCTTGGCTTGCATTTAAAGAACTGGAGGAACTGGGACTTTTTTCATAAGCATGAAATTTTGCAAGATATGGGATGGGAAAGCCCAGATTCAGATCAAGTTTCTCTGTTTTGGGTGATCCTAATTTTTGTAGAACTTCTGAGGAGTAGAAAAATGTCTAGTTTGTGTGTGTGCAGGAGGACTTCTGTGTGTGGCTTCGATCGTCTGGAACAGCTCTGCGGGATTTTAGCCTCTTTCAGAAAAAATATTGCTGGTGGACAAATGCAAATATGAAAAGTCTTAATTCAAATGCTGATGTCTTACCAAAGGATTAAAATAAGGGAATCAAAATTGAATTAAATATCCTCTGCTTCAGCCATAAACCATGGCAATATGTGCAGCATAACCTCTTTTAGATATATTCCTTAATGATGATTCTTTTTTTTTTTTTAATTCCTCAATCTTTTTTTTAATTTAGTGCACTTTTTCTTTCTCCTTCAGAAAGACTGAATGAAAAATCTTGTTATTTGTGGGCGCGATAAAATACGATGCCACTGCCTCCCAGAAAGAAAGGGCGAGGGCGCTCACGGACTGTGGGGCCTGCGGGTTTTACGGCAGAGATTCACAACATGTTCCAGATGGTAGAGAAGCCGATGCTATCCTCGTGGCTGAGGAGATTCCGAAGGCAGGAGGGGAGCTCGGGACGGCCCTTTCGCAGTCAGGAAGGGCCCCGCTGAGCGCCCTGCGGAGAAGGTTTGGGCCGAGGGCGCCCCGGGCCTCCTGCCAGGCAGCTCCTCTGCCCCGGCTGCACCCGCTCACTGTGCCCGGGCTCGCTGTGAACGGCAGCAAGAGCAGCGGCAGAGGAGACGCTCCGAGAGGGTCTAACCCTTCAGGGGATCTCTGTGCCCGCTCAGTGCCCCTGCGGTGCGACCAGCATCGCCGGGGGAGCAGCTCGGGCCTCCCTGCAGCCCGTCCCTGCGCTGGGGCGCGCGGGCCCGTCTGTACAGCCTGGCCGCAGCACCTGGAGAAGCAGAGGCAAGGACAGAGAGGAAACACTCCCGCTTTCTAGCTGCATTAGGAAATAGTTTTGTTATTTCAGCCAGTACTCTTCCAAAGGTAGGAACTGAAAAATCAGCTCCCTCACCCATGATCAAATGGCACGTTGATGGCTGAAAGCGTTTGGTGATATGGCTAATAACACAGCACACAAGGTCGCTGGTGTAAGTCTAGCTCGGACTGAGATAGCAAAAAAACTGCTGCTCCTTAATGATGTGTGAGAAAAGTTGCTGCTGCAGGGATTTTAACAGTAAATAGTGTTATTATAGAAGACAAAGCTAAATGTGCTTTTGTCTGTGAAGAGTGGTTGTTCATTGACACAGTGTATACCAGCAAAGCAGTGACTTCCCTGGGACACAACTTTTCGTTTAACCATTTTTTTTAATGCACCTAATTCACACCCCAGTTTTGAATTATTGTGAAAGAAGAGACTTGGAAGAATTAAAAAAGAATGAAGACTTGAAATCATAAAGTCCCAAAGTTCTGGTTCAAAATGAAGTTATCGTCTGTTTGAAGAATCAGCTGATTAAATGTGTTCATAAAAATGTTCTGTTTTTAGTTCATTGCGACAAAAGCAATGATAATGTATTATCAGTTGCTTTTTGCTTTCTAGTAATCCATTTGTCAGCATTGGAGGGCTTATTGAGAACTATGTGAGTGTGACAGCATATCAAAGGGGTTTTGGTTGTTTCCATTAATCTAAAATTCTAATATTTAACTGTGTAAGATTAATTCATAATTGGAACGTTAACTGATAACATGAAATCGTTAATAAGGATAAGCAACAGAAAGGGTCTTTCTGCTCAGTGCTAGAGAATGAACCCAAAGTCCCTGGTACCAATGATGAAGAGGAGGATGAAGGAGAAGAGTTTGATTTTGACAGTGGAGATGAGATACCGGAAGCAGACAGACAAGCCCTTATGCCTCCTCCTCCTAATTCTGGAAATAACACAGAGCATGAAGAGGCCAATGCTGCAGGTAGGTCGCTTAAGCTCTGCCTCCCCTAGGCTGAGTGAAGTTCAGATCGCTGGAGTGTGAGAGCCTTTCTCTGATGATGTAATTAAATATTTGTAAGGGTGCCATGGAGAAAATATACAAAGATTTCCATGGAAAGATTATACATGTGTTTTGTTCATTCCTGCTAGTTACGCTTGTGGTAGGTCTGATATTGCTGATGAACAGGTTGCCTCACTTCAGTGAGGCTGCCCATCTGCCTCTGACAACCAGACCAACAGGCTGGTCACACATGGTGCTGTGCTGCAGGGAAGCTTTTATACCCTTGCAACTGCAGCTACGCACGGGTGGCTTGTGGTAAGCCTCCTTGGCAGCCAGCATGCTGCTTGCTGATCTGAAGAGGATGTTGTATAGGAATCAATGGGATCATAATATGGAAAGTTTATTCATAACCTGATGTCTTATTTTGTTAAACATTAAAACCCTTAGACTTTGTTATAACACACACAGATGATCCCTGCACTGGGGTATATCCAGCAAATCTGGATTCTGTTCAGACCTTCAGCAGCTAATTTTGCAGACTTCAATCCACTTGCCTTTTGTAATCAGAGTCTATGTACTCGTGGCAACTAGAAATAGATAATTCTTCAGGTGACTGCTCAGTTTGACAACCTGGAACTTATCCACTGCTTTACTCTAAAAATTGTTATGATTACTCACCTTTTTGTGAGATTGCAGTTAAATCTCATAAGCTTTTAATTACTTGGCTCCACTTCTGCAGCTGTTTTTAAAGTGGCTTTTGGTTCCACTGCACCCTAGCTAGTCTCCGGAGATTTTGGGAAATTTGTATAACAGGAAGTAATTTATTTTTAAGGAGAAAAACTTGGAAAGTTACTTTCTTTATCCTAGCAGAATTTCTAGCAGAACATTTTCAACAATGTTCTTTAAGGAGTAAACTTCTAGTGAACTTTTTATTCTCCTCGTAGCTATTACTAAATTATTTCTTGTATCATAAGCCACAAATTCATTTAAAATCCAAATTTCAAAATTCAAGTTTTAAGACTCTTTTCAACTATGTGCTCACTGAGATCATAACCACTTGTCAGTCTTCCTCCTCTACAGGATTTAGGAGTCCTTCAATTGAGTTTTTATTCATCCACAGACTTTCTGATTGACCCATCTGTAAAACAGAGACAATAACAGTCAGTAATAAATTTTAAGTCATTTCTAAAGAGTTAAATATGAAAAATACAATCTTTTTTTTTTATCTTTCAAATAAAGGGACTGATAATCTAGTAAAAAATGAGGAAATACAGACATCACAGTCTGCTGCACAGGGCACTCCAACGAAAGTAAACCCCTATTCTGTCATAAATATTTCACCAATCCAAGAGAATGATCCATCCTCATCACCGGAACCAAGCCCTCAAGAGGAGAGTGCGAGTCCCAGCTCATGCGGTGGATATTCTGTTCCTGTGCCCTGTGGCTATGCTGTGCCATCCAATTTACCCCTGATACTGCCAGCATACTCCAGCCCTGTTATAATACGCAGCGTTTCTGTGGATGAAGAAGGTACTGTATCTGCCAAATCTTTTATTTGAAGGGAGCTTGTTCTCTTGCAAGGGCTGAGATACTTAAGTAAAGATTCATAAGAAGAAAGTATATGCACAGAGTCACTTCTTTCTCAACCTTTTACTTAAATAACCTTTGGTTTTCTAACAGCATATTATTACAGATAACATGAGCCAGGACTCTTGTTTCATTTTGCCATTAAGAATGGTTAATGTTAAACATCCCTCTCTTAATGATACAAAATAATTTCCAGATAAATAATTCAGTACTCAAGCCAAATGTTTTTTTCAAAAACCTTTATCATGCTTTAAATATGGTAGAACTCTTGTCCTTTTTATCCCATTATAATCATTTGTTTTCAATCCCAGTGGATTTAAAGTTGCTATTTTTTTTTCTCCTTGATGATTTTACAGATTCTATTTGTCCTTTAGTTTATAGTCTATTTTTAAGATAGAAGGGGAAGACTGGAAGGAAAACAACTATATTTTGTTTAGAGAAACAGGAATAATACCTATTCTATAACCAAAAATTTTCAGCCTAATATTGAGAGAAACAGAAAACTTCCCATGCCCTGTCCTTTTTCCTTTCTTGAATTTTGAACATACTAACCCCTTAGCTAAGCAGCAGTTCTATTGCAATTCCATACCTAGTGATACACTTTCATGCATCCATTGATGTCCACTGCCATTAGTTATACTAGCAGGTAAAAACAAATGTCTTTGTGTGTTTTTATTGCCTGTAACGAAATATGTCAGAAATAAGAATTAAATGCATCAGACATTTCCTCTTAGACTAAGCTGTTCTATCTGTTTGATTTAATTCTTTCATTCACAAAAATAAAATCTGTTAAAATTTTTTTGACATGTTCATGGGATAAAAATATTGTAGAGGATTAGTAGAGGATTCTTTAGCAGTTTCAGTAAAATCAGGTTCATATGCTAAAATACACCATTTAAACCACACCTACATTTCATTTCAACTATTTTGATAATCCTGTTTTGCCTCTCCTTTGCAGGTATGCAGTCAGCAACTGAAGAATGCCCTTGTGGCTCTGCAAACTCAGAGAATCCCCAACTTAGGTGATTGCTGGTTCAGCGCAAATTAATTATATAACATCCCTTAATTCCTGCTAAAGCTTCAATTTAATAAGCCAAACATTTAAATTTTCATTTCTGATATTTCCTTTATTTTTCTTTGTTTTCATTTTCATAGCTCCTTAACTGCTTATGTACCAAAACCACACTGATTGAAGTCTAGTATGTACAGGCATGCATTATATTTTTGAAGGATTAAGGTTTAACTTTATGGAACTGTAGCTGTTTTGGCTGCAAGAGACTTCTGGGGATCTTGTAGTCTGACCTCCTATTTACAGCAGGACTGCTGCTGACATGAGATCAGATCAGCTGTGGTTTTGGTAGTATCTCAAAAAATCTCCAAGGATGGAGATTCCACTGCATTTCTGAGCAATGTTTTCACTGCTGCATAACCTTTTTGTTGAACAAACTGAACTTCCCAATCTTCAATGATCTGCTGGTTGTGTGATCTGGCCCTGCATGACTCCATCACCTCTGCAGCTCGCAGAAGGCTGTAGACTGCTATTGGGTCATCCTGTGCCTCTTTTCCACCAGTCCCTTCAGCTTTTCTCCGTGTAGGCCCTGTGCTTTAGTCTCCTGTCTGTCTTGGCAGCCCTCTGTTTCTACCTTTCCCAATTTCTCCCTATGCATCTTTAGCCAAGGAGCTGCAAATCCTGAACACGGTATTCCAGGTGCAGTCTCCCCAGTGCTAAAAAGAGAGAAAAGCTGCCTCCCTCTGTCTACTGGCTGCGTGCCTCCTCATGTAGCGCTGTGTTTCTTCAGTCTTTTTTGCAGTAAAAGAACAGCTCTCATTTCATGGCTTTCAACAAGATAGTTTTCTGTGTTCTGGTAATTCAAATCCAAAAGATTTCCATGGTTCCATGGGAGGGGAAGTCATTTCAATTTCTTGACTAAAATGATCAGAATAAAGTATTAGACACTGAATTTCTTACTGAAGTAGTACTCTCTCTTTTTTTTTTTTTTTCCCCCCCCCCCATAATCTTCAGCCTCAAAGTGAAAACTTCAAGGCTGTGGGTCTCGGGGTTGTTTTGTTTTAATTATCTTGTCTTCATGGTAGTTTAAAAACAATATAATAAAGCTTTTAATGCTTTTATTTTGTGGTGTTTTTTTTTTTGTTTCAAGTGAAGATAACCAGATCAGGAAAGAGGATGATGCTCTGGCCAAGTGGGTTGCAGACCCAGCAAATACAGCTTGGATGGAAAGTAAGTATCAGTGAGCACTAAGGTGCAACTCTAGAAGAAGATTAGGTTTAAGTTGTGATCAACACAGTACATGCGTAGATACATGTGTGTGTATGTATGTATGAATGTGTATATGCATACACACATGCGTACATTTTACAGGGAGGTCTATATCCACTTTTTTTTAATTTTTATTTTAAAATATGCTCCAGAGCCAAGTTTAACTGGTTACAAATATTTGATAGTGTAATATTTTAATTTTTTAATATTAATAAAGTCTAATATTTTTAATATTGTAATTAATATTCACTTTTGCATGAAGCACTTTCCAAAGTCAAGGGACATGTGAGTTTGCCACATACGCAAATCTCTTGGTGCCATTGAATAAATATGTGCTGGGAATTTGCCCAAGCTCAGTCTCCTGTCTGGCTGTGTGTTTGCTCTTCTCATAGATTCACGATTATATTTTTGGAGAAGATGGAATGGAAGAAACCTTTTCTTAATGTTTCTCCTTGGCTCTTTTCTCGCCAGGTGTGTTTAGACCAGAACAGAGACCATGTAGTTTGAGAGCAGATTGTCCTGGCTATCGTCAACTTGGAATGAGTGAGGGTTCCCACTGGGATGGAGGTTCCTCTCTAATGGCATTTGGAACAAAAGAGAAATTTATGTCATCATCTCAAACTGGCTCTTAACTTAGTAATGATCATTACATTATTTACAGTTTTGGTCTTAGTAATGATCATTACATTATTTACAATTTTGGTTCTTTCTTTAGAGTCAGTTAGTAAGGCAGCAAGCAGTGCTCAGCAACCACAGAGCATACCATAGTGCCGTGAAAAGGAGGTAAAAATGTTGGCTGTGGAAATGGAATTCTGTTTTCAGCCTCCCAAAGGTTATCATAAACAACACAGTGAATGCTAAAAATTCTCAAATATCTTCCCACAAGAATTTACAGTGACAGTAATGATATTTGATTAATGATGATTAGATGTGCTAGGAAAATGCTGGTGGAGAGTGGGTCATATCTTCAATATATTCATATATGCCAGTGTGACTAGAATTCACTGTTTATCCTAATAAAATTGTATGTGATTTCTCACTTCTTTTTTCTTGCTTTACTTTTAGACCCAGATGAAGTAATTTATGATGATGTGCCAAATGAAAATTCAGATTCTGAGCCAGGTTTGGAGTCTTCGTAATATGTATAATATAGATCTTTTTTCGGTTGAAAGAAATGTAATACAACCAATGTGAATGTATACTGAATAGACATGTTCACTATATATATATATATATATATGTATAAATGAAATAAGCACCATATCTGAAATCAGTGGATCTTGCAAAACTCAAAACTAATTCTTAACAGAACTTGTATCCACAGGTCTCGTATACCATTTTGTTCAAAAACTGAATTCTGCTTTATTGTGCAGATACTCTACAATACCATCCCAATCTATACTGTCTAAAGTCCCTGAGT
This sequence comes from Crypturellus undulatus, assembly GCA_013389825.1. NCBI lineage: Eukaryota > Metazoa > Chordata > Aves > Tinamiformes > Tinamidae > Crypturellus > Crypturellus undulatus. The sequence goes on from VWPW01001905.1 coordinate 821,098, forward strand.
GGTGGTGTTCAATGTGCTAGAGAAAAGACAGGATTATAATTTGGGGTATTGTAGCCATGGTGACTAAACAAGCCAAAGGGAAAAGATATTTTTAAATAGATCAGCTGATTTATGGTAATGTATCTGTATCATGATTTACAGAGAACTGCTCTATTCTTTAAAGTTTCACTTTGCATAAGGATATCTGATAGAAGAAAAACAATGTTCAGAACATCCACTAAAGGCTCAGAGAGGCTATTTATTGCCGTGTGACAACAATAACGTTGTGTTTCAGCTGCAGACTATTCTAGATCCTTATTTTGTATCTGTTTTTGGAAGAGCAAGAATAGATTTCAAAGCAGTAGCCAAGATTTTACCCTGACAGTGGAACTAGAGGTCAAGAAGCTTATTTAAGAGACGACTCTCTTGGATTGTTTTGCAGCTTTTGGTCACAGTGAAGACTTTGCTTAAGACGGATCTTGTTTGACTGGACTGTTTTTTTAGGAACTCAGCATCTACTTTTATTACCCCCAGAGGGTACAGGTGTTTGCTGAGATTTACTATAATGGTGTTAACAATCCAAAAAAGCACTTAAGTGGTAATATTTTTGCTGTTCAGGCAAGGCGTTCAGCAAAATTTACTACTGAAATATGTTTCATTTGTTACTTGGATTTATTGCATGAATGACTTCAATGCTTTTATTCCTGGAAAGTCCCTAGGAAGCCTTAGGGACCTCTTCCAGCTCAGTCATGACACACGTATGCAGTGGCTGGGGCTGACCTGGGGAGGTTGATAGCACGTGGAACAAAGCTTTGCTGAGCTTCTCGGTCACAATTTTCATCTTAACCTAGATGTTATTAATCCAAATTCTGGCTCTCCATCTGTACTAGCAGACATTGAAAGGTTTTGGGAAAACATGTAGTGAGACTAATTTCGTCTTCATATGTTCATGATCTTTGTTTTGTATATTTAGATTGTATGCTTTAAGAAGGCACATTTCTTTCACAAATATCATAATTTGAGTGAGCTAATGTGTATTAGTGTGTGGGCAAGACACTATGAGTATGTGTTTTTTTTTTTTTTTCAATTTAGATACTACTGAAAGTCTAGTCTTAAAACGAGCATGAAATTTGCATACTAAGTGATGTGATTCAGCTTTAAATACTAAGTAATGACCTCTGACAACAGGGACCCTAGTAGAAGTGTCTACGCTTCTTTAATTGTAGTGGGACGAATGATTGTGTATATAAAGTGCATGCCTGTTAAGTCCTGATAAGTATTTGATAATAAACATTTTTCCATTTTATTTTGAGTTAGTTTGTCAAATCGGGTGTCTGTGCCAATTAAAACAGCAGCTGAGGTATGGAATGGAAAGTAGGAAGCAACAAAGCTATTAAAAATACTTCCATAGGAAAACAAGGAGCAATCTTGTAGTGTTTTTTACATTAGTATTTTGGAAATACTTTTCCTTTTTTTAATTGGTGGTGCTTTGGTCAGTGTTTGAAATAATCTTTTTAAGACTTAGAAAGCTCTAATATTTCAAACTTAGTTTATGGCTTGCATATATAAGAGCCTCCTAATAACTGGTAAGATATCGCTATAGTTGCAAGAATCATAAAATACTATGATTTTGTTATATGCTTCTTGACTATTTGATTTGATCTGTTCTGCCTTAATTAATGATATTTTCATTTGATTTTCACAGTGCTTTCAGCATTTATTTTTTGAACTAGTCATGAAAAAATGCTAAAAAAATAAATGGCAAGCTTGCCAAGTTGCCAAGTTTAAGACTGATTTTAATCTTTGCAGACCCAGATTTACAACTACAATTTCAATTTGCTCTAAATCTCTTCTGAAGTGTGTCATGAGGCTTGGAAAAAAACAATCTAGACTGAGTACAGCACGTTTTTAAAGGGATCATGTTGTAAACTCAGAACACTAGTGGTGTGTTTTGTTTAGAATTCTGTTGCAACAAAGAAGACCTACTTTGACTGTTTGAACACTGCCTCATTTTATTTCTATTAGAAAGTGCCTATACAAAAGTCTATGTTCTTTTTTTGTAGTACCTAGTGAAGAAGCTTTCTGATGTTTAAACAAACAGGAATATCAATATAGCTTAATTTTTTATTTTGGTGTCTTTCTTGCAGAGGAAATGATTTATGATGATGTTGAAAATGGTGATGATGGTGGAAACAGCTCCCTGGATTATGGGTGGAGTTCAAGTGAGTTTGAAAGCTACGAAGAACAAAGTGATTCTGAGTGTAAAAATGGAATTCCCAGCTCCTTTTTGCGAGGCAACCACAAGAGACATGTATGTACCCCCTCAGTGCTGCGCAGTGATGGAGATTATTCTGATTTTCAACACCTGTCTTTCTCAGCTGTGTTTCCCTCCTCCCCAGTGCAGTTTCAAATACCAAGAATGTCTTTTTAAGAGAGACATGAATCAGTGTGGGAGTGAATTCACAACACAATATGGCAGGGGAGAGAAAAATGAAAAACAAGAATTCCATAAAATCAGTTCTCAAATTGGATAAAAAAAGGAATTAAAAATGGGACGATTTTTTCCTCTTGGGCTATTCCTCACCTTTTCTTCTTTTGCAACTAATAGATTAGTGCAAGTGATAAATTGTGAAAAAAATTATGTCAAGATTGAAAGGGTAACCCTGAAAAACGTCCCTCAGGTGGTCAAAACTGTTCCCTATCCTTTTATCGTCAATCTGCATCGCTTCTTTTGCTTGAAGGTCACTGTGCTTCAGTAAAAAAGATTTTGTGCTCAGAGAAAAACCCGTATCATTCAGTAAGGAGAAAAAGGTAATGTTTTGGAAATGATCTATCTGCTCCATCTTTGCGTCCTCTGGTCTAATACCTTTGGCTGCATCTGTGCTGTAAGAAGCAGGAGAAGGAGGAGGACGTGTATGTACTGTCCGTGCCCTCCTGGTTCATGAGGAGCAGACCTAGCCTTCTCCTGCTCCTCTTCTTTTGCCTTCATGCCCTTTCTCTGAGCAGAAATTCCCACGTGGGAGCTGAGGGGCTGCATGGTGCTTTTTGCTCGGAGAGGGGCCAGAGGAGCAAGGTTCACAGCAGAGCCCTGCAGTGTCTGGGTAAGGGAATGAGGTGCAGTCTGTGAAAACCTCAGCATTTCGCTGCCTTATCCTAATGAGTAATAAACACCCGTGGGCCACTTCACAACTGGTACCATCAGAGTCCAAAATACTCCAGCTGGTTAGGAAGTTGTAGAGTAGGATCCACATCTAGGACAGCACAGCAACAGAAGGAGGAAATGCTGCTGACTGAGAGCTGAATCCGTGTGTTCTGTCTCTGGTTTTGTAGCAATAACTGTGCTTTCTTTTTTTAGCTGCTTTCTGCTTCCTTAGTTCCAGATGTTTTTTTCCTCTAATTTAAGTACTGCTTTTGTTTCCATCCTCATTTTTTGCACCTTTCTTTCAGGGAATGCAATCCCAGTAAAGTTGCACTTTCAAACAAAATGTACAAGAAGGATCAAAACTAGGGAAGTTGCTCAGGACGGCAATACTGAAGATGCCCTGTATATTCTTTCACAGGACCCGTATTTTGATTTTGCAGGTTTCTTTTTCTCAGTGAAAATAAAAACCTTTCTGTATATGTTTCCCCTCAGTACCCACTATCTCCTTTTCCTGACCCCTATCCTTGCTGACAGCCCTTCAGAAATGAGGGAGTGAGCATTTAACTGAAGGACTTGATCTACTCAAATCAGCACTTTGTAATTTGAGCGCTGCTGACTTTGTTTTTTTGTTTTTCTTTTGCCCTGACTAGGACAAACTTCAGCTTTTGCAGTTATTTCTTTCTGGGATTTTTTGAACTAGATTGAAGCAAAATGAGTTTGACTTGACTTTGATTACCTTTGGATGAGACTGGGGAAAACTTTACATGCGAGCATGTATGTCTTAACATGGCTGCTGGTTTGCTTGTTCTTTAATATTTCTTTTTCCTGTTTTATGTACCTTCAGCTTTGGCTGTAGTTATAGGAATCTATATGGCATGCACAGAGCAAGCTTTAAAACTACTAAAAAAACGTTTACTTCTCCCATGGGGAGTATTTGAAATACCCTGAGATGGTGGTGCCAGGAATATGCAGGAGGTGCCTGAGGACGAGACTGAAGAGCAGTGAGAGGGAAGGGGCATCCTGTGGGGTGGCTGCCATGCAGATGGATTTTCCATGCTTGTGAAAAAAGGTTCACTGCATTTTCCAGACTTGTGACAAAAGGAGTTGTGTTTAAGGAAGATGGGGATAAGGTGTCAAGAAACACATTAGTTGGGGGATGGAGAAGTCAAGAGATTCCCTCACATCCTGCACAGAAGGATGAGGAAAGACAGAAACTGTAGGATTGTCAGGGTACAAAACCTTTACATAGAGATAAAGAGCACTTCCATTTCTATATACACATTCCCTGTGTCCACTCCTTTCACTATCCTTCACTTCTCCTGTCCTGCAGTAGATCTTGGAGTATTTTACCAGCATGTTTCCTTGTACAGTCTCCCAGAGCTTCTGGAAGAACTGTCTTGCTATTATTTGTGTCCATTGAGGAGTAAAGGAAGGTTGGTGGCATGATCTTAGTTGTAAGTGAATATAATTTCCCTCAAAGCCACTTCTTAATTTTGTTGTTTTATTTTTTTTAACAACTGGGAAGTGTTTTCACAATTAAACATTTCTTGGTTGTGAACCAAAAGCTCTTGATTATCCTGGTGTAATACCAGCATCATAGTGGTCAGGGAATTACACCTTGACCTGTCATAGTGGAGCTGAAGCCCTACTTGCCCCTTTGTGTTCAGCTCTGTAGGCATCGCCTTTCTTTTCACTTTGATCTCTTGCCAAGGAATTCTTTTGACATCAACATAAAATGTTTTCCATTGGATTTCTTTTCTATTATGAGACACATCAATTTTTTTTTTTCCTAGGAACATTTCTACAGCTTTTATCCAACCTTCTCAAAAATATTTATCATATTACTTAGTATTCCAAAGTATTTCTCTGGGATAGTCCCCTCACCTTGCAAATGCATGTATTCATGCATGAGGTGATTGTGCCCAAACCATATGGTGAGGCTGTGATGGAGCTGACACATGCTTCCTGATAGACTGCCATGCCACCTGCAGGATTATGGATCCTTCCCTCAAGATTCCTGTTCCCCAGCTCACTTGCACTGTAGTGTTCTCAGGTGCTAGCAGCCTCTGCACATAGTTCTGCTGGTATTTGCCCTTTGAGAATTCCTCTGATTCACTACGTTGAAGTACAGTGAGAAATACACTTGCTGGGATTCATGCTTAATAAAATGGTGATAAAGTTAATAAGCCTGTCTCCAAATGGTTTGCAAGAGATAGGCACTGTGTGTATTTAATGCAGTTAGCTTAGACTAAGTGACTTTGTCTCTGTCTTTACATAGTTGCCAGTGTACCACAAACATGCCAGGATGAGGCACAGTAAGTATGGTGATATGCAGAAATTCATCTTTCGGAGTCCATTCATCACACTGGAGCTGCCCTAAATGGTTATGTTCTCTCAGCTGTTTGCATGTCAGTAGGCAAGCAGGGCAACGTGCATGATGTACTCGAGTGTTTTAGTGTAAAGTTTGCACTACAGGCTTTTTGAAAAGATTGTATTTTTTTATACACTGTAGCTTTCTCATGACCTAACGCGTTTAAAGGAGCATTATGAAAAAAAGATGAGAGATTTGATGGCAAACACAGTGGGAGCAGTAGAGATTCAGCAACTAAAGCAAAAACATGAGCTGAAGGTAGTGTAGTTAATTTTTGTAACTAGCTGTGTTAAATGATTGTTTTTTCCAACATAGGCAATGTTGTCATTTTGTTTTAAATAATAGCAACTTGAATCAAAAGAGTGGGCATGGACAATAATTTATATAAAATGAGGTCTAAATGTGCTGGGTTATCATACCATTTTAAAAGTACTTTGTCAAGGACTTTTTCCCATGCTTCCTTTGTCATTGTAGCAGTTTTGGAGGATCAGATAGGACATTGTCCCTTGTCCCAGGGCCTGAGCCAGGCAGGCAGCCCCGGCGCCTCTGTGAAACACGGTGGAGGCAGCTCCTCACCCCTCCTGTCTGTCCCTATCGGATCAAATGGTAGCACTACCCCATCCTGAATGGAGACAACATGAGAAGGCTGTGTTTTTGCTAAAAATGTCATCTCAAAAGGAGAAATTGCCTGATTACAGCCCAGTAGTTTCGTTTTTGTTCTGATGCGGTTGAAGATGTCGACGCAGTTCTGGCAGTAGTGTTATGTTTTTGCTGCGGCTGCATTCAGGAATGCAGACTGCAGAGCAGTTTTAATGAACATTTCCTAACAACACTCGCTTCTACTTAACATAAAATTTCTTTTCTAATGTGCTACTTTATAATAAAACTATACTTACTACTTAATTTAATTTCTGCAATTAATGAAATTATTAGTTCCATTTTTTTTTTCTGCAAAATGCAGCATTTGGAATATAGCTGATTTAGAACTGAGGAGGTTACTTAGACCAGAAATACTTTGGCAATGTTACAGATACGTTGTAAGATGATCTAGAACACTGGTGATTAATGACTTGTTCCTAGCACTTACTTGCCCTGTAACTTAAAGTGGTTCTTGAGACTATTTCAAGTTCAAATGTTTCAAGCAAACGGATTCTTAAAGCACTTCTGCTTTTTTTGAGGTTACATGCAAGATTGTCATAAACCCCTTTCTCCAGATTTGATTTTATAAAGAAAAAGTACAGATGCACCAACATGAGGGTTGACAGATCTGTCAACTTAACATGTAGTTCTTTGACTTTGGGCTATATTTAGAACCCAAACTACTTGACAGTGTTCTTTTAAAAGATGTTTTTCTGATTAAAAATATTCTGCTTGATGTGTTTGAACGTGTCCTATTATTCTCAGGCCATGTAGACTGTATTTTCTTTCTTACAGATGCAAAAGCTCATGAGAGCTGCTAGGGAAGGTACCAAAGATGGACTTGAAAAAACAAAAGCAGCTGTGAAAAAAGGTCGTTCTTTCATTAGAACTAAATCTTTTATTTCTCAAGGTATGTGTCAATTATACTGTTTACATTACACTTTTTAGCTCATACCTATAAAAAAGGAAGTGAATAATCTAGCTTTTATTGTACTGTAAACTGAGTACTGGATGCTTGAAATCAACCTTTATATTGTTAAAACATCTTCTAACAATCAAGTTCAGATAATTATATGGTCAGTGATGCTTGAGCAGTTTTAGATTTGGGGTGCAAATGCCAACAACCTGAGAAACTCGAGGACTACATAGGAGGTTCTTCTGGAGAGAGAAAAAAAAAAAAAAAAAAAAGGAGCATCGTAGGTGCTCTCTAGGCAAATGGCTCTCTGGGCATATTGGCAAATGGGATTGTGGGGATTAGGCTGAAGTGCTAAATCTAGTTTCCTTCATCAGCTAACTCCTGAATAGCAGGGTAACTATATAGTTAGAAAGATAGTGTACTGTTATGACATAGTTTTCAGTGGAGTGATAGCTGACTATTTAAGAAGTCTATAATGAGCAAAGGATAGTAAACACTTACTCTATGTAAAAGGGGAAACAGGAGAGGGAGAGTGTTTTGCCTTATCACAGTTTGATGATCTTGGTAGAAGCTGCTTTTTGAATTGGGAATAGTATACTACACAGGACAAAGGGGTCTCAATACACTATTTAAATTCTTTTTCTAGTTAAGAACAGAAGGCATGTCATGACCCTCAGCAACAGTAGCAGACCAAAGTTACCCTTGGGTTGGGTGAGGGGGTGGGAGCAATAACTGAATCCAAACTTCTTCCTTCTTTAGAGTAAGTGTGGGAGACATGATCTGTCTGTCTACTAAGGTACCAGCTGATTGAATGGCTGAAACTTCAGAGCTTATAATATTGCAATCGTAAGAGTTTAAAACCACACAAGGCTAGAAGAAGTTGTTTTTTAGTGAATGAGCTAAGGAAAATGGATTAATGTAAGGCTGCATTCTGCCTGTAAGGACCAGCAGTCAGCTTATACACTTGCTTTGGCCTCTAACAGGTTCTGAACATAGATAGTTCACAAACAGAAAATAGAAAATTCTTGCACAAATATATCCTCACGCTCTCGCTGTTGAAATTGCCTCCGTCAGCAGGACTGACTTGGAATGGCCAGGGCTTTCATCCTTGCTTTCCTAGAGGTTAACTAGCAAGGATAGGCTATCTATGGATGGTTTAATCTCTTAGCCGCTTACCAGGTCAGCAGGGGGCTGGTAATAAATTGCTCAATTAAACTCATAATTCCACTGCTAACAGAACAATTTCCTTTACTTCCCTTTCTCTTGCAGGCTACGGTTTCTCATGCTGTCCTTTCTCACCTCCTATCTGAGTGCTTGGGTGGCTGCGTGCTGCCACCTATCACTGCAATTTGGTGGTGCTTTTTAATTTTTTCCTAAAGGTTCCTTCCAGAACTGCAGCTCCTGGAGTCATAGTGCTTTAAATCTACTTTCTGGTAGCCCTGTGCTCTCAGCTCTGAAGATGAAGGCAAGGTCAAGAAAAGATGCACAGGTTGCCACCTGCTGTATGAATTTTAGGGTTTAGAGATATCTTTTGAGATAACAACTTGATGGTTAAAGCACTCAGATATTCTACATTACAGCACCCATCAATGCTGAATGTGATTTCACAGATGTTACAGAAATGCTGAGAAATTTCATTTATTTGAGTGCAAATAATAGTACTGTGTAGTTATTGACCTTGGGAGATAGGATCCTTGTTGCTTTTTTGTTTGTTTCTTTTGTTCTTTTAAACCTGTATGTTACACAAATTGGCATATTCACTGTTCAATTATTTATAGACCATAGATCATCATGTCTGGAAGAAGAAGAGTTTAATTTATTTATTGATGTGGACTGTATGCACACAGAAGCAATTATGACCCCTATGCCTGAAGGACTATCCCAGCAGCAGGTAGGAGGCTTTTGGTAATATTGTCATCTGCCTCCTTTTTCACTCCCTTCTGCATCAGTGACTCCCAGGTGCCTTTCCCTTCAAACATATTGATATTTATCTTAAATTAAATGGAGATCAAATTCAGACTTTCTTGAAAACTGGTATTTGTGCATATAGCTGCGTCTGTCCTGGAATCAGCAAGAAGTACAAAATGTTGGTTTGCATTATAATATTATTATCCTGTAAAAAATTATATTGTTTCCTGAATATTTAAATGTGAGAAGGTTTTCAGAAAAGAAAAAAAGTGTTCAAAATTTTTTCTCGAGTCAAATGATGTTGCAGGTGCTCATGGTCTTAATGTTTCTTCTGATTTGCAAAATTTGCCTGCAATGTCAGCTCTACAGAAGAGTAGATCTTGCTGTTCTTCCATTCAAACTCTATAGTTACTGCATAGGCCACTTCAGAAAATACAGAAATCAGCATCAATCAGAAGTTTTGGTTGAAAATAATCCTGTGGGTATGTGTTAGCCTCTTGTTATGCAAGGTAATCAAGAGCTAATTTTTAACTTTTTTCAATCTGAAGTCCTGTGTTGGTCAGTACCTTCAGAAAATGATGAGCAAGTCAGCATTCCATTATTACAAGATTTCCTTATACTGTAAGATCCCAACATCAATCTGAATCCTGCATCTTCCTTCTTTCCAAATATGTGTTTGAGAGTTTTACTGACTTTTCGTAAGTAGCTAAAAATAAATGTACCCTCTTCAAGAAAAAAAAATCAGAGAGAATTCTTTCTTAGATATAAACTAGTAATTGTTGTGGAGGTCACAGTGTAGGTTATGAATCTACTGAGAGCACTAAGTCATGTATTTGGTAACTCTGTAATACGTATGCTTTGCTTTGGGTTTTCAGTTCTAAATATGTCCCTATTTATGGCAGTAAGACAGCAAAGAAATTGTCCAATAGGTTCAGGAAAGATTCTTCCTCCCTGAGTGTGTTTATTGCTTGGCAGTACAGATTGCTGAAAAAGTCTGTTATACCTGAAATTACAAAACTGACACTGAGTTGGCAGAGAAGATCCAAACTCAGCACAAACTGAACTGACTTAACTGAGAGCCCTGAATAATCTGGAATCAGGTAGATGGAAACAGCTAGCTCCTTCGTGTCCAAAGAAATGGGAAGATTTCCAGAAAAGATAGTCAAGTACAAGAGGCCTTTCTGGCACAGAAGAATTAAAATTTCCCACTAAAGTTTCCCTACAAGACAAGCAGATTAGAATACTGTTAGTGTCTGGAAATGTACAGGGCTTTTTTAAAGTTTTGAGAAGTGATGAGAGTGATATGTGAAGACTTTAAGTAGAGAGTGGATTTGGTCCAAATGGACATGAACCCTCATTAAAAAAAAAAAAAAAAAAAAAAAAACTTATTTTCAAAAAAATAATGTAAATTTTCTATCGTTATTGTGGAGTAAGAGTTTTTAATAGCATTTTCTTTAATAATGAATTCATACTGATTAATCAATAGGTATTCTGTTGGACCTGGTACTGGTCAAGGATGTGAAAGCTAATGAGAGCCTTAGCATGTGGTGAAGCATAAGATCCTTGAGGAATAAGCAACAAATACAACTCTGGATTTTAGGAAATCAGATTTTGGCTTGAGGAGCTTGGCAGATCCAATGGAAGACTGCTCTGCATTGCAGAGGACCTCAGGAAAGCTGTCCAGTCTTCTAGGATAACCTTCTTAAAGCATGAGAACGGTCCATTCCCATATACAGAACATGGAACAAGTGTGTCAAAAGGGCAGGATGGATAAAGAAGGGACCCCTGGCTGAACATAGTTGCAAAATGGAAGTACACCAAATGTGGAAGCAAGGACATAGGAGGAATGTAGAGATGCTGCCTATGTGGGGAAGCTAGGAAAGCCAGAGCCGGAGGTGGAACTAGTGAGAGGTGTGATGGGCAACAAGAAGGGCAGGCAGCAAAAGGAAGGCTGAGAAAATTACGGATCTGTTGCTGAAAGGGATACAGAGAGGCACAAAGGACACTGAGAAGGCTGAGATGGCTCAGTGCCAACTTTGCCTCAGCTTTTACTCACAGGGTTTGTCCTCAAGCCTCCAAAGGCCCAGAGCTTATGTCCAGGTCCTGGTGGTTTGAAGCATTACCGTCAATGGGGTAGTAGGTGCTGAGCCCAGGTGCACATATAGATGCCCATAGAACAAATGGGATGCATTTAAGAGTATTGAAGGGCAACTGTCAGTTGTCTTAAAAAGATGGCTAAGAACAGCAGATGTCCGGAGAAAGGTCAGTGTGGCACCCATCCCCAAATAGGGCCAGAAGTAGGATCCGGGGAACTATAACTCTGGTCAGCCTCGCTTCAGTGCTTGGAATGATGCTGGAGCAAGCTCTCCAGGGAGCTGTAAAAGAGAGTACAAGAGAGTGGTTGGGAGCACCCAGCATAGCTTTGCAAATGCAATTTGTGCCTGACCAAGCTGTGTCTCCTTGAAACGTGTAACTTGCGGCCAAGGGAGAGCAGAGGACGTTGAAAAGCAAGGCTTTCCACGCAGTGTCCTGGAGCATCCATATCGTCATACAGGTGAGATATGATTCAGACAGGTGGACTATAAAGTGGGGGAAAACCAGCTTGGACCACCAGACTGAAAGGGTCATGATTAGTGCTACAAAATCCATGTGTGGCCAGTGTTAGTGGTTTCTTTCAGGATCTGATACGAGGCAAATACTGTTTAATTTTTTTATTAACAACCTAGATACCAGTTTCAATGCACCCCTGGCACATTTACAGGTGATGCCAAGTTGGTGGGGCAGGAGGTGACGTGCTGGAGGATGAGGCTGTTGCTCAGTATGACGTGGCTGGGCTGAAGAAATGGGTTGACAGAAATCTCAGGCAGTTCAGTAGAGGCACAACACAGAGTTTTGCATCTAGGGCAGAATAACCCTGTGCCGCAGCACAGCCTGGGGTCTGACAGCCTCGAAAGGAGGTTCGAGGGGGTCCTAGCAGGACCTGCTGAACTGCAGAAGACCTTTGGAGCCTGTGTTCCCTCATGTATGAGCTGACTTTGTGAACTTGCTTGCTTTAAACAGTAGGTGGCACAAGAGCTTTGGTTTCAAATACATTTCCCTCTAACTTCTATAGCCTACATTGAGTCCCAGTCATTTTAGCTTTTGCATCATTTTAATTCGTTATATATGTACTTTTTCCTACTTTTATTAGAAAAAGCATGAGTAAAAATGAACAGAAGCCTCTTTTAAGTTGTACATGCCTCTTTCAATAACCTACGGGCCCTACCTATTTATTTTGTGTATTTTAGGGTATGAAAAATATATTTCCAAAGATTTCTTTTTTGTAAGAATGAACTATGAGTAAGTGTAGAGGTGTAGTACCTTCACTAGAACAGCCGATACAGTTAGGAAAAAAATGATTTTTAATCTCAGACTTTTTCTGTCATACCTGATAAGAAACTGCTAAGTCTAAATACAGATTAGACACAGTGAGATTTTTATCATATATTCATGTCTGTAACTGAAGCCTGAAATAATTGTAAGTACGCCTTTAAAATTACCAATTTATCAAAGAAAATCCTTACAGAACTTGCACATATCCGGATAATACAAGTGCAGAGGATTAAATGCAGCTGAGGTTCTCCTCAGGAGGCCATGGGGATCAGAAGCAGGAAGATTTCAAGAGTTTCATGGTTGTTTAGGCTGGCTTAAAATAGTGAGAGAAGCTGCTTTGCCATTCCTTGTACTTGCGCAGAGTGGTTTGTTCTTACTCTTGTACCGTCTTCTCCCCCCACCAGAATCCAGCTTTCGAAAGCCCTGGGATGACTTGGATTAGGAAATTGATTTGGGTGAAAACAAATCCATAAAAATAGCAAGAAATGTAATCAGTAACAAGCAGGCCAGGTCAAGTAGTTTAAGCCAGGTCAGCTTCCCAGGCCTTCGCCTCATGTTCCTGCATTTACATATAATGTGTGTTTCACTTGAACTGTGCATATGAGAAGGAGAGGTTATGAACAGCTTGTACTTCGTAAATATGAAATCTGGTAGCATTTCCTGGGGCTCCTACAATGCTGTCTGTTGGCATGAACATTGGTGAGATGAGGTTCCAGGTGTGCAAGGGAGTATTGTTCCAAAAGAATCCTGACTTACATAACTTTATTGCTCAAAAAGCAATTTGTGTTTATTTGTCCTTTCAATGAGTCCCTCAAAATTTAGAAAATATAAAATAAATACAAATATAAAATTAAAAAATAAACAAAAAATGCTTTAAAAGTGATTTTATTGTAGCAATTGGCATTGTCTGTCCCTGTTATTTTTGCTAAAGCATAAATGTATGCATCTAAAATTAAAAAGCTTGTTTCAAAAGTAGTATTTGGAATTGAAATAATCATTAAAGATTATATAACTTTACAGTAATTGTTGTATTCTTAAAAATGATTTTAGAGTAATAGTAAATTTGTTTGCTTTTGAAGCGGTACAGTATTTATTTTATTGCAATTCCAGTACTGAAAGTGCTTTGTTCCTTTTGATTAATGTGAAAATTTTATTAGCATTCTGAACCATGATGATTATATTACTTAATTAGAGATTCAGAGAGGACTTTGTTCCTTCAACAGGTTGTGAGAAGATATATTTTGGGCTCCGTGGTTGACAGTGAGAAGAATTATGTGGATGCTCTCAAAAGAATCCTGGAGGTACCTAATATCTTTTGCTTTTTAGAATGAGGAAATTTGAGAAGTAATTAAATCCTTAAAGAATCTGTAATGTGATTCACGTGGATTTTGTTACAGATGCCTCATGCCAAATATTTGAAGAGGTTTTGTGTGTGGATACCTTTATGTGAGTGGTAGCATTTTATGTTAAGACATTTTTTCAGCTAGTTTAAATCTATGTTTATGTCTTTTTTTTCCACAGCAATATGAGAAGCCTCTTTCAGAAATGGAAACAAAATTACTGAGTGAAAGAAAACTCAAAATGGTCTTTTATCGAGTTAAGGAGATTCTTCAGTGCCATTCAATGTTTCAGATAGCCCTGGCCAGTCGTGTCTCTGAGTGGGATTCTGTTGAAATGATTGGCGATGTCTTTGTGGCTTCAGTAAGCAAGCACATCTGAACAGATGACCTATTTTTATTTAACAGATGACCTATGTTATTTAATGTCCCTGTCTTTCTGTCTGACTTGGCCACTTCATTCCCTTATTCTGCAATGCCTATAGCAGCTGCCAGAGTCAGCATATCCGTTCTGGTAAGGCAGCTGACACAAACCTGTCTGACCTTGGTTAGCAGACGTGGAAGAATTATGGCCAAAATTTTCAAATTTTGATCAGACTTTCAGACATTTAAGTGTTTGCTTTTTCAGAGGAGCTAGACATTTGCAAATCCACCAAAATGGGATCCAAGCTACAATTTTGGAACTCAGTGGAGGCCTAAGCCCTGGGCTGTAGCTGAGTGCATTGACACTTTGTAATTCACAGCTTTTGTGTCTTAAGGTTCTCATCTTTTGTTCTACCCAAAGGTCACTTTTTGCTTCATGGGTGTTTCTATAGAGCCACCAATAGACCAAATACAAGACCATAGCTCCTAACCTGGAGTTCTTAGCTGTCATAGGTCTCAGTAAATGTGCTTTGGGATTTCTTCTGCATTTATAGTTAATGCTCTCCTTTTTTACTTTTTCAGTTTTCTAAATCTATGGTGTTGGATGCATACAGTGAATACGTAAACAACTTCAGTACAGCAGTGGGGATTCTCAAGAAAACATGTGCCACCAAGCCCGCCTTTCTAGATTTTCTAAAAGTGAGTAGATTTAAAGTTGAAGCAGGTGGACAGATGAAATAAGGCTACATAAATTATAAGTTAGAAGGAAATTTGATTAATGGTGTTGTATATAGTGTGACTGCTTTTGTAGACAATGGATTATGGATTTCATAAATGGAAGAGAATCCCCTTCCACTACTATAGTTTCAGAGCAATAACATAGTTTTAGATGTACATGTGTTCTGAAGTACATTACGGTTTTGCATTATTCAGATCAATTTTATTTCTCTACTGGGATTTGGGTACTGTTTGAACTTACAGCAATAGCTTGCACTGAGGCATCTTATGTTTTTTACTTCTAAACATGTATTCCACCCTGTATTGCACAGAGTAGTTAAGAAATTGTATTTCTGTTTCACAGCACTTTTCTAGTGTTTTTAAAATCTTTTTTTTTTTTTCATCTTGTGGGATGCAATTGAAAAGAGTTGTGCAGCTTGCATCCTGCTGTGATGAATGTGGTGCTCCCAGTAAGAGTGCTGTGCATGGAGACCCTGCACACGCCACAGAAGCCCCTGGGAATACCCTACGGAATGGGCACAACGTCCATTTTTTAGCCTGCTGGTTTTGTGCTGGGAGCCTGGACAAGCTGGGAGCTTGTCTAATTTTCCTGGGTGTTGTGGGTGGGCTGTGCCCCAAGAGTTGCCAGCCTGTCTGGTCAGGGGTATTGGTCTATGAAACACTGACATTTGTTGCCCTAGAAAGGCCTCACAGTAAAGTTTTTGGTTATCTTTGGAGGACGATGCTGGGCCTGGTCCCCAAGTCTGTTCTCAGATCTTAAAATCAACTAAGAACCTTTTGCAGCAGAATAACTGCGTTATACAGGATCGTGTTGTGTGGGCTTTATGGCCTGTCAAGATCACGCTGTCTAGTGAGATTATAGTCACCTCATACTTCTTGCACTTATAGAAGGCCTTAATCCAACAGTGGTAATACTGTCAGCTTTCCTGGCTCCCTGTCACCACCAGCACTGGTGCTCAGAACTGGGGGCTGTAATTGGGTGCTGCATAGAGAGGGAGGTGACATTTGTGTGCTCCAACACTTGTGCTTTTGCCCAAGTGCAGTCAATGGACTATGGATCAGAATCTTTTCTGTGACTGGGTAGGCAGTAAACCGTGTGGAGGTGAATACAGAAAATTGCTTTGAAACTGATAACTGAGCAGTAAATATCAATTTAAGCACTACTCCTGTTTTAATATTGTTTGCTCCTTTTTAGTATTGAAAAGTTCCTCAGTTCTGAGTCAGTTATATGTCTGGTCAAAATACTTCCACTTGAAAAGATTTACATAAATTGTTATGAAAATAGTTACACACATACAAATACTTATTAAATTTGTTTGGTTTTGTCAGCTAGTTCTGATAACCAAAACAGTTGTTCTTTCTGAGTGCAAAGAACACTAACAACATAAGTCAGTTTTATTTTCCTCTGTTTATTTTTAATAAGGAAAGCTAAAATCTCTTTTTGTTTGTATAGTGTTGACATTATGGTGCTTTCCTTTACCTACACATTGGTAGGTAAAGATTTACAGTATCTTAGCCCTAAGAAGCAAATGATATGCAGTCTTTTAGCCCTAAGAAGCAGAGCAGCAATAGCAAATTATGGACTGTAAGTAAACAAATAATTTATTTACATTTTTCGTACTTAAGACCCTGAACCATTTAAGACCTTGGGTTCGTGTACTGTAAGCTAAACAGATATTTCAGTGCACTGCTTACAGGAAAAGCATGAATATGCATAGTTACTGTATTACTTTTGAGACTTCAGCCCAGCTCTGTTTGTTTAAAGGAATTTTAATTTAGTGATAGCCATTGTTTTAATATTGATTTTTTTTTCATAAAGATATGGTATTTTTAAATAAAATTGCAGGATCTTTACAGTACCCTTGTTATAATGGATGCAAATGCTATAAAAGTATTTTCATTTTTGATCAGTAACTGATGGAAAGGCACCTGTGTTAGTAACCAGTGTGACTTTCTTGCATTGCAGCAGTGCCAGGAGTCGAGCCCTGATCGAATTACACTGTATGGTTTGATGATGAAACCTATCCAGCGCTTTCCACAGTTCATTCTGCTATTGCAGGTAAATAATTTTTACAATAAGACTTACTTGATAAGTGCTCTTGTTGTGTTTGCATGTGGGATTGGTTTACAGTTGTCCTCTGCTGCAGGAGCATACTGCAGTGGGTTTTATGTGCAGTTTTATTAGGAAATACCAAGAAAAAAAAATCACTGTGTGGTAATGTCCCGATCACCTAGTCTGCTTCCTGGGACAGGCAGCAAATATACTATAGGAAAATCTTAATAAATCAGATTTACTCTAAATTACTTACCGGATTAGATTTAATTGACCAATCACCTCATAGTAGAACTGTAGATCTATTATACTACTCATTTAGGTCAATTTAATAGGTAATAATTCTTCAAACACCACTAAGACCTGTATGCTGTTGTTTTACTTTCTGTTTAAGTGACATACAAGAGAAAATTCATGTGTTGGGTATTTCAGCAGACATGGAGACAGTGGCATAACTGCGTTGTCTCCCATACTGCTCAGCTCTCAGTGCTCATGGAAGGAGCCACAGCTCCTTCTTGCAGTGCCGCCTCTTCCTCACAAGGCAGCTGAGAGCTCTCCCACGCCGGGCCGCTGGGGTGGGTGCCCTCGGGTCTTATCTCAACACAGAGCCCCACTGTGCAGTGAGCACAGTCCCACAGTGAACTTGTGTATTCAGCCTTAACATGTGAGAACCTGCTCCAGGCAAACACAGGGTTTGTAAAGCCGTACAGAAGCCCTCCAAGTCCATGGGCGTTAGTTAGCCATTCCTCCTAGGTGTCCCAGAGGAGAACAGGTGCCAGGGTGATGCTCTGGGAATTACTGTGGAAGCAAAACAAAGGTGGTCGGTGAGCTCACCTGTGGGCAGCCGTGTCTAGAGATTTCAAGGAAGCAGAAGAGATGGAAAATAATGTGGTAGGAACTCACAGTGAATGTGTTAGGATGCTTGAGTGTTTCTGGAAAGAAGCAAAGTTTCATTCAAATGGTTCTAGGGCATACCTACAAAAGAGGATTTTTAAAAATTGTGACCTCAGTGAGGCAACAAGTACTGTTACCCTACTTCAGGACTAGCTAGCACACTATCAGTGTTTTAGTGAGAAATAATAACTGTCATGAGAATAATATGATGTAATTAAATATCATAAATATTTTATTTTACCTCACTTGACAAATATCTGCCCATAATATTGACTTTCAAATTTTGTTTAACGTTACTTTCGTCTTCTGATGCTATTATTTATTTTCAAATTCCTTTTCTGTACTTTCTTCCTATAAATACGCTGTATGTTCCCTGTATCCTTTTGAAAGGACTATAAGGATATTCAGGAAAAAAAGAGTATTGTCTGAATGTTCATTAGGAGTTTTTGATCTTATTCTTAACACTAGGATAAAGAACGATACCATAACTTTGAACAGGACATGCTATAAACTTGCGATCTTTTGAATTTGACTTTGAAATTAAATCCATTTTTATTTATGGATTTTATCTTTCTTTTTTTCCTCAGGATATGTTGAAGAATACTAATAAAGGACATCCTGATAGGTTACCTCTGCAGATGGCTCTTACAGAACTTGAAACACTGGCAGAGAAATTAAATGAGAGGAAAAGGGATGCAGATCAGCGCTGTGAAATAAAACAAATAGCAAAAGCAATGAATGAACGTTATCTGAACAAGGTTAGAAAGTAGGAATGTAATGGAAGAGTTCTGAATTATTAGTTTCTGTGCCTTGAATAATCTTTAGAATGGACACAGAAGAGACAAGTACAAGCTTTCCTGTAGTGCTCAACAAGATAGGGTCGTTCTATAGGTAGGTGTGAGTTGTGAGTTATCTTCAGGACTAAATAGATTCACTGGTTAAAACCACAGTGAACCAAAGGATTTGACAGGTTGAAGTATCAACAGCAGTATAAGTGTTCTGCGGCAGTGTAAAAGATGGTGCTGTTTCCTCTTTCTATAGCAAATTCTCAGGCAGATCTTTTGCATGAGAAGGTTATTTTTAATTTATGTAAGAGTTGAGGAATTTCTTCTGAATAAGGGCAAAGAAACAGTTTGTAATACTTAAGTGTTTCTAACTAAAGAGCAGCTCGAGAAATGCTACTAGATGTGCCCAGTGCCATCATAGCCTGTTTCAGTTACTCATTTGGATCTCACAATATTTTAAAAGAATTTTCAAAGACATCAGTCGGAAAGAAGGAGCAATCTCCTTTGAGTTTGCTAGTGGCTAAAAGGAGCATAGCAAGTGGCAATCTATTTTATTTTTTTTGCACTGGATGTTGCATGTACCATGTATAACATGCAGTTTTCGTTGTTTTTAAAATCTAGCTACTTAGCAGTGGAAACAGATACCTCATACGGACTGATGATATGATTGAAACAGTTTACAATGACAAGGGAGAAATAGTCAAAACCAAAGAGCGACGGCTTTTCATGTTAAATGATGTGTTGATGTGCGCCACAGTAAATGTGCGGTAAGGCTGGATTCGTATTGTTTAAATGATCATTCAAGTTTGAGCTGGGAAAAGTGTCACTTAATGGAAGGCTACTTAAATAATGCTACTAATTTCTATTAGCCATCATAATAAATGAATAAATAGCTTTTCTACATTTTTCTGTTGCCTACTCATATTTTAAAATTCTGAAATAACCTTGTAGAAAATCTTTATCACTTGGAGATTACAGGTAGAAAAGTTCTGTAGTGTCTATTTTTTGCTGTTTATTAGTATTTAATAGAGTGGAGGTTTTGTAGGGTCAGTACACTTTTTATTTATATAGTAGAGCCTGTGTTTTAGTTGGATGCAGCTATTACTGTTAGTCAAATACTGTTAGTATGTGCCCAAGTCACACTTACATTTGGGTGTTTCTTGTGGCATAAATTGCTTTACATGTTATTACATTCAGATAGAGAAAATATGGGCCCTCAAAGCTTCTCAAAAACTGCTTTTCTTAAGTGTGATCTAAGAGTTGATGTTTTCTATCCATTATGGAAGTATGTAAGTTACCTCCATATGTGAAAGCACTCAAACATATCAATCATATAAACACTTAGTGCCATATTAGGGGGTGAACAGTGCCGTGGAGTAACTCTGCTTTTCAGAAATGCACAAGCTAATGTCCAGTTATCTCAGAAGTTACACTTCTTTTCCCTTCCTCTTTACAGAGTTTTGTTTTGTTTTGTTTTTGGTTTTTTTTTGTTTTTCCTCCTTTGGCAGTTGGGGTTTGCTTCTTAACCCAGTGAGATTGTAGAACAGTGGCTTCCGATCTAAGCTGGACTCTTGACGGTAGTGATTATCCGACTCTCCATTTGTGGATGCCTCTAGATTTTCCCTACATGACACTGTAGGTTCCCTCAGAAACGTTTCCTGCGCAGGTGCTCGCTCAGCCGTCTCCACTCACTCCTCTTAGCCGCCTTTTGTGCCACTTCCCGGAAATAATCCAAGATCCTAAGGCTCTGCGGATGGTACATTCAAAAATAGCTTTTTGTAGCTGGTAAAAGACACATGTTTCTACAGAGCACATGCTGCTCAGAGGGTCCTCCTTCACATGCAGTTCGGATGACCAGCCTAATCCAGAAACTTACCTTGTAAGCAGCAGGAGTTAGAGGAGGCAGATGCTGTCTCTAGTGACTGAGCAGCTGTGTTCTGTCTTGTCTTATTTGCTTTCTTTCCAGTTAGATCTAGAGTTTGTAAACATTTACTTAAGTTATTGTTTTTAATGTTTTTTTTGTTTGTTTGTAGTTGTCTCTTGGTTGCAACTGTATTGCAAAGGTAGCTGACTACCTGAATGTCAGTTTTGAGAGACTGTTCTCAGTAAATGCCTTTTACTGACTCCCTTCAGGCACCCCTTCGGTTGCTTTTAAGTTCTTTATTTCAGCCATGCTTTCTGTAAAGTGAATGCTAAAGGAAACAAAAAATTCCAGTTTGTCCTAATACGTATTATATATGTGTTTGAATGAGGGAATGAAACAAAGGCATAGGAGTATGACAACCATTTCTATTCCAAGTGAGCTTCCTCAGCAAGCTGTTTCCTCTGAAATGCCTGCTGTGACAGACGCTTCCTTTAGCTGCCACTCACGTGCAGTTTGCACTCAGATACCACAACTGTTGCAAGGGATCTGATGCAAAGAACATCCTGGTCGGGGAGCTCAGTGGGAATATTGGATCGTTGGCCCTTGGGAAGTAACCTTGACCTTCTGGTAGTTGTTCAAAAGCCTTTTCATCCATCCTTTCCTAAATACAGCGGTTACTACTATTTTTTTCATTATTTCAGGCACTATCCAGTTACCATCAAAGAGAGTTAGGGAAAAGATGGAGCCACAGTGCATCCTGAGCACTTCTAACAGGATGTTGAAATGCATGCTGATCTTCTTAAGAGAGGGTAATTTATGTTTTGCTGTGGAAATGTAGAGTCTGCTGTTGGCAGTTGTATGCTGTTTGCAAACACAATTATTGCACCTGCATAGATGCTCTTTTTGCACTCACTGCAAAAATCAGTGTCAGTCAGAAAAGCTGGAAACATACGTTGGGTTAAAGCTGTGCACAGTGCTCAGGTTGGAATACAGCAAATTTTGAAAGTAAAATAATGAATAGTATACTGTGAAATATAATTGCTTGTCAAAGCAATAATTTGTGTGTCTTCCAGCTCTTCCTACGAAAGCAGTGGCATTGTGACAACTGGCCAGAGATACTTATTGAAATGGAGCGTGCCACTGGGGCAAGTGGAAGTCATAGAGTACGGCAGCAGCGAGGGCCAAGGGGAGAACTGCAGGTTTCCACCTCCACAATCTGAGAGCATCATTAACTCCAAGCCAAGTAAGTGACAGGCATTTTTACTTACATATCTTAAATCTTTGTTAAAATCTATATTTGTCTCTAAATGGGCTACTGAAAGCAAAGAAAAACACTTTGTGCCTGAAGACTTATGTAGCATGGACAGTAATATAAACTCTTTCTTGAAAACTGAAAACCTGTAAAGCCTCTCGCCTTGCAATGGGAATTACTTCAATTTATTTCATCTTACAGTTTTATGGCATAAAAGCATGAACGTGGTGGACATGCAAAGAGGTTATTGTAGTTTGGTATTGTAGTTTGGTATGCCTGCTGTTCTACTGTAGTTAGTTGGACATATATTCTTATTCTAGTGTTAATACAAGGATGTTTCCCACAGCACAAAAGACAAGCTGCTCCATCACTGTGGAATAAGAGCTGGATTCCACAGTATCCCACCCTTCAAACACAATATCAAGTGCCTCAGGAAAAAAAAATGCAATAATGATTTTAATGAATGTTTATGAAACTTTGCTACCAAGTAATTTCCTTCTAACCTCTTCCTCCAAATGACCTCAATGTCTGAAGTTGGAGAAATCTTTTTGTGCTCCTTAATCTCTCCTACAAGCCTGCCAACTGCCCTCAAGAGATGTATGGATTTCAAAAGTTTGCTCAGTAGCTAGCCTTTTATAAATAATGAATTATTTTTATACCATTGCTTAAATCTTTTATTTTTAAGTACATTTAGTATATCTAGTTTCGTTTAGTTGCTTTTAGTTTGCTGACTGTGGACATTTATTTCACACTCTGTTTATTTAACATTGCATTCTTGCCTCATGAGTTTTCCCACAGTCCTTTCCTAAGAAATAAATATTATACTTGAACGCTGCCTGAGATGCAGCTGCAGCATCTAATACCCCTCTTATTCTTCAAGGTGGTTCTTGTTAGGCCTTCTTGCTCCTCCCTTTGTAAACAGCACAAGAAGTATCTAAAGTATCTAGGTTTCAGTTTCAAAATTTACTCTATTTTGTATCTTTTTAGACATTAGTGAGCTACTTGGACAGTGTGATTGAAGCTCTTAAGCTATTTTTTACTAACTATTGTATATATGACCCCAAGAGGAGTGTGTAAATAGGATACTACCTAGAATTGAGGGTTCCTTTCCTGGCAGAGTGTGGGGGGAAGAGCTCATTGCAACACTCCTAGTGTGACGTGATTGATTAGATCCTTGCCCTTCAAGGAGGTCAGATGAGGAAGTGGAGGATGAAGGAAGAAAGATCTTCATCAAAACAATCCAGTGGAATTCTCTGATTCTCTTGGCTTTGAGGTTTCTTAGTTTCATAATGTTTGGTGATAGTATCAAAAAAGTCAAATGATTCTGCACATCATTTGGTGTCTCAACATTCAGCTTAAATGGTATTCGATAGGTGAAAGGCAAGCTGAATTTGCTGCTCTGTTGGCAAGCTCTGATCATTACATTATTTCGATTCCTTTCTAACCAAAGAGATCAAAAGGTAAGAATCAAAAATAAACAGTGTATGAAGGGTACTGGTTATATAAATGAATATATCTTTGACAGAGTCAAAGGTAGGTTTCTTTGTAGGTAGTTATTTGTAGGTTTCTTAATGCTGTTTTCTAATAGAGCAGAATTATGATTTCTGTTTATAACCTGCAACTATATTTAAAGCACAAAATATTTCACATTTCAGGCTTTTTGTTGTTGTTTATCAGATCTCATTTTACTTAGCAAATCAGGCAAAATTCTCTTTTCTGTATTGGAGTAACTCTTGCCTGAAAGTCTGTGGTCCAATCGGATGGTTGTAGTGGAAATATTTATCTCATGTGTGTGTGCCAAAGCCTGAGCTTCCAGAAGAGACCTAATGTGCTAATTTATTTATATCAAACCATTTGCAGAAAGATGCAGGATCTCATAAATCCACCTCATAGATCCACATACTGGATAGGCTATTGTTAATTGTTTCTCTCCATCTCAATCTTTTAAAAAGTGTTAATCCATGTGAAGAAGCATATACACATTCATAGTACCAAAGAAGCTAAATTAATATTAGAAAAGTCATGAACACTAGATTGTATATTCTTGGGTTTAATTTACTTTTGCTAAAAGAATTATGTCTTTTTTGAACTCTGTTATACAACACCTACAAAGAGTATTTTGGAGTTATGAGTACGTTTAATTTGCTTTTGTTGGAAGATATGAGAAGTACTGTAATGTTAAGTGAAGTTGTTAAATGTAAGAAAAAAGGTCTATGATTCAAACTGCAAAGATAATTCAGCAACAGGATTATGTAATATGGAATTATTCCTGTGTTCCAAGATGTTTGAAAAGCTCAAAGGAGATATGCTTCCCTTGGTGTCAATTTGTGATTTCTTTTCATCCACATAGTTATATCCTAGTGAATGATATTCCTTCAATAGAAACAAGATGAAAAGTTGATTTGGAAAGAGAGCTCTCAATAAGCTAAATGCTACCTGTGTTCTAATAAAATAGAGAATGGGTCAAAGAGCAGTGAATAGGACTTGTTTGGTGCAGTCCTAAAAGTGTCTTTCCAACAAAATATAAAAAGATGTCCAAAGACAACTTTTTAACTTCTTATCAAAATATATTTTATTCTCCTCAAAAAGAACCAAAACAGTTGACCTGTACTTGCAAATATCCCCTCTGCACCTTGAAACCCTGAAAATATCTTTCAGTGAGCTTTAAAGGCAGTGAAAATAAACAACAGTCAAATACACAGCACAGAATTTCAGTTTCCCAGACCCTTGGCAAATACTTCTTTTAGTGGTAGAACTTTGTTCAAGCTGTTGAAGAACAGCAAATTGTAGATTCTCTGCTGGGATGAATTTCTGTTTGGTGCTGTAGTGAATGCAACCACACAGTGTTCTTTTCGGGTTGTCAAGGCAGCCTAAGGATGAAAAGGGCGAGCTGCAAAAATCCCTCACAGCGTCTTTATTTAAGAGGACCAAGTTGCAGAGACGCCGAAGGAGCACAAGGAGGAGGTTGAAAGTCTTTTCATTTCTGGGGAAAAAGCCAAGCGTCGACCAGGTTGTCTTGGCTCGCTGCTGCTGGTCGTGTTGATCAGCAGTCATAAACACAGGGGGCTATTACTTAGGAAATAATCATTTAATTTTAACCATATGGGTAAAAATTGAATGAGAGAATGAGCAAGGCCCATCTGCTCTATATATCCTTTAATTTTGACTGTAGGAGGTAACAGTAAAGCAAACACCATGTTTACATTTATGGTGGAGGCTTAGTGTTATTTTTAATTTCACAGGTTTACAGTACATAACAGGGGACAGACTTTGGCCCTGCTGAACTCTGACTCGTCTGCTCTCCCAGTCGGTCTTGCTGGCATAAATTGGTCCTGCCTTTCCCCTTGCTTGTGGTTCATGTTGGTTGTCAGAAGTCATAGTAACACCACGCTGAAATGCAGACGTGATTCTTCTCATCTGCCTTCTGCTTTGTGCAGGCAGCTCACGCAGGTCCCCGCGTGTTGTCAGGGAGACAGGCGCGTCTCATGGGCTCGCTGTATCCCTGTGTTCCTGCAAATGTTTTCCTCAAGATTAGCAAGTCCTTCTCAAAGACAGAAATAACACTGCTACGATAGTCGCTGTTGTCGAACTGATTTCTGCTGGTTTGTCTCGTGAGAAATACAGAATTGGAGAAGGAAAGAAAAGGCAGCTATATCATTACTCTCAGGCTGGACAATTGTAATAGTGTCTAGAGTAAACAAGACCAAATGTTAAATGACATTTCAAGTCTAACATTGATGATAAGGTTTTACGGAGGATGGTAGGAAAGAAACTGCTAGTTCAGCCAACTTTCATCTCTGTGAAGCATATGTAGAGTTACGACATAAATCTTTGTTTTAAAACAACTGAAGGAGATGTAACATGTCCATAAATGTAAACTGTCACTGATACATGTCAACAAAAGACCGGAGACTTTACATAAATCTAATTCCGGATGCAGCCTGTTTGGCTGAGCAAACCAGGTGCATTTAAATAGTTCGCTTTCTTAAGAAGATAAATGTAACCGACTGGTGGATTATGCATGGATTAAATTAGGTGTTACATGTTCGTCTCACCCACTTAAAATGAATTCTTCTGTTTTCCTGTCGTATTTCTTGTAGAGCTTGACATGCAGCGCTGATAATCCTTCTTCTGAATTGCTAGGAGTCTGTTTCACTTTGTGACACTACCCAGTAAGATGAGTAGAACACGGGTACAACCCAACAGGCGGGAAGGAAAGAGGGAGGAGAGCTCCTCGCAGCGCACTTCCCACCTGCAGTGCAGACGATCTGGCGGCTCGGCCCCCTGAACTCCAGGGAGCCTCCGCCTGCCCAGCCAGCCCGTGGTCGTGGCCCATCCTACAGACCCTGGCTGTGCTTTCCCTCTGTCATGTGTTCACACGCTCTGCCGCTGCTTTGTTATGCTGCTTTTATCCTCTCGCATCCCGTTGTTCCTCTCTCAGCCTTTCATCCTTGTGGTTTCACCCCCCGCAGGGGCACCATGCCCGCTCTTCCCTCTTCCTAGGAGGCTTCACAGCCTGTGCTGCCTTCACCTGACCTTTGGGATGCTGCAGGAGGGCATGATTAAAGGGCTGGGACAAGTCCTGCCTTTCATTCGAGGCTGCTGCAGGGTAACTTTCAGTGACAGGGCCTGAGGTTGCTGTGATCCATAACTACACAAGTCTGTGTTTATGAAAACATCTTGTAGCTGCCACTGTTGGTGTGCAGCTGGGGAGCCAGACGGGGACTCCAGATTGTCATTGTAGTGGGACTTCAGCTCCATGTTCCCTCCCACTTTCATTTCCTCCTCCTCCTTTACCACATGACCATTGTTTATGTGCTGCATATATCAGAAATATTATATTTCTGATTATATTTCTAAAATTCCCTGCCCTGTTAGGATTAGCTCAAATTTTGTATAATTCTTAAGCCACACTCATAATGTAGAAGATGCTTCTCACCCTCTTAAAAGGTTTTGCCTTTCCTTGGCATTCTTGCATACTTACAGTCACTGGTGGTATAGTTGGGTATTTTGCACAGTATTTGCAGTTGCAAGCTATTGATTTTATCTTCTTATTACTCAAGCTGTACAAATAAGCAGTTTTGTGGTTGGACTGTATTTTTTTATTTTTTTGTGCAGCCTGTTTGTCTTGATGTTTGGATCAGATACAATGAGATATATCCTGAGACAGGTCTAAGTACTCATATAATTACTACTTGGGAACAAGGTATTAGCAGCTGACAGGAATGTGAAGTTAAAAATACTTGTCAGATTAAGGCCTGGGAGATTTGTTTCCCAGCTCTGCTATATATGTTTACTGGATTACCTTAGGGACTTGGTTCTTTATCTGTGATTAGGGCTCAAGGAGCTCCCCTGCTTGGTTTGACAGTTGGAATAAATACATTAAACAGCCTTAGAAGCTCAGTTTTGGTCATTAAGCTCATAGAAATTACTTCTAGATGCTTACATGGTTAAAGTATGACTGGAGTTTATTTGCTTGGAAGTGGTAGTCTGAATAGTGTCGTCTCATTTTTATGATCAGGCTATTCACACTGAATGAAGATGATGTTATGCCCTGACTGTTTTGATAATTAGATTTACTTGCTCTGTATCTGTATTTAATAGTTTGTATTCTAATAATCTCAAGGTCTTATTGCTTATCACCTAACCCTATGTATGTGTTTGTGCCTTTTCTTCCTGTATTCAATTAGATTATGTTAATAATCTGTTAGATTATGTTAATAAATCTAATCTAGGAAAACTCACCATTTTATTGATGCTAGCCAAAAAATGACTCTCATTTTCTGAGATCATGATGGCTTTCCCATTTGCTTTCAGTTCAGAACCTAGAGATTGATATCTCTCTGTAAGTATTTATATGGTTTGGAGCTGTGAATGTCATGTAATCTAAAGTGAGCTACATTTGAACTACAATAGCCTAGATTTTTTGGGAAAATTTAACTTTTGAGATCACGAGTTTGATTTGACATAAAAGGACAAATGAGGTTAAGGGAGAAAGTCTGCTTTTTCTTTTTAAGACTTTCTTTAAGACTTCTCTTTAAAGACTTGGACGATGTTTTTGCTATTGCACTGAAATGTCAATTGGCTGTTTAATTGCTGTTGAAAAAAGAGCAAACAGCCCCACTCCCCACATGCTTTTTCTAGGTGTCTATGGAAACAGGAACAGTGCATGTAACCAGGTTGAAAAACACAAACAGAGTGAGTTGTGATGGTGCAGCTGTGAAGTGCATTGCTTGCGTAACAGATTGTGTAGGAAGTGTCTAGTTCTGCTTTGTCACTGGCTTTAACACTGATAAAGAATTTTCAAAAACAAGGAATTAGCAGTAAGGAGAAGCTTCCTTGCATCTGGCTGCTGGAGTGATTTGTTTTGTGCAGTGAAAGTTAAAGGACAATAAGGAGTTTTTGTCAATGGCCTTGGAAGTGAAAGCTAGGTATTTTATTTCAAAGGTTTTTGTAAGTGAAAAAATGTATGATGCTTTACAATGGGCCTCAGTGGCAAATGTTGAAAGAATTAAAGTATTTTCAGAAGTTCTTTTCATAGTCTTTTTCCCCAGCGTGTTTATCAATTGCTGAAATAAATGTCTCTTTTATGTATAAAAATGCCATATAGGATATTCTTTTCACCTTGCTCTGGGAAACTTAAGAGTGTTCTTCTATTGTAAAAGATCTCTAAAACTCCACAGCTGCTGTAGTTTCCTTTGTATTTTGCTTTCCAGTATATCTGTAGAAGCAGGACCCCATATACAGATATCGAGCAAGAATTCCTGAGTTGCAATAATGGCATCTCAGGCTGTATTAATGGTTTCTGGGCTTCTTTAAATTCATACTCAAGATGTTCAGAGAATAGGAAATTATTTTACTTCAAGTTTAACACTGTCTCTTGAACACCCTCCATTCTTGTCCTTTTCAAAGGTAGGCCTGATTAAACTGAGCAGGGACACTGCCAACCTACCATTATGTTACCTAAAATCGGTGAAAAATTCCCAGGATAACCAAAAAATCATAATTAAAACAAAAACGAAGTAAAACAAACCAACCAAATAACAACAACGAAACAAACAGTTCTGATTGCACTTAATATTATTTCTATATTATTTTTGAAGATACT
Organism: Crypturellus undulatus; assembly: GCA_013389825.1. NCBI lineage: Eukaryota > Metazoa > Chordata > Aves > Tinamiformes > Tinamidae > Crypturellus > Crypturellus undulatus. The sequence continues at coordinate 849,819 of VWPW01001905.1, forward strand.
TAGGTTAAACTGTCTCATGAAATCTGTCCAGTTTATCACAAACAGATGAAGAATGCATCTAGTATCATGAATGGATCCATTTTCCAGGACACTCTACAAATATCTCAGGTTTGAGCGTAAACTGAAATGTTATGGAGAGGGCCTTCTTTTTTATTCTTTTGTGTGAATGCATGATATTACATGGGTTCCGCTTTGTTATGCTTTTCTCAGACATTTTAAAGTTATCTTTGACATATATGACTTCTCCCCAAATCCCGCGTGATTTTTATGCTCAAAATAACGTTTGAATGTTTCCCAGATTTCTTCCCTTCATTACACTTGAATCTTTTAAGTCTCAGTCTGGATGCACACAGATGGTTCAGTGGGAGGAAGCCGTATGAGTGTACTTGGCTTTAAAGACTAAATCACAACTGGCAGATCAAATTTGGGATCTGCCTCGCTTCAGAGGGGCCTTTAAATCTGGCATCTTTTATAAGCATGCCTTTAACTTCTTTGTTGCCCCTCAATATTGCTGGAACTGTACGCTGGCAAATAGCCTGTTCCCGTTTGGTTGCGGTTTTCGCATGTCAGGACTCACTATTAAATTTCTTTTCGTAGAATATGTAGTCTGACCTCAGAGCTCAATATGTCTCGAGATCAATCAATGTAATCTTTATAATAAACTTGAATTTCTATAAAACATCAATTTTGACCTCAAGTCAGCACATTTGTTTCAGAGCAATTTATATTGTGTTTTTGAGAGGCATAATAAAAGAGATACCCATTGCAGTTTTTGCCTTTGATATGATATATGAAACATAAGTATATGAATGGGTGTACAGAGTGAGGCTTTTATTTCACCCGCGTGCCACTTGGGCTTGTGGGATAAAGAGGGCACCTGTGCCGTTGGAAAGGGATCTCTCCAAGGCAGCGCGAGCCCAATTCAGCTCTGCTCTCCAGCCGGTGCCCGGGCAGACCGAGCGGCACTCTGGGCACGGCGGCTCTGACCCCGCGCGGAGGGAACGCGCAGCTCTGCTCCTGCATGTGGCAGCCCCTCTGCCAAGCGCTGCCCGAGCCGAGAAGAGTTAACCCACATCCAGGGAGCTCCCTCTGTTTCTTTGGGGGATTTATTTTTTTTAATATCTTCATATTAGGATGATCAGGAGCCTGGAACATCTGCCCTGTGAGGAGAGGCTGAGGGAGCTGGGCCTGTTCAGCCTGGAGAAGAGAAGGCTGAGAGGGGACCTGATCAGTGTCTATAAGTACTTCAAGGGAGGCAGTGAGGAGGATGGGGCTGGCCTCTTTTCAGTGGTGGCCACAGATAGGACAAGCGGAAACAGCCACACACTGAAGCATCAAAAGTTCCACAGGAACTTAAGGAAAACTTTCTTAACAGTGAGGGTGCCAGAGCCCTGGCACAGGCTGCCCAGAGAGGCTGTGGAGTCTCCTTCTCTGGAGATCTTCCAGACCCGCCTGGATGCCAACCTGTGCCACGTGCTCTAGGTGGCCCTGCGTGTGCAGGGGGGCTGGACTAGATGACCTCTAGAGGTCCAACCTTCCAACCTTAACGATTCTATGATATAAATGAGTTAAAGTTTACTTCGGTTCATAGGAGTTACTTCAAGCCAAGCAATAGTGCTGAATTTAAAGCTGTGACATGGAGAATAGTGCTGCAAAATACATGTTTAGTGGTATACTTAAAAATATCTCAGCTAGGGATTAATTCCTACCCATGCTTAGCAGTAAAAATCAATTTAAGCTTTAACCTTTTTTTCTTCCTTCTAAAGTGGCTGGCTTTTGATAAAATCTAATCTGTCTTGATTAGATTTCATAGCAAGTCAGAGCAAGGAACTATGTATTTTGCATGAATTCCCTATTTTTGCCACTGAACTTGCCTTCTTCAGGATCTTTTGCAACAGGCCTTGAATTTTTCTGGTAAGCTCTTAGCAACAGAGGAGTTGTGGAAAAGAATTCCTGCTAACATATGTGTGCTGAGGTTTCACCCTTCAGCTGTAGGTGGAATGCAGACAACTTGGCCTCCTGAGTCACGTATGTGATCATCGATTATAGCGTGTTGTGGCTTCCCCAAGCGCATCATTCTCTGCAGCGCTCGGGATGTTCTCCTGCTGGGAAGAACCTTCTCAAAACTCCTCGGGGTTCTTCATGTCAGTAAATAAGTTGTTTTGGAGCTTGATAATTAGCTAGAGTGGCTTAGAAATGGGAAGGAAATGGCTTTATCATTTGTAAAAACTTTTCAAAGTGATTTAAATAAAAGTCAGTCTTTACTGGGATGAAGCCAAGAGGTTTTTTTTTTTTCCCATGGAAAACACTGAGAAAAATCCAAAAAAAAAAAAAAAAAAAAAGACACCCACCCCAAAAACTGGCAATGGACATTTTGCAATGGTCAGGGAACATGTGTAGGCTGAAGCAGTCAGTTCTTGAGTAGATTCTTGTTCCCTTTCTGCCTCTAAACTGAGTGAGAAACCCCACCTCCTTCACTGAGAAAAAGTCCTCCCTCCATCAAAAATCTCCAAATAAATCAGCTGTTAACATATTGTTAATCTTTAAAGAGCTGAACAAGCTAATCCTATTTTAAGAGATGTTCTGATTAACCCTTACAGGACCAAATTCAGATATGAAGTTTATGTAACTTATAACTCAATATCTAGACATAAACCAAAGGGTATTTGCTTCTGGGTGATACATCATCCCTGATTTCTTAAGACAAATTACTTTTCTGTGCTCCAGCTTGTGCTCACTAAGGGTCTCTATGCAAGAATGATAACTGTGGCTATTCACCAGGCCTTTTCTGACCTCTTAATTTTCTTCTCAGTTCAGAGAATATTATTTTTGTTAGTTGAGAAGATTAGAGGATTGAAACAAATTCTCCTTAATTATTTTTCCTTTCACTTTTTTTTTCTGACTAAAACCTTATTCTTTAATGAATGAGCCTAAAATGACTTCAGTTGAGGTGTTCTGCATGAGAGAACTTCATGCATAGGTTAGTCTGTTTTGACTCTCTTACTGCATTCTCTCTATATCAATTTATTAAGATCTTATGAGATGTGTATGTTGCAGACAGACTAGACTCAGGTGGCAATTACTGAGTTGATTTCCAGATCATGCCTTATTCTGAAGGCTCGGATGGGATATTTATAAGAGCAGGCCGAGGATTGTGGAGGAAGGCTGTTGGGGTGAAGTGGAGGTGTGTGCTCCACAAGGAAAGCCCATCCGTGCCAGGAGGTAAAGCCCAATGGCCACGTTGAGGCCTGAGGATCCTGTGGCCCAGGATCCAAGAGCTGCTGAATTCTTGCAATTGCAGTTTGCAGGTAAACCTCACTTCTATGACTTGCTTCCAATAATGGAATCTCGGATAACTCTGTTTTCATGAAGCTGAAAAAAAATGTTGCTACCCTTTTAAACTTTACAAATAATATAGGTAAAATTGAGTTCAGTTACAGTATCCGTACTGTCCAGGGGCCTCCTTGTGTACTTTCAGCTCTTCACAGCATGCTAGTTCTCAATTTTCATATGGCTTAGACCCATGATTATAAATTTCTGAAATAGTCTTAGTGCTTTTTTCTGTGCTGGACTGATTAATAGTGGAATTTGTAAACAGCAGGTAAGTAAATGGATTTGTGCCAGAAACAAAACTGTCAGTTACTTATAATCAGACTAAACTGCATTTTGCAGTAGTTCTCTTTTTGTTATAGAAATCTGTGATAATAATGGTTTCATTCTGTGCCCTTTACAATGCTGAACACATTGTCATGGCTGTCAGCCCCCTATTAACATTGAATGCTTTTTTGTTGTTGTTGTTTTCAAGTAAACCTTTTAAAATAACCAATTTATTATACCCAGGAACTAGTAATTCTGGCACTTCATAGATTATAATTATTGTAGACCAGTCAGAAAATAGATGTTAGCTAAACAGGCAACTGTTTAGAATTTTCAGATGTTAATTTTTCTACTTTTTGGACTGGAGAAAGTCAAAATGCAGCTTAATGGCAGTATGCATTCTACAGCTACTAAAAAGTGGGGTTTTTTTGTTTTTGTGTTTTTTTTTTTAACAAATCCAAAAACATATTCTGAAAGAACATAATGCAAAAACTCTTCTGCTTTGGTCTATTTTGGAATTGTTTCTTTTCTTTGCATACAATAAATTGAATAATCTTTTCTTAAAGGCTATTCGGATTGTGAGGATAAGAAGGACTGCATTGTGCTCTTAATTAACATGCAGCGCAGGCAAAGAGTAGTGCAGGGGAGTTGCATCTATTCTGTGCCTGGGGAAATAGCCCTAAGTGCATTTGCTCCCTATTTTAGCGTTCAATAGCGTTCAAGGGCAAGACGAATCTTTTTCTTTTTTTTTTTTGTTTTTTTTTCTTTGCACCAGTCACAGGAAGAGGTTTGTGAAATGGATGTGCTATGTGTGTCCAAACTGGAAGATAGGATGTGTCCAACATGGGCAACGAGCCCTGTTGGTGCAGTTGCTGCTGCTGCTGAGCTGTTTCCATCGTGCAGGGCAGGGGACCGCGTCCTGAGACGTCCTGCTTCAAGGTTTAAGAAATTATGGATTTTAAAAAAACCATGATGGAGGCTGCAAATAATTTTTTGGACTTGTCACATGATCAAAAGCAATATCCCTGAAGGACGCTTAAACTAACATATTGCAGAAAACGTAATGAAAAATTCCATGTAATTCAGAGGTTCTGGAGGGTTAGACCTTGCCGAAGCCAGTGAAGCTTGGATGTTTGGCACAGTTGTTGTGCATGGTTATTAAAATTACAGAGAGTGTGCTCTACAGTGTGCATAGTAGATAAACAGTCTCTAGTCTTAAGTATAATTTTAAAAGGCAATGATAAGGTGAGCAGAAAGGAAGTGCCCATGGTAACACCAGGATATGCACAGATACCTATAATTTCCTGTGATGCATTTCCCAATTATCTGTCTGTGGGGACATGGATCATCAAAATAAGAGCTGTGACATATGTGTATAAATAAAACACTCCTGATTTTTAGAAGTAATGAATACGTGTCTACATATGAGTGTAATAGTATTTTTTCAATATGGAAGGAACAAAACCTGTTCTGATATGCTCAATTTTCACACATTGCTAAGAAGTAGTGACATGGCATTACATTAGTCCTGCTTTCCTCCTTTACTGAGAATTGCCTCTTTTTATTATGTATAATCTCATCTTTTTATTCATTGCAGACAAGCTGTATATGGGCCCAGGGCAACTGTACCATGATCTGCAGAACCTCTTGCATGATTTGAATGTAGTTGGCCAAATTAGTCAATTAATAGTCAGCCTTAAAGGAAACTACCAGGTAAATAAACAAAGCTGGATTTATTTTTAAATATGCTCTAGTCGCAAAGTAATATAGTCAGTCTCTTTCTATGAGTTCTATGTAGCGAATAAAATAATTTTTAACTCCATTAATTAATTTATTGTTAAATGCATAGACATACAAGTAGATTACAGCTGTCTTTTTAGTCTTGTTTTTCTGTATTGTGTACGTGGATACTACAAGTGTCTGTATTTCTGCAGCTAAGCTGTTAAGCTTATGTGGAAACAGAATTATATTTTAGTCTTAAAAAATTGCTTTCTTACCATCAGACTACATAGTAGTAAGAAAGTTGATTTTCCTTTTTTGTTTTAGTGTTATTGGTTAAAGCACTTCATGCCCATTCAAACATATAATCCTGGCTTTCAGGGAGAAGCTGTATTTGTGACAGAGTGCAAATTACAAAAACATTAGAGGATTTTCAATTTTGAGGAATTTTGAAAGTAATTTGCTTCATCTTTATTCACATCCCGTTTTCAGCATGTGTTCTGGCAAAAATATAGAGGAAGTTAACACAGAATTTCAAAATGTGTTCTCCACAATCATAGGACTTTACAGATTTGTTTTCTTTTTTACCTTTTGATTAGGACACATTTTTAAACTTCTCTTTGCAACTGTAAGACTATAAATGTGCATGTGTGCGTGTGCATGTGTGAATATGTATTATGGGTTTCTGAGTTTCTGTTGTGGTATCTTGCTCTCAGTCAAGGGCATTAGATAAAAAAAATCAAACTTGCTGAAAGCATGCAGTATGAAGGAACTTTATGGAACCTGTAATTTTAAACAAAATTTTACAAGTACTCAAAGATGAATTTCAGCTCAGTGATTGAGCATATATACAGCACAGATCAGAGATGAGACATTCAACTGCTGAATTATACAATTGAATTTTGCAATTGTAAAATTTAAGCAGTGTTCCAGGTAGAGGTGCATAAATTAATTTGAACAATTCAGTTGAGGAATGAGGTCAGCTTCTATCTCTTAGGGGGGAAAAAAAGCTTCGATTTTCATAAAATTCTAACTGCTTGAAATTGTGTACTTTTGTGTAGCAGAAGCTCATTACTATCTCAAGTATATTTACACATGAGACTGCTAACCAGACTTGCAGGGACACTGTTGTTTCAGCATCCTCCTGGGACACATTCCAGTCGCACAAAGATCTTTCATAATTACCACATAAATATTTGAGCAAAAATATACAGAAAGTATGATTTATAGGCTTTTTTTGTGAGATATTTTAGAAAATTCGGGGTATCTTTATAATTGTTAATTTGAAATGGAGTGAAAGGGTCATGCACACACCTGAGGCAAATTCACATTTGTTAATCAGACAAATGTTATTAATATATTATTATTGTTAATATTATTTGTGTATCATCAAGCTCTGAACGATGTAAATCATGATATAAATACACTATTAAATATGTGTATTATTGAAATGCATTTACAAATCTGTTTAAATTATTCATGATTAAAATGTCAACTTTGAGAGTTGTTTGTTTTTAAGGAAAAATCATCTTAGCATACGGGAAATAGGCCGGTAGGCTGGCGCTGAATGTAAAAATATTTTTATTTTTTCAGAACTTGAACCAATCAGTAGCCCATGACTGGACATCAGGCTTACAAAAACTGATCTTGAAAAAAGAAGATGAAATTAGAGCTGCAGATCGCTGTAGAATCCAGCTACAACTTCCAGGAAAGCAGGACAAGTCAGTAGTAAACTTGATTGCGAGGCTTTCTAAATGTGGTTATGTCTTTGGCATAGACGTACGGGAGAAAATTCAGTTCTTCATCCTTTTCTCTACAGTTAGCCTCTGACTACTGTTCCCATGTCATTGCAATGCCAATTTTCACTTGTTACAGAACATTACACTTTTTTTCAACATTGTAGGTTTTTTTCTGTTCCTCGATGTCATTTTTCAGATGCAAGAGTAGCTGTGGCAATGGCCCTTTATAAGGAGTAGCTAGTGTTGTGCTGATTTACCAAGGGATGATCTCTTTCCTATGATTTCATGCAAAAGTTTTGGAAGAAAGTTATATAGCGTATTTCATCACAGCCTGCCAATCAGGCTCTGAGTTGTCTGTTCTGGAATATAAGAAAATAGTGAGATTTCATCATTTGGCTCAACATGGTTAGCCTTAACTGTATCTCATACTCATACTTTATTCAAGAATTACTACCTTTTTTTTTTTCTTTTTCTTTTTTTTTTTTATTTCCCCCCTGTCTTGCAGGTCTGGGCGGCCTACTTTCTTTACAGCTGTGTTCAATACATTTACCCCTGCAATCAAACAGTCTTGGATCAACAATTTACAAATGGCTAAGCTGGCCCTTGGTAATTCTTAGTTGTTTAAACTAACAACCAAGATAGTCCTCAATGTACTGTTTGTTACAGAAAATGAAATTGTTTTGTGGAAGTCTATCCGAAGATGTTAAAATTGCAATACACTAGATAGTAGTGATTGTATATCATTGCAAAGTAATGATATTCCAGAAAAGATGAGTGATTCATTATGAAAGATGGTAATTTCCACAGTATATTAATGATATCTGCTATGTTTAATACTAACTCATTTATCTGTGTCAAAACTAGTGAAATACAGTAGAGGACAGAGAGGTGGGAAGTTACACCACTATATTTCTTATATCTTCAGATCTTATAAACTTTCTGAACATTTGTCTTTCAGGATCAAATTTCTCAATTTTGGCTCAGTGGGAGCAATAAGAAATGTGCTGTACTGCTTTCCCATTAGACTCCTGTACTTTCACAGGGGGTCTAATTTCAAAAGTTGCTCGGCACATTGTGTGCCTCAACTGAGATGTATTTAGCACATGCAGCTGAAAGAATGCAAGTTTTTCTAGCAGCTCCTCAAAAGAAGATACTACTTCTGTCCCACTGAGGGCAGAAAAAAAATAATAAACAAAAAGGAAGAGTAGACATCTCAGTCGTTCTATCAGGAAGAGCCTTATAATTACAATAATTTGTGGTTGTTAGGGGTGTCATTTATGTTCAGCAGAGAAATGATGATGTTTACAGATCATATTTGCTAGTCTAAAATGATATTTGGTAGCATTTTTAAGCAAGTATCCTGTTCCTGTTTAATATCCTGCTGCCAAGACAGGAGAGGCTGACAAGACTGCTAACTAAACATCCTTCAAATTCTGCTAGTATTAGGTGCTATTTTTGCATTAATAATATGTATGTGGTCTAGTGTATAGAATTTCTGTTTGTACTTTTAATTTGTTCATTCAGAAGCATCAATGGCATAAGAAGGGCCCAATCAATACTAACCTATTCCAAAAATGTTCAGTTCTGCTCTGTGAAGGAGTGTAAGCAATTGTTCATGGAAAGTGCTGTGGGATATTTATTGTTTGTTCTTGCTATTACAGCGGAGGATAATCTGTTAGGTTGGTTCTGTGTAGAAGAGGATGGGAATCAGATCAAAAAGGAGAAACATCCTCTTCTTGTTAGACACATGCCAGTGATGATGGCCAAACAACAAGAGTTTAAGGTAAACAGAATTGTTATATGAAATAACAATGGCTAAAGAATACCATACTGTATATAGTTCTGGAAGTTTAAATTCAGCCCCTCTCTCTTAACTTCCTGCTAACACATATCTTGCTGCAAGACCAATAGCAATGGAAACTCCAAGCGGATCACAGGAGTTCAAAATACTTGCCGCCTTTGAGACAGTGAGGAATATAGTGCTTACGATATGACATGATATCCAATTTCAGATGTAGGCTCGTCTCTCAATTAAAATAAAACTGCTAGAAATTTTTAGGTGATCTTGAGGTTTTCCTGTCTATGTATGTATGGACTGGCAATGTGAACTGCAATTGAGAGCTGGGAATCTCATCACCCTCTGTAGCTCTCCTGTATTGGTGTGACTATACTGACTACTGTGAAAATTTTAGACTTTCATGAGTGCACAAAAATCCAATTATTGAAAATAATTCAATTTTACAGTCATATATAAAAATGTAGTTCTCTTCCAAAAGATGATATCAAAGTTGTCCTAATGCTATGGTTCCTATGTTTAAAGTCCATCTGTGACTGGCTTTAGTGAAGAAAATACATATAGCATGTCAAAAGGAGCAGTGCTAAATATTCTTTCTTGCTGTGCATCAACAAGATTTCTTATTGAGTCATCAATTTCTTATGCTTGTGCAAAAACTGTGATGGAAATAAAACTTGTTTAGATAGGGCCTGGATCCTAATCTTGACATTATGGCATGGGTACCACTTAAAGCCTGAGAGATTGCTAGGGCCCTCATTGCTAGGGCAGTCTACACAGGAGGAAAGTTCAGCTGGCAGCTTTACTTTAAGGATGTACATACAGGTCTAGACATTAGGGGAAAAAAATAATCTTTGTCTGGAAATGTTGAAATTTTTAAGGGTTGTAAGTTGAGCCATTCCTATGACACTATTTTTCAGGGTGACACGTACTGCAGTTTGCAGAAACCAAAGTCTACTTGAAGTTCCCCGTCTCCCATAAAACCGTACCATATCATTCATATGATATTAAACACTCAGCTTTGACTACATTAAGGTTTCGTAAAGTCACAACTTGCTAAATAATCCAATTAATATTATGGAAATTTAAAATATTTTGTTTCCTTAGAGCCAGAGTGTTTTTAAGCCCTGTTTGTCCATGTGAGGTGCTGTGAGGGCCCAGATCCAACTCTGATAATCAAATTACTGTTAACTTTGCAGGATCTGTTCATTTTGCAAGGAAACGAAAGCTCATAGGCCTTCCAGTTATATAATAATCCTTGCCACAGCCACCTCAGCAGAAAAAGGGTTTGCCAGTGTTCGGCTGAGTTCTAGGCCAGCTTTGCACATTTTGCAGCTCTTACAGCTGGGTTTGAGCCTCGCTGTCATTCCTTGTGCTCCTAAGGCCTAGGTACGACAGGAGAATCATTTAAGTGTTACTCTTGTTTTGTGGTTTGGTGCTAGGATGAGGAGCTCTGGCTCGACTGACCCAGCTTGGTAGCCCTTAAGGTGCTGCTCAGTCTGCTCAGCAGTGAGTGGGGCCTGTAATTTCTTCCATCAGAGCATATTTGTACCTGAGGCCATCATTCTGCAAAGAGCTTCTGTAAGAATGGAGAGCTGAGCTGCCACTGTTTAAATATGGAATACATCCTCAGTTTTGACTATGACACAAACTAACTGGGAAATGTAGCAAGCAGCTCAAGAAACATTCAACGTGCAGGCTGCCTTTTCTTTCATTAGTGCGGTATTTAACTGTCAGTCACAGCTGCTGTAAATCGCCATTACATGAGTATAGTTTCAACATGTGTTAAACAAGATATGCAAAAATTGGCATGGCGAGCTCTTTTCTTTTTTTCTTCCTTTTTCTTCCATTTTTGATCTATCTGTTTACATATTTTATCCTAGTGATGAATTATTTAGCCATCACATCGCAAACACATCACCAAGTTACCTTGGTTTTGCTATTGCTAATCTCTTGGTGATGCCTGCTGACTTCAAGGAGAATTGCAAAGAATACTTTGCACTTTCAAAAAATAAATAAATTAAACTGGGAATTTAGCAATTTAAATTATACCTGCTTTTTCTTTTTTTTTTAATTATTCAGTTCAGTGGTAACATATTGCCGTGTTTTGTAGAAATGCCTAAGTTAACACTGCCTCTAGAACCACAAGCAGTATAATCATAGTATCGTTGTCCGAGACAAGAACATCCATGTGCATTATAGAGAACTTCATCTAAAAACATAACACCATGCCTCATCAGGAACCTTTTCACTCTGCAGAACATTGTTCTGTGTGCTACTGTAGATTGCTTTAATATATTTTAAGATATTTACATAGACTTTAGGGTGTTCTGCCATTGATATTACAGGAAAAATGGAAATCCATGTCTGATAATTAAAAATAACTCCTGTTCATGGTCAATAAATTTGGCTTGTGTGCTTCTTTAAGTAGAGATGGATTTAAATTTAGAGGATTTATCTTGGGTCTGATTATTAGTTTGAGTGTTTGCTTAAATAAGTAGGATGATGAAATCTTGATCGTGCTTATTAATTTACTGACAGTGCTGGAATGACATGAAGTTGATAGGGAGTGGGAGTATTATGGAGAAAAGGATTAGTGTTCAAAATGAATAAAATATGTGGAGAAATAACCTGGAAAAATATAAGATGATTGCACAAGGTGTGTTCAGGTAGAAATAAATAGCTTTTGAGGTGGTTGAGTAGGAAGTCTGTAAAAGTAATTTTTAGTAGAGCAACCAGCTAAGGATTGGCAAAAGTGTATATTTATAAAGATCAGATAACCAATGGAACTTATCAAATGGGTTCAGAAGAGTTAATCCTTCATTGCTAGTATTACTAACATCTCTACCAGGACAGTATGTTCAGTTTTGAGAGTTCTGCACTTGCAAATATATGGAGCTGATGGAGAGATGCCAGCTGGAAAACAGTGGTGATAATCAGGATTTTTAAAAAGAAGATTTGTTAAATATTAATGATAACAATTGAATTATTAAGTGGTAATTTTTAGCCTGATGAAGAGGAGGCCCAGGAAGGGCCATAGCATATAGCAGCTTTGTTATATGTGAAGAGTCACTGCCAAAGGGAAAGAAATAGTCTGTGCTGGAGACTAAAGTAACAGGCTAGCAGACTGAACCAGGATGACTTTAGGTTAGGTACATGGAAAAAGTGTATGATGTGTAGGAGTTTTGTGAAGCGTTTGAGCAGAACAGGTTTGTGGGGCCCTAGGAATGATGAGCAGGTGCTACCTGGTGGGGCCACGCGGGCTGGGCTGGCCGCTCGGCCTCCTGCCCTGTGATCCTGGGACACGCTCACGTGGCCTAGNTATGTGAAGCGTCATTGCCAAAGGGAAAGAAATAATCTGTGCTGGAGACTAAAATGAGAAGTAACAGGCTAGCAGACTGAACCAGGATGACTTTAGGTTAGGTACATGGAAAAAGTGTATGATGTGTAGGAGGTTTGTGAAGCGTTTGAGCAGAACAGGTTTGTGGGGCCCTAGGAATGATGAGCAGGTGCTACCTGGTGGGGCCACGCGGGCTGGGCTGGCCGCTCGGCCTCCTGCCCTGTGATCCTGGGACACGCTCACGTGGCCTAGCTCATCACAGCCAAACTCGAGCGAACAAGCAGACCTCCTTATGAAAAATAATGTGTTGCCTGTTCTCTTTGTTTGAAGGTTGAGTGTGCCGCCTATAATCCTGAGCCTTACCTGTCTGGAGATACAGAGTCGGATTTCTGCTCCATGGAACATGGCTTTCTTTGGGTGAGCTCAATTTTTAAATGTTTTTAAATGTTAAAAAGAATTGACTCATATAAAGGATAACTAGTAACTTCGTCCCTGTTATCTCACTATTCTCCTATATGCTTTTTATCTGTGTATTTGATTTGTTTGTGTGGTACAGTATGAACTCCAAAGTGCTGAGCATATTTAGAAGCAAGGAATGAAGAAGCTAATTGATAATGAAGGCTACTGGAACGTATATGACATTGCACTGTCCCACCATTTATTTTCATAATTTAAAACATATTTTAGTTATATGCAGATATTCCAGTAGGCAAAGCAAGATACCCAAGACATTTTTAAAAGATCTGATGATTTCTTCTTGGTACAATACTGTGATTATAGGGGCTGACAGTTTGGATCCCTACAGAATTAAAAACAAAAGAATCGTTTTTGTCAGTTGTCTTTTTCAAGAAAACCTGTAATTTGTTTTTGTCTGTGCTAATTTTAAACAGTTATCACAAATACATGCTAATAAAGTCTTTTTACTGCAGCATAATATTTTTCTTGCTCTCTGTTACACTATTTTGTTTCTTATAAACATAAAAAGTAATTATATAAGAGCATTTTATTCTTTCCAGGCAGGCATTTTTCACTCTTTCCAGCTCCCTAAAACATACAGATTTGAGGACATATTGATGAGGACATATTTAGTCTTGACTCAGGATATGTTTTCTTCATAAACAAGTTTTAATAATGGATGATATAACCCTTTCTGTTGGGTTACGGCATTTACCTGTAGACCTACGGCTGTGCAAAGGACAGGCCTCAGCTATATTACTTACTGTAAGAGTATCTGGGATAATTAAAATAGCTATTAAAATACTATATTACATAGGTATTTGTTGCAGTTACCCAGATATGTATTGTATATGCATGATAGACTTCAAAAGAAGCACAATATTCCTTCTTTTGAAAAAAAAGAAAATCTCAGGCTTGTTTGTATTAGTATACAGGGGATTCTGTGTTCTTGTAAAATGTTTTTAAATCTGTTACATTTGTGTGAACCGTTCTTGTTTATGATTTAACCCATGGGAGTTCGTGTTCCTGCACATAAGATGTGCTCTTTAATTTTCCAGTAATTCGTTCTTGTTAATGCTGATCTTGCTGGGCCCAGGTATCAGTTTTTGCCCTTTCTCATCTCTTTCTAATCCAGATTGGCAGTTGTACAAATCAGATGGGCCAGATTGCAATAGTGTCATTTCAAAACTCCAGCCCCAAGGTTATTGAATGCTTCAATGTGGAATCGCGGATTCTCTGCATGGTCTACATACCAGAGGAGGAGAAATCAAAACAGTTAAACATGGTTCCTGACTCTGAAAATGGCCTTACAAAAGCTTCTAATGTGCCTACCATTTGCCTTGGCATGGAAGAAGGAAGGTAAATTCTCGTTTTTAGTGTATTGTAATACTATACTATGTACTATAATTTTGTTACTTTATAGCATTTGTTATTCTGTAACATCAGCTCACAGTATAACTGTGACACTTTTCCTGGAAGATTCTTTATTTTTAAAATGTATTCTTAGCCAGAGACCTTAACTTCTTCCTTACAACTAAAACAGTTCTGCAGGAACATTTAATCCGTATTATTCTGAAACCAATAGAAAGTTGTAGGTAGATGCTTAATTGCATTGATTGGGAATCTTGTTATGCCTCTTGGCTGAAGAAATGTTTCTCCAGCCAAGATAAAGCAAACAGTATTGTCATCTGTTCTGTTTAAGTAATGGTAAATTGCCTGTATAGATATTTTGGAGAGTCAAGGTAGTCTCTTTCATTCTCACTTTCCTGTGAGTAGAAGGTGAGAATCACTGTTTGCTAAACCTCTTTTGTGCATGTTCTAATAAGAACCACATAAGATATAACTTTGCCAGATTACTGTTCCTTGTTTCTTTTATAGCATATCTATTTACAAAAGTTGCCAAGGCTCAAAGAAAATTCGACTTCAACACTTTTTTGCCCCTGAAAAATCAACTGTTATGAGCTTAACATACATGTCTCAGTACTTGTTTGCTGGCTTGGTAAATGGGAACATTGCAGTCTACACGAAAGCAGAAGGTAACGTACTGATGTGATTTGATAACATCCTGAGGAGCTCCCCTGGCAGTATGTTTTGGCAGCAGTAGATTTTTTCCTGCTCTGCACAGCTGCTGACCTAAGGTTACTACAGTTATAGAGGAGAAAGAAAAGCTTTCAGAAAATATATTTTATATCTTTTTTTGTATTTCTGAGTGATAGTAGTTCTTTCCAATTTATTTGCTGTCACATAAAATACATATGAACGCTTGAAACTGTGCCCTGAAAACTTAAAAACTGAAGTCTTCAGTGTCGTGCAAGTCCACAGTATATGAGATAGCAGATGATATCCCATACTTTACACAGCACAATGCTAATTTCATTCATCTTCCCTGCTTTGGAGAAAGACAAAAGCTCCCTATTAGCAGAAATTCCTGAATATCTCATTTGAAATGGTGGCTCAATTTTTATTGTAAAGAAAGAAATCTTCCTCTGTGTGCATCTCATACTTCACAGGAAGGGTCCTTCCCTGTTACCATGGCAATCAGATTTTTGTTTTGTATCTAGCTAAAATAATTTGAGTGAAGGAGTTTGAGACCTGAGCCTGCAGGTCCCTCGGGACGGGAGACGCTGGTGCAGAGGCAACTACCCTGACTAAGTGCAGAGCTAGCAAGGAGCAGATCAGCCTCACTGGGGGAACTGCCTGGGTGTAGTTGTGCTTATGTGGTGAGAGCAGCTCTGTAACCGGCAACGCGGCATTTGGGTGGCACTGCTCTTCACCAAGTACATTCTGCCAGGCTTCCGCTGCAGAGACAACCTTGGTGTCTTGAATATGTGGGAAAATTGTGTTTTACACATATTGTCTGATGTTAGATAATCTAAAAACTTTGAGATATGTTTTTGTGGTGCTGTTGCTTTCAAGAAGTATCCAAAAGAGGTGTTGGGAATGAGATTTCCTTTCAACAGTTGCCATCTTCGGTGCAATGGGTTTCCTCTTGTCTTCCTGGCTGAGCTGTGTTCTCTGATCCTAAGCCAGAGGTTAGAGTTCAGCTTCCTTCAAAAATATCTTCTTGCTGAAAGAGTAAGTTTGCCATTTTTTTGGAGGCACAAGGGTGGCCTTGATCACTGCCACGCGATACCATTTTTGATGCTTCAGTTCCCCTATATATCTGGGTGAGGTAGGAAGATGGACCTATCATCTTTTCTGAAAGCGCTGGGTATATGTGAATTATGTACGACTCTAGCTGATCTTCTTCCAAAAAAGAAGGCTTCAAAAGGAAGAGTGGCCTCACTAGCAGTGCAGGTAAGGAAGGACACCCAGGCTGCATGTCAGTGAAGGAATGGAGCAGAGCTATTAATCAGAGAGAATTAGATGATGAGTTGCAGAGTATATTTATGTGACCAGCATCGTAGCGACCTCTGTTCTTCCTCACTCTGAAAAGACCAGTTTTGTGCAGCTAGGTATTCAGAAAGCCTGCTCCTTTCGACCCTACGAGAGCTGAAACTCTGTGATGGGAAATTGGCATTCATTTTTTTCTGACTCGTCCTGCAGCACTTTCCCATACAGTTTGGCCACATTCAGTGACTAGTTCAGTTCTCCATGCCTCATAAACCTTGTGCAAATGGGTTGTTCCATATGAGCATTTGTAGTCCTGGTCAGTTGCTGCCACGGTCATGTGCTGCAGCCAGCCCTGAAGGGGAGGTTTTATGAGCACTGACCTATTTTACCAGACAAGTGAATCGCAGTGCTGGAATAGGAGGGACGGGGAGCGCAGCCCGGTGAGAGTGTCGAGCAGTTCATCAGGGTCGGCTTCTGCTCTCTACAGCCATCGTTTTCCAAACACATATCTCTGTTTTGTCTTCAGCCTATAAACATAAAACAGATTAAGGAGAGATTTAAAAGTGAAAGTGAAATACAGTCATTTTCCAGGAAAACAAAACAAAAACAAACAAACAAAAAACCCAGCTCCCAGCTTTACAAGGCATTCTGATTTGAAACCTATATTTAGAGAAGGGCAGATGTCATCAAAAGCGCGGATAAGACTAGTGCAGCATTTTGTGGGATCCCAGGAGTGAGTAATAAAGAGATCTGTTTTCTGCAAATGCACCTCAGTTTTTATTTGGAGTTGTGATCTTTGTTCCTTCCTCTGAAGGCAGACTGTGTAGTGGGGAAGTTCAGCTGCTGCTGTGCGAGGCAACCAAAGATCTACCAGATCTGTCACTTGTGTTCAGTCCACAGGCAGCTTTGATTTCCCTTCTTGTTTTCAGATGGCTCAACATGGGTAAATATTCAGCTTGTTTAGAAGCGGCTGGTGCTCGCTTTTGACTGTCTTCACAAGGGAGTTTTATCACATCTGCAACATCTAGAATTGTACTCTAGCTGCAAAAAGGGATCTTGAAGTCTTGACGTAATTCAAAATGGGAACAAAAAAGAACATATAGGAAATGTATAGAAAACTGAGGAAAATGCGCACTGTTAATGGGAGAGTTGGAGGTTTAAAGATAAATCATCCGTAATTTTATGTGGGTGAAAAGACTTATTTAGAGAACTAGCATGCAAATGCTGTTGTTATATAAAGAAGCGCTGGTAATGCTGATTGTAAAGTCTGCCCGACTCTTTACATATTGAAACTTTGTTTTCAATGCTAATAACTTTGCAAATATACATGAAATATTATGTATTGAGGTTTTGTCTCAGGCTTAATTAATAGGAATATTTCCAGGCAAAGCACTTCTACGTGAGGTTAAGCAAAAAGTGTATTGTTCATCTATGCTTAAAATAATTACAAAAAAAAAAACTTTCTCGTGATTGCAGACACCAATGCAGGTGTGTTTTCTCAATGACGTGATAGCAGAAGGTCAGTGCCTGCTTGACTTTCTTTCACAAAAGTATCCTGGAGAAGGGAAATCACAACCTTCATAAAATATAAATGTATTGTCCAGGCATTACTGTAGTCAGTTCCAGGTACTTCCTTCTTGTAAAGACACTGATTCACACTTCCTTCCCCAAAAGACCTATAAGGGGTATGGAGAGGAACAGGAAAAAGAAAATGAAAACTCAGAATGATTGTGGTAAACAGTAGGAGAATTAATAATTCATAATTTCAGTAAGAGTTTCGTTAAGATTCAAGAATTGATACTCAAAAAAAAAAAAAGTGTCTTGCTGCTGTGACCGTAGTGACTACCAACTTCTAGGCATGTATGGGAAGCCGCAGCCTCTATCAAGTGTGTGCAGCACGTGGAGGAGCTCTTGTGCTCTCCCACCGCAGAAGGAAGGCCAGGGCCCTCAGCATGCTCGTTAGAGAAGTGTCCACACAGGCTGATTGGAAAAAAGAATTTCTTGAAGTCCTCCTATTTCCAGGATCCGTTGGGCTGAGGAAGCTCCCATCTCCACTTGTGACTCACAGTGCGGAACTTACACCTGGTATCAGGGTCTTAGGTTGGGGAGCGAGTTGAGGATCCATTCTGTTTGTAAACAGGAGAGGAGGAGGAGGACATGAACAGTACTATAATGGCTGAGGCCCTAAGAAGTAAGATCTCTGTTTTATCAAATGTGTATTTAGTAGAGTTCTGGAAACCAGCAAATGTTGGTTAAATCTCTTTCACCACAGGGAGAACTGAGCCCACACATTCATAAGAGGCAACCTCTTACCTGTTTTAATGAAAACATATCTTACCATTAGTATTTTTGGCAGAACCTGTTCCTCTGGGTGAACACAGGTTCTGGCCCCAATGTTTAGTAAGTCTGAACTTTGAGGGTTTCAGTCACATGCAAATGTGGTACGAGAGCAAAAACTGCAGCAATTCTGGCTGTGCACAGCGAAAACTTTGCATTCCTTATGGAGACTTCACTGGTAAAAACTTAGTCATCTCTGGGGTTCCCTGAGAGCTTTGACAATTTACCAGTACCAAAAAGCTTCATGACACTGATATAAATCCTCTGAAAATGATTATTGATTAAGGAGAAGGAGCAAAATTAAAAGCAAATATAAGATCTTGAAAGGGGGAATGATTACAAGAGGTCAGGTGAGTTCAGTAGGAAGGTAAACATCAGGCTGATCGATATGTTTACTTCGACAAAAAGAGGAGCACGTGCAGCGTGAAGGGCCCGTACTGCCTTTCAGAGCTCAGGTGGGTTCACGTGCGGTCCCCGTGTCTGGGAGTCGGTGGCTCTGACGTGATCTGCACTTGAGGCAGCACGGAGGGGAGTTGCTATGAAAGATAAGGATTGATATTGAGCTCTGGCACAGAGAAGTACTGTTGAAGCAGAAATAAATACTGGTATCTCGCTTGTGTTACCACTTTGGGCAGTATTCCCCGATACTGTTTCCAGGTGTATCCTGGTATTGCTATCAGTCTTATTTGCTTATCTCATGCCAGGACTTTCAAGGCTACCTGTCTCCGTAATTTGAGGTAGGGCTTTGACCTGCTATTTAACACACAGAATTTATTGCATGTCTAGAAAAAATGGCTTTACATATGTGCAGGACAGTGTATTCCTAGCTGCCCTTTTTCTAGAAGGGTGGATCCGAGTCCTTCAGTTTGTTTCCACATGACAAGATATGTGCTGAACTTCTCTCTGTTTCTATATCTACCCACTTAACCCTCACTAAAGCTGGCTTAGGTACCACGTGATGGAGAAAATACTTGTGCTCCACTGCACTAATAAACTAACAGCCACTATTCCCAGGGCTGTGTTGGCCGCTCTGTTGAAATCGTCAATAGTGATGCTGAGGGGAGGAGGAAGTTGCCAACAAAAAAGACTGTTCGTCTGAGCTCTACTGAAAGTCTAGAAGGGAAGGGAAAATTACTGTGCACTGTAAAATGACTTTTGATAAGAAAAAGTGTGTTTTATCAGGTCATATCCTATAAAGACATAAGAGCACCAACAAATTATAAAACATTTCTTCCCTTCTTTGGGTCCTATGGAAACAAAACACAGAAAAAGTAAAATGGACAATATTTTGTCCTATAAAGCAAATGCTGCTTTAACATATTCCTCACCTGATTGATTTGGTTTGAGTGAACAAAAGGAAAACTTTTTCTAAAATTGTCTTCAGATTTCATATTTTGATGCAGAGAAGCAGACTGATTTGAATATTGCAGGGTACTTTTCAGCACTGGAGTATATATTATGGCACATATGACGCTGCAGGAGATGCAAGTTACAGAGGATATTATAAATATGCAATAAAGAGGGTATTATTGTGGGTATTATTGCCTAGAAATAATAGCATTAAAAATAATAGTGCTTTAAGCATTCATCTAATATGTAAGTATTAGAAGTTATGAGAACTTATTTCTAGAAGACTCGGTATTTGATTTTGTGTTTGGCCTTGTGCTCAGATTTTTTAGATGCATCCTGCAGATAACTGCACCTGCAATCCCTACTGGTGACAGTGAGAGTTAGACACTGCCCGAGGCTCTCACGTACTGTCCCAGGCACTAGGCATTTGATACAGCCATAGTAAGAGTTTATCTGCTTTGCTAAGTCAGTCTAAGATGAGCGGTCCGCTAACATTTGCCCAATTAAATTTACATATTGGACAGTTACCTTTATATATTGGTAATGTTTATATGGACTTCTCTCACACAGCAGAAAGTACATCCCAATCAGTTCTCCCACCATTTCCTCCCTATTTTTATTCTTGATGCTGTATTTGCTCAGGGAGCAAACTAACCTTTTGTTACAGGATGTGTGCACTGCGCTTTACATTTCACACAGTAACATACTTCTTAGTACGCGATGGATTTATAGTCTGTGGCTTTTCAGGGTTGCAAAAACCATGAAGCTAAAATGGTGCCTTATTTAAAAAACAGAAACGCAGTTTTGATAAACCGAACTTCAGAACAGACCACAGTCCTATGGAGAGTCCTATGGTTGTTCTCCAGCTAGCTCTCTGGCAGCCTCATTCTGTGTATCCATTGCTTGTTTTTCTTTGGTTGATTTGGTTTTCACAAAATGCTTTGGAGACTCTGCAAAGGATCATGCTGGGCTCCTTGCCTGCCTTTGTGCTGTTGTGTGCCTGGAGCGTTTGTTGACAAAAGTTTCATTTTGGCCCTGATGTCTTGTTTCTTTTTCTTATTACAAGAAAATCAGTATAATAATTTAGCAACCATACAAGTACTTTATAACTAAAAATTAAGCTGTTACATATCTCTGACAAATACTCTGCCAAATTTAAATGCATAAATAGTAGCAATGAACTTATGTACAGAATATATAGAACATAATATCTTGAATCTGCTGCTATCTAGACAAGTAAAATGTAAGTGGAAAGAAACACCATCTCCATTTTAAAAGCGATTAATTTAGTATCAAATTACAGGAATTAACCAAGATCAAGGATGAAGTCAGTGCAGGCAGATATTTTAGTGGTGTCTGATGGGATTTTCCAAGGGAGGCAGACAGTGGTATGTTTTCTGAAAAGTATAGTTTGGGCCATCTTGAAACAATTTATGAACAAGACTCAAATTTTCCAATAATTTGGCTATACGGAAGAAATTCTTGGTCAGCAAAAAAAGTCCTGACCCTCCTTTTTAGCCATCAGATTGTGGTTAAAGCATTCACAGAAGTATGCTAGATTGCTAAGCTTAATCCTTTTCCTGGCTTGAGAGGATTTGTACCCCTGCTTCCCAGCTCACCAGAGATCAAGCTGGACAGCAAGAGAATAAGGCAGGTAAAACCTCCTGATGCTGTCCCTCTTGACATAATTAATTATACATTTGTTGATGCAAGGAGAGCAACACAACCAACTATGGTGTAAATACTGCCCTAATTACCAGCCTAGAGAACCTTCCCCCCCCCCCCCCGCCCTTTTTTTCCCCTTTTCTGTTTGTTCACAGTTTCAGAAACTGTCAGAAATCTGTTCCCTTGGGAGCGATGCTTGCAAAAAATAAAGTAAAATAAAATAAAAGACTACAGAATAGCCATATCACATAGCTAGTCTGTGATTTGTTTCTTGTGCTGATGTCAAAGTGGGGATTGGAGTTGCCTTGCGTTTAAAAATAAAACAGCTACAAATATTTTAAGTAGCTACTGTTGTTAGCTGTTAAGTTTTGGCAGAAACTGTCTGCTTATCCTTCCTTCAAAGAGTTGTCATGGGGGAGCGAGCCCAGTAGTAAGGGCAGAATAGACTTCTTGTCATCAGGTCTCCGAAGAGCTGATTCTGCAACCTGTGCAGGCACAACATGCTTTGGATCTGCCAAATGCAGTCCACAGAACACTCTGTATTGTAACACGGAAAAATAGAAGACCTGAGCAGTCTATATTTGGAAATTTAATACTTTTCACATTCTTTCCTGGTTGAAAGTTAGATTACCTTGAAAGAGATCAATTGTGAGATCTTCATTAGTTGGAAGAAAATTGCTACATGGATCGCCACATGAACTGAATTTCCTCCAGAAAGGAAAGAGTTTGTATAGAAACAGCAACATGGGATTCCTCGTTTATCAATTAATCCAAATAAAATTTGTTCAGTTAACAAATACGAATATTTGTCTTTTTCCTTAGGGTCATGCTACCCTTACAAACCTAGGTTGGAAGGTAAAATTCAATACATGTAAAAAACCAGTATAGTTGGAAGTAGCAAGTTGCAGAGATCTGAATGATAGGCTTAGTAGTATCATTATTTCAATTCTTTGTAAATTTACAAATTTCACATTAAAACCTGTGGATTTGTCTACTGATGCTTTTCTAGGTGTTCCTAAGTCAGTCACAATAAACAAAGAGGTAATATTTTAAAACAAATATTAAAATTGTTATGTATAACTTTTTTTTTTTTTTAAAGATGGAGCATGGAGTACAGAACCCCAGAAGATAGTGAAATTGGGAGTTTTGCCTGTTAGAAGCCTGCTGGTGATGGAAGATACCATTTGGGCTGCATGTGGTGGACAAATATTCTTAATCAGTACTGTGACACATGCCATAGAGGTAAATGCTTATAAAAGCATTATTTGCATTCTATGTTGCAGCATATAAATGATGAAATTAAAAATTGCAGTTTACTTTAGAAGCTTCAAGATTTGGGAAGCTTTTTATGAAATATGGCTTCAGTTGGCTAGCTTTCTTTGAAATGTAGTTCCTTGGAGTTTGAAATTCTACCATGGTTTCGTTACTCGTGTCTGATTTTCTCCAGTATCATAAGGTGGAGGGTACTTGTTGAGTACCTGGGGCAATAGGTTTGCTTAAAATGAGATTGAAGGAGACACAGCAAAGAAGTTCCTATAGGATCTGTCTGAATTGTCTGTTAATTCCAGAACAGGTTGAATTACAAGAATTTGCATCTTTGCACGCACATCTGACACACGTATCTTGCATGAATAGTTAGATGTGACTTCCACCTTGTGATGATTTCTTAACGTATTGTTGATCACTTCTGCTTCTCAGTGGTGCACACACATTTCATTTGTGTAAGGATATGAGTAGTCATGCAAAAGTGACCTTTTCTGGAAGAACAGCACAATGTCAAGGATTCAAACTCATATTTATGACTGTATTTGCCAAGAACAGCATTAAACCCTTGTTTCCTTTAAAGTTGCAGCAATCCATGGAAGTGATGACTTAGTGGCCTGAACAGAGTTCATGAAATAGTAGGGATTAAAGCCTCTCCTTCAGCCTACAACGCAATCAGATAGAGTTCCATGATGTTTACAACCATGAAATTCCTTCAAACAGGATTCCGTGATGAGATCACAACCTCCTCCTTTGTGCGCTTTGTTACTGGGTTTTTGTTTCATTGATGATCCTGTTGTCTCCCAACAATTGTCTCCTTGGTACAGTTGATTCTGTGAGTCATTGTCATGAGTTTGTGGGGAAATAGTGAATGTCATAATTTCCCCTGGCTTTATCTATGCTTTTTGGTGACTTGTTTCATTGGAGTAGAAGCTCCAACGTTTTTTTCTCTTTCTCTCTTTTTTTATTTTTTCTCTTTTTTTCTGTAATGCTGTTTTGTTGATAGATTGGATGATATCATGAGGGAAAGATTTTGGAAAAGTGATTGGGGCAGGTGAACTTTCTGTTAGCTTGTTGGGGGTAACCTTTGGGACACTGGGAATTACTGTCTCAGACGTTTATCATCAACCTCTCTGATTCTTACTGAGAAATACACAGCAACAGAAATAATCACAGTCAAATCTCCTGCATGAGTTTGATTATATAAAGCCAGACCTCTTTATTAATTAGTTTGGTAATTTTGACCTCATTCTATCACAGAGTTCCTTCTAGATTAGAGGGTGTCGTTGCAATTTGGATTATGCTGTACTATTTTGGCACAACCGAACAAAACCAGGATTAGACAAGCTTTAAGGATTAGAGAATGTATCAAGCTAACTCAACCAAAGTGAAACACAGAACTGTGGACTGCAATATTGAAAACAGAAATTCAAGGAGATAAAATAGCAAATGCTCTGTCAGTATCTTTTGGACATAATAATTTAATATTTCATTTATTTCTTGAAGTATTCCCCCTAAAAACTCACAGGATGTTTCTTTTCATTGTCGTGGTGCTTTTTAAACTGTTCTGTCCACTGAATTTCAGACTTCAGATTATTATAAATCCACTGATTTTTATAGTTGTGTATATGGACTGACAATGAATATCGCAGCAAACAACATATAAGAAATAGTGCAATTTTAAGTGGTAACTTTTTTTCTCAGCACAGATAATTCTATTCAAGAACTTGACAGATATTCAGATGACTGGCAGACAGTCATCTTTTCCTGTTCCACACAAATATCCAGCCATAGAGTATCATATTCCTCATAGAATTGCAAATGATCATTTTCTGTTGCCTTTTTATTGGTCCTAGGGCATAAACTAGTGCTGATCTGTTTTCGTCATCTCACCTGACTGATCATCTCACTGGCAGCTCCTTTATTGCTGGCTGCTCAGTTACCTGATTTGCTCTGGTAATTTCCTTGTTTAATATTTACAAATGTGATCTCTCAGGATGTACATATGACATTTCTTGGCAATATTGTTTCAAAATTGTATCTTATACCAAAAATTAGATTTTTTTCTGTGGGGAATATTTTAATATTAGCAATCGAATGAATCTGAGCTGCGTTTTCCTGCTGTGCCAAGCAGAAGCTTTGCTATAGGCAGGGAAACAGCAGGAAAGAAATGTTTATTCTACCTCTGTGCCCTCTCTTGTTGAGGTGGATTCACTGATTCAAAAAAAAAATTGTGTAATTGTCGTCTTTGCCATTTCAACAGGAATCCAGTTATTGCTCAGGACTCAACTGTTACCCTTTAGTTTTTGTAGAGCTCATTTATTTGTCCATATTCTTTAAAATACAGCTGCTTTTTTTTCTTTGCTCATCACTTTGTGCTATTGCGCATATGTTTTGTATGCTTTGTATCATGTAACTTGGATATAAGGGCAGCAGAGTGGCCTTTAAAGGGATATTTGTGCAAGCATATTCAAGAGCACTTTGTGAATGTCTTCCCAGTGTGGCCCTCCCTGCTTTACACATCTCATTTTAGCTAGTGGTTTTGCAAAGTGCAGAGTGCATTGCCCTCCAAAAACAGTCTCATTCCAGATGCTTTCCTAATACTCTCAGGTAAACCTTTTAAAAAAATACAATTGGTAAATGAGCAGATTTAGCATCATTTATGTTGTTTTGGGACTTTTCCCATTTTTCCCCTTTGACTCTCAATTCATTTGTTTTAATGATATGTTACTATCATAATGTTTTAGAAAATGACTTTTACTGGCACAGTGCCCCAGATTGGCATAGTGCCCCAAGCTCCTTGGCAAGGGACACGGGAGAGGTACATCACTTGCTACTATACATCAGTGACATATTCTGAACGTCTTTCCATGGATAAGGGGTTTCTCCCGAGTTCTGACCCTAGATGGGTAGTTGTTGTGTTGCTCTTGGTAGAGAGCTTGATCCTGCAGCAGTCCCTGAGCATGCAGACCCTCAGGCTCAGGAAAGGCCGTCTGTGTTTGTTTAAAAGCAAAACAAAATCTCTGAGTATTTAACAAAATAAAAGTCACCAAGTGGATGGTGTCTCATCCTCTTTGTCTTGATTTTCAAAGTTGGCAAAATGTAGATGAGTTACTTTGTTGTTAACAGTTTTAAGTAGAGCAAGCTGAAATGCTTGGCTAAACAAATGGGATTACTCATTCTTTAAGTGTGTGTTTCCCCAGCACTGTACCCTCTTCAAAGCAGTACAAGTCATTTGCTTTGAGGGTGCACAGTGATGCCCATTATGCACCCTCGGAGAGCCTGAGAAATCCCAGTGCGCTCCTTGGCATGGCTGCGTGGGCCTGGGATCAGAGACGTGTGAGCAGCAGCCCCCGCAAACCCGACCCGTGGCCCCCGCAAACCCGGCCTACGGCTCCACGCTGTCCTGCTGAAACTGCAGGGACGCGGGGGAGAGGCCGGACTGTGAGAAGCCAGAGAGGATCATAGTTATGAAAACCAAAGGGAAAATGCAAAATGAAGTTGAGATTTTTTATATATTTTTTTTATAACAAGGAATATTATGTTATTGTCCCTTTGCATCTGCATTTTTGTTATGAGAGGAAAAAAAAAATGAATAAAAAAAACAGTTATCAGGTTTCATATAGAATTGTAATTGAAATAGAGGTCAAAAACCATCCTCAATACAGCAATTGTGTATTTGTAAAAGAATGCCCCGATTTGGGGAACTTTTGTGTTAAAGACCCTCTGAAGACAAATAGCTCTTTCTAAATGTTTCTTGCAGTGCTGAGAAGATTATTTTTTCTTTAAATGTCTCAGAATCTTTCAACAGGCAGCTGTATAAACTGCAGGCCAGACAGAGTGGGAGCATAATGAGTTAGCTGGTAAATATGGAATGTGGCAGAAATGCATGTGCAAGTTGTTTACAGTTGCACTGACAGACTTGTCATCTCCGGTATGTTCCAAATACAACAGAGAAAATTACTTGTAAAGATAGATGAATTCTGATTCTAATTCCAAATTATATTAGCTGCTGGTGAGATTGATCACAGAGGCCTTAGATGAGTCCTCATAAAGGTTTTAAAAAACAGTTGGGCATAAGAGGAGCATCATGCATGATTCTGTAAGCAAGGGTTATCATTTTGAAAGTCTTTCAATGGCCAGTCTTTCAATGGTCTCTGAGAAAACCAGGAAATTTAGGAGTAAGGTCTGCGTCTGAGAGATGCTGTTTATGGAGAGATTCTTCTGTTGAATAAATTGTATGTTTTGCAAATTGCATAGATCATCTGATAAAGAGTGAATAGAGAAGAATCTAAATGTATGTGCTTCTCTTGCATTCTACAGGGCTGTTATTAGAAGAGTAAAAAGGTAATATAGCAACAAGCACTAAAGCTGAGCGAGGACTTCATATCTAAAGAGAAGCTTCTCAGTTCATTTTCTGAAAACTGGATTATTGAAGCATAGTGCAATCATATGGACATGTAAAAGTCTCTCCCTTATTTTTAAACAGCCATTTTGTCAGTGAAAAAAACAATTTGTATAGTATTTTGGAGTGTTCAGTAATAAAACTGGGAAAAAAACCCTCAAATATAATATCAAAATTTTAAGTTTGTACAGTCTTAAATGTTCTATTCTTTATCTATGATTGTGATGTGTTTACTGCATTTAGCTGCAGAAGTTAAACTGTATATCTATTACCCCATGTATTTTGAATGGATAATTGTCTTGGATTAAGAAAATTGCTTAGTCTGTAGGCCATGCAAATGAGTGATTAAGATTTGGATGCAAAATGACCAAAATGCAGCTCTAACTGTAATACAAAGAAAGTATAAGGGTGCTTTTAACAAGGAGGAATGGGAACTTTTTGCATTTTGTGTGCAGATATAATTAAAAGTATGTAATATAGTTAAAGTATAAAATATAGTTAAAAGTATATTAAGAGTTTTAGTTGATTTGGAGCGCCTCCTTACTTCTGTATCCCTCGGGGAAGGATAGGCCTCCAAGGAACAGTCTGTGATTGGGTTAGCCAAGAAATTTTTATGTTTATCGAAATAGCTGCCTATGCATAATAATAGCTGGCATGACTTGAAAGGCCTGTGTTGCACTTCAGAGGCAGTTTATTTACAAAATGGGAGGGAGGGAGGAGGGACTCAAAACCCTTCCCTACTTCATGTTAATGATTAAAAACTTCAGTACAGCTTTCTGTTGCACTTAACATGGGCAGAGAGAGAGGTTTCAGCCTTCATGGAGCCCAGCAGAAATTGCAACTGTGAAGGATTTGACCAAAGGAAAAGGTCTGTCCTTAAATTCTTGCATTGTTCTACATCTTCAGAAGGTGAATTTTGGCATTTCAAACCACCAGTATCTATGTTTTGAAGGGCAAGACTATGAAATTGCTAATACTTATGAAACTCAGAAATAATGGAGTCAAAAAGCAAGCCACAGTATTAAGACTCAGATGATTATATATGTAGCTGAGCAAAAAATAACGTGTATATATATGTTCATAAACAATTTACTTTCTAAGGATGATGGTTGCCTTGATTTTGTTATTGTTATTCTGAAATGACCCCTAATGCAAAGTACAGGAGGAAAAAAAACCACACCCTTTAGTATTTTTGAAACAGTTGTGCTGATGATTAAATCAACATATTAGAAAAATCTGCCCACTCCTAGCCTACTTGTATGCATTAGTTTTCCCAGAGGAGAATCAATAAAGAAATATAAAATTCCTTTAAGTCTCAGCCAATACAGATGGCCAGTTTCCATCATGCAAATGTTTTATAAATACACTATGTAAGTTACTGTGAAGCTAGGTAGTCCTCAGTTGTAACTTTTGCTCCCAAGCTAAGGATCCTTCTCTAGTAACGATAATGCATATTACAGAAAAAAAAAAGGCAACAGGAAAATCATGTATAACAGCCAAGATGTGTCGTGAGCAACTTAAAAATGCTAGCTAGTATTTGACATGGAGAGCAAGGATAGGGTGGATAGGGTGCCAACACTAAAGAGATGATAAGGAAAGCTGGATGTTGCAGTTCAGTTGCATCTTCTCAGAGATTGCTTGTTTTTCTCACAGAGCCAGTTTGAAGCGCACCAAGAAGAAGGGATGGTGATCTCCCATATGGCTGTTGCTGGCGTGGGCATCTGGATTGCCTTCACATCTGGATCTACCCTTCGCCTCTTCCACACAGAGACTCTGAAGCACCTCCAGGACATTAACATTGCCACCCCTGTTCACAATATGTTGCCAGGTGACTGAAGCACATCGTATGATAACATTGTCACAACTGTTCTCCAAAGTGTTGTAGGTGTAGGCCAGAGCCAGAACATTTGTTTTGGACCTTGAGGCTGCTAACGATCTTGCAGTGTTTTGTTTTCGTAAACTGTAGTCCCGCTTACTGAAAAGAACCATGTGTGCAGTGAGCAGCTCCCTCCTTAGGGGTGAGAAATGTAACTATGTCTAGCTGAGCAGGTGGATTCTCCTACTGCGTCTGCCCATTTTTGTAGGGCAATGCAGTCTATCAGGAAAACATTTGCTTTGCAAAATTTAGCATTTGCTTCCGAAACTTGGTATCAAAGTACACGAAGGAGTCAGTTTGCCCAGGATCCAAACCGACGAAATGCTTGCTTAACTTTAATTATTTCAGTAGCCCCAGTTGAACTTCTCACATGCTTCCATTCAGGAGCATGTTTGGTGTTTTGCTGATTGGAACCATCGTTTGTATAGTTACAAGATTAGGCTTGTAAATAAGGATGAAATCTGTGATAAACAACAGATCTCGAAGTGTGTTAAGACAGAAGCTGTTCAGCCATCTCAGAACCATCAGTGTCATAGGCAGTGTGTATCAGCCTGTATCAGTTTTGCTAGTGAGTAGCTAGGACTCTCTAAGTGGTTCATCAGGTACCTCCCTAAGTGAAGTACACCCATTTCTGTCCTTCTTTGCCCACCCTGGGAGCGAGCGAGCGCCCCTCGTGCACGCTGTGGCAATGCCAGGAAAAGAGGCAGGCAGGAAAAAGGTACCAGCTCCCTAGTGTGCGAGTTGTCCATGAGCGGACAATGGGGCTGTCTCTAGCTCTCTTTCTATATATTTCAGATGTATGAATCCAAGATGAATCCAAAACTGATTTTTGGATTCATATGACCTACAGAGTAAGCAGGCTTTAAGTGCAATGCACCTGGTCACTACAGGTGTGTGCCAGCTCTATCACTTTGCTTTTAGCAGAAGCTAGTTCTTCCAGCACTGCAATTATGTTTATTGTCTTACATTAAAGGATATTTCTTCTTCAGTCTCTTTCTTCTTACCCTGTTTCCTCTCAGACAACATTAGCTTTGCAGGAAAGCTCTTTTTTAAATGGTGTCCATCTTTTGCAATGTTTTATACAGGGTGCTTTTTGCACTTGCTGTTTGAATGTAGCTCCAACACTGGGCAGCAGCAAATGTCCTGCCTTTAAATAGGTCATTTTATGTTTATCCCAGTTATGCAAAGAAATGAAGATTAGTATAAAAAGATTAACTTTTATTATTTTCTGCTGTTTATAGAAAGTAGGACTTCCCTTATGCATCATTTTCTGCATATACAACTTAAAAAATTCTTGGTTTCTGTGTGCATTGGTATAGTGATAAAACTGCTGATGTATTAGATGATCTTTTTCCTTTTTTATTTTTTTTAAGAGTTTTAGTTGATTATTTCCCTTTGGTGTCATTCTTGTCAATTTAAGTTTCTTGGGTTTGTTTTTTTGTTTTTTGGGTTTTTTTTTTTTTTTTGTGTGTGTGTGTGTATGTTTGTTTTTGTTTTTCTTTCGCTCTACAAAAAATGCCTCAGTGAATGGAAATTTATTTCAGGAGAAGAGCATCATTACAGCTAATATTTCAGAGGAAGAATCCATTATAAAAATGAAATGAATTTAAATTATTTAGCAGCAGCTCTTGAACCTATTTCTATTATCTCTATTCTATCTCTTCTATCATCTCTATAGCAATAATGCTGCAACAACAATAAAGACTAACGACAGAGGAGTAGGAGGCTTACATTAAAAAATGTAGGCCGTAAGAGCCTTTGGAACTAAAAGCAGCAATAGGACAAACTCTATATAGTATGTACTCAGAAGAATAAAATAAAATAATAATAAAAAAAGAAATTACTCCATATTTAAGAAATGTGAGGATTTTTAGGAAGTAAATGGCTCCATGTTGTAAAAATGTAGGGATTTTCACAGACTCGGTGACTAATATTTAGAAGTGGTGCATGTGCAGCAGGAGATCTTTCCATTTTAAAAGCAGCCACTCTGTTAGTTTTCTGAAATAAAGCAGTTGTTTCTTAACATGTAAAAAGAAAAGTAAAAAATCATGTTGTATTGAAGTGAGGAGGGAAGAAATTGGTGTAAAAATATTGCCAAGGATCTTAAGAAGATGCATTAACAAGAGGAAAGAAGGTAGTGCAAGATCATGATGAAATTTCCAAGAAGTTATGCGCTTTTGCCAAGCTTTTAGTAGAAGCAACAGTGTGTAATATTGGCTTCACTGGCTGCTCGGATTGAGTATTCATTTAAAGAAAGATAAAAGAAAGAGACATAACTCCATGAAGCCATTTAATCCTTATAGTTATTTTATTATTATACAATGAGAATAAAAGAAAAATTTACTGTCACTGTGTCAGGAATGGTCACTGTAAGTTACAAAGAATTAGAGCTATGGCAACCAGTTCTAACAAAATTAATAATCAATTCTCATAATATTAGTAACTGATTCTCATAGAGTAACCAGTTCTCACAACATTAGATTTTTCACGAATTCATTGTTAGGAGAAGATGTCTTTAAATATCATATTTTTCCTGATACAAAGTATAAGGGAAATGGAAATGGCACAGGAACTAATTGCCATTACAATTAGCAGAGCTTAGTAATGTGAAAAAGCAGGCAGATCTCCAAAACCTGAACAAAAATAACCTTTTTTTCCCCTAAATTGAGTACTTTATTGTAATACATTTACAGAGAATTCATTTATATAGTTAAAGTTTACAAAGTAAGGCTGGCTAAGCCTCTCCTGGCTAAGGACAGGAGAGCTTGACTTGATCACTAGTTGTAGATCAGACTTTGGAGGTATTCACATCATATGGGCCAGC
>VWPW01001906.1:0-34694 GCA_013389825.1 Crypturellus undulatus
TGGGATGGGAAAGCTTTGTGAGGATCTCCCAATCACACTTCCCAGCCACACATCAGACTTGCTTTCATGGACTACTGTATGTCACATCAGACTCCTTCTATGCAAGGTCTGAGAAGCAGGGACATCCAAAAATCAGCTCGTTTCACTTCTCATTAATGATGTAGAAACCACCTTCATTTGTAGAAAGGTATGAAAACCATCTTGAGAGATTCTCAGAGAGGGAACATAATTCCCTTTGATGTAAGAAAGGACTGTTCTCAACGCCTAAATCAAGATATGTGAGCTTTTCGTGTTGATGACTGCTCTGCCCAGCTCTCCTCTTATCCTGCTGCTTCATCTGTGAGACGAAAACCAAGCAAGACTGCAGGGCATTGGCAAGCATTCTTAAGAGCACAATCATTTGGCAAAGCCCACCCAAAACGTCCCTCACAGTTTCCTAAAAGTTTCCTTGCTCACACAGTTTTCTCTCTGGCAGAATGACATTGTCTTTCCCTCCTTCTGTGGAGGGACTTCTGACTCATGCCAGAATGTAGATTCCCATGTGCTGGCAGCCTCACAATCAGTAGGAGAGGCACCAGAAAAACAGTCCCTCTTCTGTCACAAAACAAAATCTGGCAGAGTGAGATCCATTTCACTGATATCTTATTTTAAGGATAAGGGCAGTGGAAGACTACCCTGCTCTCTAGCAAGATGTGCTTGGCAGGAGAACTTTGCTGATTTTGCTAATGCTGATTGTCAAAAATGCAGTTGTCTTAATTATACCAAGTGCCTTCAATGTTTTTGGGGTAATAAAGAAAAAGTAATGGATATGGGAATTCTGTAGTTGTTTTCCTTTGAACACTATGGCATTTAATTCTTCATCAATGGAATTGTTGATGATGCAATTTAATGGAATTGCTTCTCCTTAAGTTTGTGGTCATTGCCTCTTGTCCTGTTGCTAGGCACCACTTTAAAAAAAAAGTGGTACTTTAATGTTATTTTAAGATTATAATTTTGCCAAAGAAAGATCATCTTTTCCTGAAGAATGAATCACGGGACAAGGGGATGCAGACTACTATGGGCTCATAAACCTCTTGGAATCTTTTGACTGGGCGTAGGAAATCAAGGACACCAAACTTTTTGGACATCTCATCCAAGCCACTGTCACTCTACAATGTCTAGAGCTAAACCTAACCTTGATATTCAGTGGAAGGGAGAGATTTATATCTTCTTTACAGCATGGGCTCCATTGCTGTAACATTAGATGAGGAACCACGAAATATACAGTGTTGATTCAAAGGAATGAACACAGGTGAAGTCTAGCTCAAATCAACCTACCTAGAAACCCCAGCAGATGAGAAGCAGAGTAGTTGCTAAAGATGCTTATCTATTCATGACCAGGAAAAGAAACAAACCATGCACAGATTCAGGAACCGAAAGGGACATTAACAGTTATCTATGTGGAATAGCATTGTGAGAAGCCACATGTTATTCTCATCTGCCAGAGGCAGTTGAAAACCCAGTACGGTTCTTGATGAGGTGATGTGCTGAGATATCCAATGCCCTGAAAGAAGTTTCATGTGATGATTGCTTAAAACTGCATGCAGGATAGTCATGGTTACTCCAAAATAACATTCCTTTTACAAAATGTACCTGCAATATAGATACCAACTACACGGTTCTGCTGACTGACTCATATTATACAACACTATTTGTTAATGAAGATATAACCAGGGAAACTGCAGAAAGAAATATTCCAACTTAGCAGCTCAATTTTTGATTTGGCTACTTGGATGTCTTGTTTGGATGTTCTTGGCATCCTAGAGCACTCCTTTGAAGCAGCATTCAACTCCTATTTCACAGAGATTTCTAGTCACATTAGCCAATTCCCCTGACAAACTATGGGTGTGTGGTATCATTAAAGGAGGCCTAACACATTTACAGATACTGGCATGGGACTTAAAAATAGGACCTAGGCCCAAGAAGAGACTGGAGCTCTTCTGGAGAGGCAACTGGGCGGTAGATATGATGTCCTAGAACATTTCAGTTCTTGATAGACACCTCTTCTGAGGCAAGCCCATCTTTCTCTGCATCTTCACTGCATATACAGGTACCTTGGATGTCTTGCTTGTGTATGGTCACCTGCATGTTGAAATCTACATTTATATATTCACCTGAAGAGATATTCAATGCAAGAATACGTTATAAAGGAAGAAGGATCATTTTATGGAAGAACATCAAGTTTCCATTCTCAGTAGAATTTAAGAACAGTTGAATACATTTCTCAAAGAAATGATATAAGAAGAGCTGATGCTAGCTCATTAAAACTGCCCTAGTGTTGAGAGGAGGCTGTCCCTCCAGGTCCAGGTGCTGAAGCTCAAAGCCTTGGCATCTTCCTTGGCATCTTCCCTTTTCAAATGGGAATACTTGTAGTTGCCACCAGATGTGGGGGTGAAACAGGGAGCAACATCCACAGCTATTTATTACGGTAAGGTGAAGAGAGTGGATAGAGAATAAACACTTGGGAAGGGAAAATGGGGAAAAAGGAAATTCAGGGAAAGCAGATCCTCTGTCTGGGGCTACCTGGTGTCGCAGTCAAGTAGTCCTGTGCCTGATCATCAATGTTTGAACAGCACAATTAACTATAAGCTCATGGTTACTCCACTTGTACGTCAGTTTAGCTCACTCCACATCTGGGAGGAACCTGGAGCCTTCCCTAATGATGGCAAGGAAACAGACATCCTGACATACTAACAGTCACTTGAGGGGGCAGGACTCTGAGCAGACAGTGATGTGAATTGAGAACTGGCTGGATGGCAGAGCTCAGAGGGTCGTGATAAATGGGGCTGAGTCTAGCTGGAGGCCTGTGGCTACTGGTGTCCCACAAGAGTCAGTAGTGGGTCCAGTGCTGTTCAACTTGTTCATCAATGACCTGGACGAGGGCACAGAGTGCACCCTGAGCAAGTTTGCAAACAGGGTGGAGTGGCTGACACTCCTGAGGGCTGTGCTGCCATTCAGAGGGACCCAGACAGGATGCAGAGTTGGGCAGAGAGGAACCTCATGAGGTTCAACAAGAACAAGCGCAGGGTCCTGCCCCTTCGGAGGAGGAATAACCCCAGGCACCAGCACAGACTAGGGGTTGACCTGCTGGAAAGCAGCTCCATGGAGAGGGATTTGGGAACCCTGGTTGACACAAGTCAACCATGAGGCAGCAGTGCACCCTTGTGGCCAAGAAGGACAATGGGATCCTGGCTTAACCGGCAGGAGCGTTGCCAGCAGATCTAACGAGGGGATCTTGCCTCTCTGCTCGGCTCTGGGGAGGCACTTGGANGGGGAGGAGCGTTGCCAGCAGATCTAGGGAGATCTTGCCTGTCTGCTCGGCTCTGGGGAGGCACTTGGAGTGTTGAGGGCAGTTCTCGTCTCCCCAGGACAAGAGGGATGTGGAGCTTCTGGAGAGGGGCCAGCATAGAGCATCAAAAATGATTAAGGGACTGGAGCGTCTATTGTATGAGGAAAGACTGAGTGAGTGGGGCCTGTTAAGCCTGGAGAAGAGCAAACTGAGGGGATCTGATCAACATGTGTAAGTACCTGAGAGGAGGATGGGGCCAAACTCTTCTCAGTGGTGGCCAGTGACAGGACAATGGGTAATGGGTGCAAGTTGAAACCCAAGAGGTTCCATCTCCATGTGAGGAAGAACTTCTTTACTGTGAGGGTGACAGAGCCCTGGAACAGACTGCTCAGAGGTTGTGGAGTCTCTTTCTCTGCAGATCTTTCACACCTGCCTAGGTGACACCCTGTGCCATGTGCTCAAGGTGACTCTACTTGAGCAGGGAGGTTGGACTACATGATCTCTAGAGGTGCCTTCCAACCCCAGCCATTCTCTGTGACTCTTTAACGACTTATTGAGTTGGGGCTGGCTTCAGCCGGCATCAGCTGGCTTATGCCACTCTTCCCTCCTTTCTGTGAAAAAAAGGGCTTGAAAAATAATAGGAATTAATAGAAAATAAGATAGCACACATGACACTGGATTTCTTGCTTATTATTAACATACTTTTTAATTTTTAGAAGTACATATTTTCATGGTTACTATTAAAAATATATGCAGTTCAGAAATACTGACCGTCTTGCTGATTTTGTTCTAAATTTCACATTATTACTATTTTTCTTTGAAAAACAGATGCATCCATGAAAACTTTGAATTTCGGGGTCTTTGGAGTCACCTAGACAAGCTTGTAGATACAATTTTACTGAATTCCTCAGGACAGAAAAGCAATTATGTAATATAATACTTAGGTTTTTAGATAGACTGAATTGATGTTTGGTTGTTATGAGTATAAATCATGTTATCTGTAGCCTGTAGCTGGATTAAATTTTGCCTGACAGCTATTGGGAGCTGCTTTCTCTGAATATTCACAGGGCACATCAGCTGCCATAATAGGTCTTTAAGATAGGTCTTTAAGCTAACATTTTTAGTTGGACTCCTCTGCAGTCCTCTGCTCATTCTCTTTCGTTCAGGGATCCAGTGGGGGTCCTGGAAGTGATCTAGTAGACATGTCATGTGATAGGTCATGGGAGCAGAGTCCTAATGGAAAATCAGGAACAATTCCCACTCAGTGTTGACGATCACAGCAATGTAAATAGCTTATCAATAAACTGCAGTATATTTAAATCTGTAAGATGGATGGTGAAGGATATCTTTCAGTCATGACACAACAATATAGTCTTTTGACATTATTAGGGTTCTTTGCTGATATTTTGAATTGGGTTACTTCTTTGTCAAAAGGAGTAAATACAGACTTGGAAGTCATACCTGACTTTACTCATCAGATCCGATGGGAGGCTTCTGTCTTTAAGCATCTGTCCCCATTGAAGTCCCCGAAGGAATATGCACACTCATATTTAGCAAAGTGAGTTCTGTGTATGCATTTTGTAGTCAGTGT
The DNA here is from genome assembly GCA_013389825.1 of Crypturellus undulatus. Lineage (NCBI taxonomy): Eukaryota > Metazoa > Chordata > Aves > Tinamiformes > Tinamidae > Crypturellus > Crypturellus undulatus. The sequence continues at coordinate 4,920 of VWPW01001906.1, forward strand.
TAAAAGCCCGATCATCAAGTAAATTCTAGGATTTATTAGACAGATGGATATATTTACACACTTAAACAAGCTGTTTATTCTCAAATTCTTAGATAACCTCTTTACCCTACAAGAGTGCTTCTTTCAGTAGACTACTGTGTGTAAATCAGGCAGTAGAAGCATTTGTGTTTAGTATTAAAGAGAATCTGATTATCTGCTATTAAATAAGCTAGAATTAAACAAAGCTAGTCCTTTTCAGGGTGAGAAAGATCTGTTTAGTTAGCAGAGGCATATAAGTACCCAATAAGGGAAATGCTGTCTGGGTGCTTTTGGTTATACGATTTTTAGAAGGAAAATAAAGTTTAGTGCAAATGCCTTCACAGGAATTTGCTGGTTTGAGCTAAGATTCATTTGCCTGTTTTTTCCTCTTGTTTGGTCTGTGGAGACACAACTTCCATTTAAGTTTTAGTCCCAACTCAGAAAGATAATCTTACATCTCAGCTCAGCTAGAACTGAACATAGAGGTCTCTTCTATACCTCGGAACAGGCTGATCTCTGTCATAAAGACTTTGGTGGGACAGGAGACAAAACTTTTTAAGGGTGTCATCTCTTACCTAATCTTTCTAGCTATCTAATTTCCCCACTGAGAGCCCAGACCTTGATTTATCTTTAATCCAGAGAACGTTTTTGCTAAACGGTCTTCTAGTTGATTCATCTGGTCTCTGTTCATTTGCTGCACATCTGATAGAGTTCCTTCTTGCTTTTCAAATCCACAGGAAACAAATTTTCTTAGGGATGTCAAACTGCTGACAGCTGCCTTGACCTCTGTTTTCAACTCTGCAAGGGGACTTTGGAGCTGTTTTTCTAGGTCTTGTTGAATACGTATTAGCTGCTGGTCCAATAAAGTCTTCATTTCCTCTTGATTGGACTTAATCTCAGTCTTCAGCCATTCTCCCATTTCCTTTACTGGAGTAAATAAGCAAACACACTTAACGGTTTGTAACCAGTTGATTATTACTAGTGATTAGAAATATGCTTCACAAATAGAAGATAGAAAAATAGCATTGAACTACAAGCTTGTGGATATCATTCTCAAAAGGCAACCAATGAGATGGGCTGACTGAACACATAAAATGTAATTATTAGAGCTTATAAAATATATGAATAAATATAGTGCTTCACAAACAATTAATCTGGTCACAAAGGATAACTACGACCTCTGTGTTTTAATTAAAAGGGAGCTGAATCCATTACTAAGATTTCTCCAAAACATTATTTGAAATTTCTTAGAAGCTAGCTAACATGGTAAGTTCAAATATTAAACTTCATGCTGTTTTCATACAAAATAAGGTACTGTAGCTGATCTTATACTACATTCAGATGGTATACTTCCTCTCTCAGTTGCTCATCTGTGCCATTCTTATTAAGACATCCCTTTATTTATATCTTGTAGTCCCTGTATCAAAGTATCTATCATTAATTCTGGTGTACATTTCAGTTTGCACATTCAGACCTGCTGCATAGACATATTTAAAAAGGAGAGTGATATGCTCCTTTCAATCTGAAAAGAAGCAGAAGAGTCATGTTGCTGTGTTTCTTTTCCCCATTTTCTTTCAAAATTAATTTTCATACAAGCTCAGAAAGCACAACCTGTTTCTCTTCCTCCCATGCACACAAATGATGGTAGAAAAGTATTTAAATGCTGACTTTACCCTGATTTGAAAGATATTCCAGTTTCCTCTCCAAGATGCTGGTTTCTGCTGTAGTCTGCATCCCATGAAGTTTGTTTTTCAAGAGCAATTCCAACTGCTGCAGCTCATTTTGCAGTTCAGTTGTTAAATATTTTTGGACACTTTCTATCTTCTGATTCAATAAACTCTTTATCTCCTTCTCAGTCAATCTGATCAGCTGTTTCATGTGTTCTTCCATATTAATTTCTATCATTGAAAGAAAAACATTAAATTTCTTTGGCTGATTTTATATGTTAGAGAAGAGTATTTTTGTGTTCTGGGGGAAGAGAAGAAGAATAAACTATCTTGCTTGACACACTTGCATAATTTTTAAAGAGGTCTTTTTTTCTTTTAAATTTATCTTTTTCCTGTAATGATTAAAAAAAAAGATCTAGCTGAATTCCTCATTTCTCACCGGGTAAGCAAACTATTTCTGGTCCCCTGAAGATGGATTATTCTAGCTCCTACCTAATGAATTAAAGATAATTGAGAATTAACTGGTTAAGAAATGTTTAGCGAATGTGGTTTACTCTTAGAAATAGGTTTACAAATGCAAGCAATAGCAATTGCAAGCCAAACGCTGCCAAATAGACACACAAAAACAAGAAAAATATCACCCACTGATAATTCAAATAATTGAGTACATCTAGCTCAAAACTACAATCACATGTAGATGCTGCTTTCACCTTTATGGCTAAGGTATACTACTTTCCTATGTGTTTATTTGTGTTGTTACCATTTCAACTTGTAGCTAGTTGCATTTTTTTCTTCATGATATATGAACAAGAAGGAGAAAGGAACTAGATGACTTTGTTCGTGTTGAAATGAAAACTAAAAAGTGAGACAATGTTTTTTAATAATAAATTGATCTCAAAAACTTTTCCCCTGCATTCTGCAAAGCTACATAGCTACATTTTTTAGTCCTTATATCAGATTTGAACACTGAATTCTTCAAATACAGTTTTCCCCAAAGCATATGGTTTTCTTTTTTGTTTGTTTGTTTTTCTTGTTTAAATGATCTCTTTGACAGTTTCTGTTCTATACAAGTGATTTCCAGATTCACCTTTAAAATGGAAGTTTTGTAAGAGGAATTCATAGCTTGTTGTATACTGGATACAGAAAAAAAAAGCCCCATATACCTCATTTCAAGTCACAAGGATGCTTTTCCAAGAAATATTAGGGCTACTATTATGATGCGATATTGTCCTCAGAGGCTCAAAGTCATGCATCTTTCTCTTCAAGAAATATTTCCAACAAATCAATCAAAACTTCATATTACTTTCTATTCATTATTTAATGTTCTTTTCTATTCAGTGTTAAATGAAATCTTAAAGCAAAATAGGGCATCCGTTACACACTCCTTTTCTACCACAGGCATTTTTTTCTTAAATTAAAAAAGAGAGGAGGAGGAAAGGGGCAACCAAAGTCATGTCAATCATACTAATCTCTCCCTTTACATAAAATTTCCTTTCTTTTTGCTACTTCCTCTGACCAATACACCTCTTTTATTTGTGACATTGGCAGTTTCATTTTCAGAGGCTTTTTAAGCTCTTCTTACTTACTGTTGTTGGCAAAGTGCAGTTTGGCCAGTAATTCCTTGTTTCAACTTTTTGAGAAATAGGTTGGTCAATGATGGTCTTACTCTGAGTCATCCTTTTATGTTGAGCTACCAGACTGGAAGAAAGTCCTTGTAATTCAGCTTCTGTAGATTTTTGGACATAACCTTCCTTATGATTTATTACAAGATGGACCTTGTATTCAGGTCACCTGTTCACAAGCAACAAGTGTTTTATTTCTTTGTTCCATTCTTTATTCTATTCTATTCTATTTATTTATTTATTTTTAATTCTAAGGAACAAAGTAGTATCTGTGATTTCAGGAAGAGTGCTTTCATGGGACCTTTGATTCCTGTGCTACAGAAAACTTCATCAGAGTTATTCACCTACACCTTTTTTGTAGCCAATAGAAAGAACAAGCTCTTTTGTGGTGCATATCATCACATCCTAAGGCGGATGCCTGAAATAGGAGAGGTCAGCCTTGTATTAGAACTACTCATTTCTATCCCATAATGCGGATATACAGAGTTAACTCTGACATGTGAAGGTAGGTGAGATAAATCCTATTTTTTTGTCTGACAGATTCTCTTCTTTTTCAAGTAGTGGTCACAGATCACTTCCATGAAGTCTCTATGTCAAGAGGAGAGGTCCCCTGCAATCTCATAGGAAGCATCCCCATGATACTTGTACAATAGCTGTTCTCTAGGGAAACACTCATTCATCTCCCAGCTCCCTGAGAGAAACACAGAATCTCTTCCAACTCAAGCATTATTTTAACTGCTCACCACAGATACATCAAACAGTGCCAGGTGGACTGCATGCTGACTGGAAGGAGAATCCTGATGGTGGGTTAATCTTGATTAACCTTAAGGAGGATTCACTTTACAGATTGAGACAACCTACCATAAATGAAGGACAAGGAGTCATCTCCAAAGTAAGTAGATGTCTGCATGTATATATCTGCATGCGAACTGGGTCTCTAAACTATTATTATAGTCACTGGAGATCTATTCATACATACAGAGGAATCTGTAGGATGATTCAACTGAGCACGTTTAAGTTGAGCATCACATAAGTTACTCCCTGGTATCTGTTGGGAGTATCACTGCAAATCATCTCCACCCATTACAAAGTGGGTTTCGGATGATAAAACACAGACTTTTAGGGATATTTTAGAGGTGATATATTCTAGATACCTTGGCATTTAAATTATCGTCATATACCTCTCTCTATTCATGTAAACAGCCAACCAAATAAACCTATGTGACAAGCCCGATTACTTATTGATTTCTTATGTTCTCAAAAGAGGAGAACAGTACTTAACAAGACAATCTGAATAATAAGTTCTTTGCATAGTGAAAGCAGAGCAGGAAACATATAAGCAGTATCCCTTACCATAGTTGTCTTTCTGGTTCAATTCCCTATCTGTGTAGACTGTTTTCTCAGGAACCTCTGTTTCCAAGACACGACATTTCAGGTTATTTTCTGCTTGCTTCATCTCATCTCTATTATTTAGATACAAGTTGGTCAAAGGGTCTTCATTCTCTTTTCTTTTGGGGGGAATTTTTTGATTTGTGGAAGTTAGAGTGTTGATGTCCTCTGCTGAATGTGATGCCTGTTTCAAAAAAGGTGTCAGGAGAGGTGTCTCTGGTGATAGATCCCTCGGTTTTTTTTCAGGTAATGAGCATGTCTTCTCCACCTTGGTGAGTTTGATCTCTGCGTGCATATCATTCACCCAAAATGGGTAGTTTTCCATTCCTTTATCTATTATTAAGAGAGAGAAAAACAGAAGCAACTTTGTGTCTCACAAGGTCTACGATTATGAAGTTTATAGAGTGTGGAATAGTGAAAGCCACAATGGATTTTTTGGAATGTCATTGCACTGAAAGTACTTAAATATTAGTTTTGCTGGTTGCTTCAGGTACGATGCAAGTATCAAAGCACAAGTGTCCAGTGTTAACAGAGGTGTCTGATAACCTGCTACGCCACTAGAGATGTGGGATTGCCACATTTGTCTTTTACCAGCGTATCCCACAAAAACATCCAAAATACCCCAAAACACTGTTTAAGTTGATTTTAAAGAAATTTGTGTTCAGGGACATGAATCTTTCGCTTTGCATTCCAGTGAGCTAAAGAGGGGGCATTCAACCTGGAAAAAGGGAGATATTTCTGGAGTAAAGCCACAAATATTCATAAAAATGAGTGCCACATTATGGCTTTCTCATCTCAGAACTTTTGCATTATGTGTAATCTTCAAGTAACTCATTAAAATATTGATTTTTTGAGGTTTGTCCTCAGCAACATAAACAAACAAATAAACCATTTGAATAATAATGGAATGAAGGAATAATCTACGGTTAAGAAAAAAAGAGCAAATTAAAAGATCATAAAAACATTTTGACCTTCTCATTGTCCTTAAGCAAGTCCTTTCTCTCTTTGTATTTTCCTGGATCCCTCTTTTCTCCCTTCTCTACTTGAATTCAATTCACACAAAGTCAAGTGCCACCAATTACCAGGCCTGCTCCTTTGACTTCTTGGGGGATAAGTTGTGACAAATGATGCTGCTGCAATTGAAAAACAAAGAAAATTTCTTACTCAGCATAGATGACAAAGCCAGAAATATGTTGGAATGTGTTTCTGAAAGATCTGGAAAAACAATCCATGATGTTCTAGCGATGGATTCTGTTCTAACCACAGAGAGATGTGGAGTAGTAATAGGGTTCTAAGATACATACGCTTATTTTCCCAGAACTCCAGCCGTTTCTGGAACACCAATAACTCCCCATCAGCTCCTAATCACAAAAAGAGAAAGGAATTCTACTTACTCTGTTTATTTGCCTTTTCTAGAGGAATTAGTAATCAACAATCCATGATTGTTTTCTGCATGTTCCTCTGTCACATGGTCACTGAAATTGTTAGAACTGCAGTTTCACATCCTACAAAGCGTTCCTGATTTTTTACTACAATTTACAGCATTTATTTTCACATGCAATGGTTACTGTTTAGTGTGGTATATCCAAAAAAAAAAAAAATTGTGGTGGACAATAGGGTGGAAAGCTAGTATTGAGCTGTACAGTGGCTGGACTTCTGGAAAGAAGGAAGCCTGTGCCTTACCCTTACCTCGACTTTGAGGTGCCAATTCTTTTTCTTCCACCTGTGTCTGAATTTCTTCTTTTGTTTTCATATCTGTAATAAAACAATACAAAACAGTTAAGTGCTTGCTCATGGTCAGCTTTAGTTTCACTAGCTCAGACATTCCCAGGTTACTTGGTTTAACACATACGCAGACATGCTGTCACATCTCCTACTATTGGACTCTTAGAATGATTAAATTTTCTAACTTGACTAAAAGGGTAATAGTCCTACAGCAGAGGCCAAAATGAGCTGAAGCATCACCACAACTATTCGTGTACTAATTCTTATGTGCACAGACATAAAGAACAGTTCTTCTAGACATTTTTTAGCTATTTAAAATGGTCATGGATCTTCCCAGTGTACTACAGCAAAGGTCTTTCTGATCACATGGAGGACATTTCTAGACATCTGATGACTATTTTTCCTTTTCTCTAGTCTCTCTGCAATGGCTGCATATCTTTATTCAATATTTTATTCAATACTAGGGAAATACACATAAAATAATCTTTAGTAATGCTGGAAAAAAATGTATTAGTATATTAATGGAAATATGAAGGATCTTAAAAGTTGAAACCTGACAGGCCTGATCCTAGATACTCACCAGGGCTGACAGACATCCTTCCTTGGACCTTTTGCCTAGGTTTTGCACGGGGTTTCCCATCTGGATCTTCAAAAACAGGAAAGGAACCAAATTCATCAAGAAAAATTATAGTGATATTAAAAGAAGAGACTGAATAGTAACTGATCCTCATTCACGTTTGAAAGATATGCTCTGTCTCCTGATTCCTCCCTCAAGTTTTCACTAAAGCACAAGAGAATGGTCACTGCCCTCTTCACTAATGTTTCGTGATGCAAAATATGTAGGACAGTGCCAGCTACAGTGCTTGAATTAAGCAAATGATCCACAGCTCAAACAGAAATGCCATAAAAAAGAAGTTAGAATGTCCCTGACCAGAAGGAAATATAGGACCAATTGAGGCTTAAGCAGGCATCTGCTTCGCACCAGTCTTAGAGGTCATAATAATAAAGCATCTTCAGAACTTAGACACAATCTGTTTGCAAGACCCCTTCTGCATTCATCCACAATGGAGGAGAGAAGTATCTTCTACTGCTTTATGTTGTCAAGAAACTGAAGCAGGTGAGGTAGCTGAGAACACGCTTGGAAGGAAAGTGTTCCCTCTCCTGTAGAGCAAATATTTCCTCTTCCATCACCAAGAGATTGTACTTCCTATAACTCCTTAGTGACCTGTGCCTTTGCAGTTTCTGTGCATCTCTTTTCTTCCAACACTCACTAAAATCCGTGCAGGGATTACAGAACTGTCAAACCGTGGGCATAGCCTTACTAGGAAAACCAGACCTCTAGAGCACAAGAACACATAGCATAGATCCACAGAAATGGAGGATATAGGGAGCGATGTCTCTTAGCAGCTATAATTTTGACTTAAGGGTTGGGTGATACTTCTAATAAAAAATAGGAAATAAAGGTTGGGGTGATTACTCTGGAATTAGAGCAAACAGACCAGCAGAGAATACCTAAGGTTGCCCATCCCCGTGACCTCAGATAGATAATGCCCTCTTTTTCATTCATCTCCTGTCAGCTCTTACCTGACCCTTCCATGTCTCTTGATGGTGAGTGAACTTTCATATATGGCACAGCTGTAAGTGCACAAAAATAATTGTTATTTTGTTCAGTTTTATACCAGGAACCACTAGAGAGAAAGCTAATAAAACTTATGTCTGAGCTATCATGAGAAACAAGTCATGAGAAACAAGTCAACTTTGTTTCATAAGGAAACAAGTACCAGCTGCCACAGATAGGGCCTATTGTATAGAAATGAAGGCCTTAAAAGAGTGGGGGGAAAGGCAATGCTACTGATCTACAGCATCTCAAAACCAATTGCTTCTCAAAGAGACCTTGCCTCTAGTGAGGGGTGAGATATCCCTGGTCACGGATCAGCCTATGTGAACAACTCTGTCATGGATGCACATTAAATATATCCTGTCTGCATGGCAGTAGCCTCTGCTCAAGAAGGGCTGCTGCACCCTGAAGACGATGCCAGTTTTATACTCAAAACTGAATCCTCATCAGCTATTTAGCTCTGTCTTGCCTCTGATGTAATTTGTACTCTTTGGCATGATCGCTACAGAGTCTAGAAGACTCAGCCAGGTGAAATCTTGCCTTCCCAGCTGGTTTTGGAACACAACCTCTCTAAATCCCATAGAGATGGAAGACTCTATTGGGGGACAAGATTTTCCTCCTTTGCATAACAAACAAACAAACAAACTTATCACTTATCTCCTAAGTGTTACACTGAGTAAAACTCAGTAGCTCCTGCTTATCCCAGAAACATCCCATTAAACGCTAAAGGCATAAAGCAAAAGATGTGGCCTTCTATACTCTAGGTGCTTGTAGAAATCTAACACGAAAAAGTCTCCCTTTAAGTTAAATATAACATTTAGAATGGGACCTTTCACTAAAACCAGACATTGTCTGCCTTCAAAATACAAATGTGATGAAAGTGTAACACTTCAGTGTTGGTATGGGGAAAGTACACCAAGTACACGCACTTTGTTAAACTTACTTTTGTTTTCCCAAAATTCCATCCGTTTTCGAACAGTCACTGACTGCTCATCTGCATCTAGTTAGGGTTAAAACATGTATTGAAAAACAAAATAATTATATATATATATATTACATTGTGTGTACGAATAATTGATCATGGAGAAGCAGTTCTCTAGAATACTTTTGATGCTTCATATTCCATAAAAAAAAAAAAAACAAGGAAAATGAGAGATTTCCTTGTCAGATGCATGAAACTTACCACAGTCTGGAGACATTTCCATTTCACTCCTATTGGTTGATGACTTCCTGTACAAGAAAAACAGAAGAATGAGAGCTTGGATCAAAACATGCAGAGATCTTCCAAAGTAAATGGATGCTATTATTTCCTAACTGGAACTGACCAGAAGGATAACATGAGAAGCCTAATGGAGAAGGATAATGGGCAAGTATAGAAGGAAACAAATAGGAAAACACTGACTGAGCTCAGATAGAAAAGGAGATGGAATCAGCATTAAGCGGTTGAAGAGGAATCACCAACTAAGATCTAGGTGGGCACAGATAAAGAAGAGGAAGACCACAGCTTGGCAAGAACTGGAATTAGTGAAGGACACAAAGTGTAGCAAGAAAGACCAAGGAAAATTTGGCTCTGGTGTTGAAGTATCAATCTGAATTGAAAATGAAAGCCTTGGAAAGGGCTGAAGGACTCCATGTCTTCCTTGTCTTGGTCTTTATAGGCAATGCTTCCTTTCAGACATTTCTGGTTTCAACATGCATGACTTGAAAAAAAGTAAATGTTTTGCTCACTTACAGAAGGCTGAGAAAAATGACTCAGCCTTAACTCAGTCTTTTAAAGTTTAAGGAGGAAATCCTTCTGGAAGACCTTTCCAAGTACAGGAGCGACAAGAAGGTGATGGAGCAGACAGCATGGGCAGCTCATGCGTGACCAGCCTGATTGCCTTCTATGGTGAGAGAACTGACCATGTGAATAGGAGGAGAGCAGGGAATGTTGCACACCTTGACTTTAGGAAATTTATCTTACACAACAGAAAAGCTAATATAAACCTGGGACAACCTTAAACAACTTTGATCAAGGTACACTTAGCAGTTCAAATGAACAGCTAACCTAATAAAACAGGATAACTTCTACACTTTATATGGTTTCTCATAAGTCTGGAATTATTTCCTTCTTGTCATATCATGTTGAAGAACCAATAAGAAAACTTTCCTTTTTTCTTTTTCTTTCTTTCTTCTTTTCTTTCTTTCTTTCTTTCTTTCTTTCTTTCTTTCTTTCTTTCTTTCTTTCTTTCTTTCTTTCTTTCTTTCTTTCTTTGCATGTCTTTCTCAGCTGAAGGTATTTGCACAGAGATATTTCTGAGTGCGTGGTGTCACTTTTTGAAATATTATCGAATTTATTTGTAAAATTCAAGGAGGATAGCACCTCTAGTTTTCTCATACTCCCATGCAAAACAGAAAATCGATATAGGCTGAAGTGCGATGTTTCCTTAGGTAAATATTTTTCATTTCTTTAGAGGTTATCATCACATATGAGTGTACTTTGATAATACCCAGATCTTAGAAACTTAGATCTTAGATTGTTTACATTCAAGGGAAGCTAAAAGTGGGAAAGTATTAATTTTTCCTCAAATTAGGTGTTGGAATGTTATTTTCTGAGCTATGCTGTGCCCCTGCACTCCCACTAAATTCCGTGGATGTCTATATCATCAGGCACATATATTTAGGCAAAGAAACACATCCTGGAGTCAGAGCTCATCCTTTCCTTTTGTTTACTTTTTTTCTCTGAGTGAAGAAAAATAGGTCCTTATTAATCCCGTCTATTTTAGATGATATTTTAAATCAGGCTGACCTGATTGTTCTCTATCAACTGTAGAAAACTTGCTTGCACTTCAGTGAGTTGAACATTAGCCTTTCCTCTGCTTTTGTCCTTCAGCATATCTGACCTTAGGCATAACTCCATATCTAACCTATGGTGCCTTTGGATTTCTAAGACTTTTCTTGGACCATGCTGGGATGATCATATCATTAGAAGCATTATTTGAGTCATTATATCAAATAAAGCAACCTATGTATAAGCAAAAACTTATACTATCAGCTATTTCTTCACCAGAAACTGCAAACCATATTTGTCTGCTTGCAAATTCTCTAAAAGAAATGTCGATTCATTCAGATGTATTTAATTAGTTAAGGTTTCCTACTCCATTTCTCTCTAGAGTAACGAAAACATGAAAATCCTACCTTAACAGTGATCGGCTTCAGTTCTGCTGCTTAATGTCAGATTTCACTTTCTGAGATATGTAGATAATGTAAATACTACAGGCAGCCTGAAGTGCTGTGAACTTCAACCTCAATGGCTGATAATGAGCCTCATAAAGAACTTACCAGGGAGGTTAAAGAACAGCCATTGAAATGTGAAGTGCAGTAGATTTCTGTAATTCTATATTGAGGACATATTGTTGACTGGAACTTGACAATCAGACTTAGCAGGGTAAAGGGCCCCAAGGTCTTCCAGATGCTGTGTATCATAGCTTCAGTGAGAGATTAGATATGGCCATAACTCCCAATATTAATGGTGAGATTAAGCAAAGGAGATGCACTGCTATCAAAGACCTTCAGGGCTGTTAGCAAGGAATGTGTCAGAACTGCCAGGGGCCCCAATGAGGTTGCTGTACCCTGCAGGCACTTGCATGGGTGTCTGTCCACAAGTTCAAAGGAGTTTGATTTTACATGAGGTTTTCCAGATGCCTCTCATAACACTCAAAACATTTTGGGTATGGTTTGCTCTGAATGGGTGGGTTAAGCCTGCAATCTGGGTCATTGGGATCAGAGGAGCTGGCCAGAGTTTGGTTTATTCTCACCTGTATGAATGTGAAAGGAATCCTGAATACTTAATATGTTTAAGATATAAGCAAATTAAAAAAAAAAAAAAGGTATGTTGACAAACAGCAACAAAAAGGAAAATGTTTATTCTCACATAAAATCCAAATGACATGAATTTATATATCAAAATTATTATACTTGGATTTGTGCAATAAGTGATGGGCATAAACTACATCTTATAAAATAAAACGAAATGGGCTTTTGTGCTTGGCTTGATATCTGTATCCTCTAACCTTTCAACCCATATTTATGAGATATTTTTGGCTAAAGTTTTCATCAAATGCTTCTCAAGATTTTCATTCTCATAGTCTTCAGTTCTTTGACTACAATTATTGCTCTGTGTGTGTCTTCGTTTCAGTACTTCTGAATTTATTTCATGATTAGAGGCCTGACTTCTAAAAAACTGTTGAACTTTTATTGAAAATATGATTTTTCATCTACACATGGATGATGGGAGTTGCAGTGGTAAGTGAGACAGGTGATCTCTGGTCACTTTGCCTTCACTTTCTGACAGGAAATATATTTGAGCAAAGGAGAACTGCAGGACTTTGACATTTGACGGTGCTTCTCGTGGCTCCTCAGCTGATCATGGTATTGCTGTGCACTGCAATCTGTCATCTTACCAGCAGTACAGAGGAAGTGAAAGCTGCTCTCATTCTGCCAGAGACTATTTGGAAAACTGACAACATCCTTGAGGATGCATCCAAATATCCTGCAGTATTACATGGTTCTTCTCTTACTTCCCACTGTATTTAAAGGTATAAGAAGGCTTCCTGTAGTCTCTCCCATCTCTCACCCTTATTCAAGAACATTGTTAACAACATGATTACACCTGGGCTATGAGCAGGAGGTTACATATTTTTGATGTCAAACCTTGTAGCCCTAGAGTAGAATCAGTCTGGGAATTGGGTCAGAAGAGCCATTTTTTCCCCAATGCAGGATCTGTGGAAAATAGCCTTTGAAGATTTGACCTCCTGTAATCATGATGGCAGAACTATTTCAGAAAGGAGAACACTAGTCAAGTGACAACATGCAGACAGACATGTCAGGATGACAAGACTGATCTAGAGTTCACAAACCAAACTGGGAACCCAAACTATCTTGATTTTGGTAGGTGATTTAAGCCTGTTCTCACTCACTAGAAAAGGGAGAACACTCAGTCACTGTAAATCCCTTTGAACATTGTTAAGGCTGCCTAGCCAGAGAAGGAAAGGCCTGGCTTCCACACCATTTTCACATGAATATTGAAATATTTTGTACAAAGCTGCAGTAGGAGAAACTATAAGTGCCTAATTTATCTACACTCTGTGGCTGCAGACAAAAGTTAATCTAATTTAATAATAAAGTTGTGAAAACTTGAATTCAAACAATTTAGATCTCTAAGAATTAATGACTCACCCTCATTGTCCTTTGAGACCTCTGCATAAATGAGAACACACAGAAGGTAATTTCTGCAAGTCTAGAAGTGGCATGGATGACAGCTGAGGTAAATTACCTTCTAGAGTCATCTGCTTCTCTGAACTGTTGTAGAAGGGACCTGTTATGACTGTTGAAAATTTTGACATCCAAGTCTGAGGTATTCTGGAGAAGTTTGCTCAATCAAGTCATCAGAAAACTATCCCATCCCATAACATTTCTCAACAGTCTCTATATAGAGGCAAATACACCTCCCTGATATTTATTTCCACTTCGAGAGACTAATTTGGGGGAAAAAAAACATACCAGCAAGGATCCAAGAGGAAAGATGCTCTAACTAAAAACAAACAAACAAACAATAACAACAACAACAACGACAACAAAGCACTTTCACGAGGAGAATTTCAATCCCTTTCATTTAGTTTAAATACAATTGAAGTTTCTTTCTTCACATTGCATGGACGACCTGACCTCAAAGGCTTCTACATTCCTGGCTCATTGAAGGAGTAGTAAGCAGAGATAGGACCAACTTGTACAAATTAGAAGTTCAGCTCTGATTGGGAGACACAAACCAGGGGACTGTCTGACAGCAATGCAGTCTCATCACTGGGTCTGAATTTCATTCATCTTGTCATTATCATCATCAAAACCCTGGACTATTTTCAAGGGTTCAGTGTCGACTTTGGCAGAAGTGGAGCCTGTTGAGAAGAAGGGAAAGAACTTCCCTTCCTGGCTGTTGTCTGCACCAAGGAAGCAAGTGTACACAGCTGTTCTCTTGCTGACATTATAAAATGACAACTGTTTGGCTGTAGCATCCAGGAAGATCCCAATCCTTGCGGGTTTCCCACTCACAACCAAGCGAGTCCAAGGCTCTGTGCGGGCCCAATACTCTTGCCCATCTGCTAATGCTATGACCCAGAAGCCCTTCTTTGGGGACAGAGTCAGGGTGCCTTTCCGCGTCACAGGCTCCCGTGCAATGCCCACCTCCCAGTTTCTTCTCTTCCCAACATCCACTTCCCAATAGTATTTCCCAGATGTGTATCCCTCCTTTGCCAAAAGGAAAGCATGGGAGTCAAATCTCTTCTTTGTTTTGGGCACATTCCTGATAGTGCGTGTATCTACCACACTCTTCCCATCTTCAGAGACCTTGAGCCTTGGATGAGCTGTGTCAGCGTCCAGGGTGACATCCACTGTAAAGATGAAGCCATTCCTTCAGTATTAAACACCTTGTGCTCTGCTTTTCTAAAACTTTCTACCCTGTGTCCCTGTATTACTGTCCACTTACCAGACTTCTGCCTCCTCTTCCATGTTCCCTAGTTGACTTCCTATATCATAATACCTGCAACCATTGTCCTCCCAAACCTCTCATGTCCTTTGCTCTTGACTATGGGGTACTAAGAGAGTAGCAGGGAGGCATTAAATGCGTGGTAGGTTAGAGAAGTTTTGCTGGAAGTGCAGGTAGTACCAAGAAGGAATGTAAGAGCATTACCACTCTCTTCCTTCATCACTGAGGCTCAACAGAGCTGAGTAGAGGAAAACATCTGTGCCTCCATACACACAAAATCTCGCTGGGCAAAAACATCAGCTATTTGCTGAGTTTTGGGAGAAATATGGTTGGCCAGGAGTGCATGGCCTAAGCAGACTGTATGGTAGTGGTGGGATACTTTTTGATTCAGCCTTTGTAGGCAGTCCCACTTGTTGATCGCAGACCATGTTCATCTGTGCATTGCTCCATAAAGACTGGAGATTCAGGATAAGTGTGCCAACTGACCTCCCTGAAATGAGGCTCTCATTCTCCCTAAAACCTGCCCTTTCTTTCTGAGAAGCAAGAATGTCATTTGAAATGCCAGTTTCTTTAACACAGGCATGTGAATGATCTTGGGCAGCAACGTGAACAGTGGAAAGATTAGGAGACAGGGAATCGGCCAATTAGAGTTGGCAATCAGTCTTTTTTATCTCTTACCTTTGTGACGCTGTATTTTCAAAAACTCTGTAGGAAAATGAATAAAAGAGGGAATAAGTGAATGTGAGAAGGAGGCCTTGTCTGCAGCAAGCTAATGAATAATCCATGCTGCCGAGTATGCTCTTCTGCTAAACATCTGCTTTCAACAGGTCAGGAAACACATCAAAAGCTCCTGTCCTCCTCCAGAGAGAGAAATCCTTTCGATTACTCAGGAGATTGCTCTTTGAGAAACCTTTCAAAAATACATGACCTCTGAGATGGAGAGGGAGAAGACCTGGTGTCTGACAGTACACAGAGTGAGCAGTGAAAAGGGAAGCAAAAAAAAAAAAAAAAAACATGTTTTTACCATCTGAAGAAATGTGTCTTTTCACAGGCTCAATGAGTTCCTTTCATCTAATTAACTCTCAAGCTCTTTTAGCACTAGAATTTCCACGTTTTCACCCTTGATTCTGCCTACATGGAACCTCTCACACACCACAGAGGACTCATTAAGCCACCTATCAAGTTGTTTTGCAAAATCCAAGTGTGGAAACTGCTGGTAGCTGAGTTATATGAAGCACTCTGTGAAGTTTTATATTAATCTAGAAAGATGAGAGCCTCCATCAGCTGTTCCTGGACTGTGCTGAGACTCTTTCCTTTTCATGGAAAACTCTTTCCAGATGGGTCATGCAGTCAGGCAAAAGAAACTAATGTGGACATTGTAGTTGTGGTGGGAGAGGACTGGAGGACAAGCAAACAGAAGCTTTTCTTCCTGCCCACCATGCCATGGACTGGCCCCATGGATATACACCATTCCACATTCCCATCTTCCTGTCTAGAAACAACAAGACTATGTCCCACACCAGCAGATACTCCCCTAGCTGCCCTTGCAGTTGCACTACAAAAGTGAGGAGAAATACCATTAAAAATGTCTCATGGTTGGAACGCACAAAACATTAGGGAAGTACTTAGGAGACCATTGATCATTGGGAAAAAAAAGTGAAGTGTTTGGTGACTCTTTCAGGCTTGTGCCTATGTCTAGCCCTGCCACGGAAATCTCCTTGGCCCCTGGAGTGAACAGCTACTGTTGCGGAGACCCAGCCAAGGTAGAGAACTAAGCCAAGCTGAACAGTGAATTCATGCTCCTTCCACACCTTTCCAGGGCCATGACAAGAGCCACGCTCTTTCTCTCTTGGCCACTCTTCATTTCTTCCCTTCTACTCCCTTTCCTTGCCTTGTTCAGTCCTGCCTTGCCTTTTTCACTCTTCCTTTGCTCCCTCTGGTTTTTCTTTCTCAAATCTTTCTTCATGACTTCCTGTCCTTCCACTGGTCCAGCCTTCTGTTCCATTCCATCTCAATGCCTCCCTTCATTCCCAGAGGAAAAACTCTGTTGGGCAGCATCCAAAAGGCCCTGAAGCTCCACTAATGCTCTCAACCAAAGGGCTCCTTGCCAGCCCCATGAAATTCTGCGATTTTGCATGACAGCAATTCCCTCTTACCTTCTGAGCACTCCAGAAGGGCCCTATCCCACTCAAAGGAGACCACTTACCAATTTCCTCTTTCAGTTGAGCTACAAAAGGAAGAGAAAAGGTTCATAGCAAAGACAAGGCACTGCACTTACATCCCACCATGGCTCCCCATCCATGTCTTTGGTGACTTCGCCCTTCCCCATGTTGCGGCTCTCTTTGTAACCTGGATTCTGCACCACGAGCACTACAATCGTCACTTCTCAGCCTTGTGCTCCCTGAGATGCTGGCATGTAATGGTCATCTCTTCTTACAGCGCCTTGAAGACAGGGCCTTGAAGACCATAACCTGATGTGGTCTTACAAAACAGACTGAGTCTGGGAGGTTTTTTCTGCACTGAGCTAGAAGCCCAGGATGTCTCAGAAGATCCTGGATGCTGAAGAAATAGCAGAAAGAAAAGACCACTTACCGTTTTCTTTCAGCACTTGGTCTGTAAAAGGCAAAGAGAAATGGAAAGGAGAGAGAGCTGTAAGTGTTTGGAGCCTCTCTCCCTTGCCCCTTCCACCCTCCTTCCCTCACACTCCATTTCTGCTCTGCCTTCTGTCCCTCTCAGCCTCCCTCCCACTTGCTCTTATTTCTCAGCAAACCCTTCTGGAGAGACATCAGATCAAGAGGAAGACCTCCATTGGGCAGTCTTCATCACACCACCAGCTCACTCATGCTCCTAACCATGAGCTCCCTGCTGATGGCAATATCTCCTGCATCTTGGCAACCATAAATTCGTTTTCTCCTTGAGAATACTCAAGGGGCACTTTTTCCCAGCATTGCACGTCACTTACCCTTCTCCTTCTTTGCTTGCGCTGTAAAAGGAAGGAAAAGGGAGCTTAACAAAGACAGGCCATGGCACTCATACCCACACAGGACTCCCCACCCAGGCGTTTGATGATGTCTTCCCTTGTGTTTTTGTAGGTTACTCTCCTAGCTTCCACGAGAAGGACTGGCCACACCAGCACACAGAGCTCCCCACTCATACTCTTCCCTCTAGCAACACGGAGCCTCTCTTCCCTGCCATCAAGCACTCACCTAGCTGTTCTCATAGTTGGGCTGCAAAAGACAAGCTTATCTGAGGGAATGGGTCCTGACTTTAGGAGTCAGAAATCTATTGCTCTTACCTAATTCAGTCTTCACTTGGTCATAATCTGCAAGAGAGAAGAAAATGATCAGTTTCCTGATTGCCTGGGCATGGGATTCCAATCTCACTGCAGAAGTGCCTCAGGAAAGCTGAGAGAGGTTTGATTTCCCAACTCAGGTAAAAGATTGTAATGGCCATGGGAAAGGCTGATCAGGTGTGCAGTCATGGCTATTCATCTTATCGGATATAGGCAACAGCACACAAAGTATGCAAAGGTCTTCCTCCCTGAAAAAAACTTCCCCTCTTTTTCTAATACATATATAACCATCACAGAAGCTGGTGTACACCAATAACACATACATCTGATGACATCTAGGGAGACTCTCGGGAAGGTGTCCAGACAACTTCTTGCAATATTTACCTCCATGTGAGCTTAACCATTGGTGATCAGAGCACTGAAATCATGCCCCACATGGACAGAAATTCAAAGGAGGAAAAGGAATCTCCCTGGAAACCTGAGAAATACTGCAAAAAAAAAGAGCCTTTACTAGCCCCCTTTTAGGTCTCATTTGGATGGAACCCTATAGATAACCCATGAGTTTAGCCAAGAGTGGCTTTGGACCTATCAAGAGAGATGCCCCCAAGGAGATGGATAATCCTGATGGGACTCAAATGCCTTTTGGCTATGATACCTAACCCTGACTATCCTGCTTCTGCAGAGAGAGGCAGAATTTCCATCAGAGGGTCTTATTTCCTGATAGTAGCATACAGAGACAATTTGTGACAGTAGAATTCCAAAATAAGTTCTGGTAAGAGCAAGCTCTATACAGATAGACATTTTGCATATTTTGTATAGCTTGTGTTGTGCAGAGTGACCCCATTATCTGTTACAATAATCCTCCATCTCCTTAAGTTGAGGTAACTTTTTCTTTGTTGTATTTTTTGTTTTTGTTGTGATTAGACATTTATAGGAATGGCATTTTATATTAATGTTCTCATTCCATTGGGAACAAAAAAAGTTATTATTTCCCTTATTTTCACTGTTTAAACATCAGGTTGTCTGACAGAAAGTGCATTCAGACACAACTGCACTAGCTGATCCAGAGAGAAGTTGCTGCGTGTAATATTCAAAATACTAAATAAATAAGAAATATAACCATTTTCCAGTTGGAATTCTAAAAGAAAAAAAAAGTTTGAGACTAACATTGTATAATATCACTGTGATATTTTCATTCTGTCTTAATGGTCAATGAGTAAAAGATTCGCAATTTAGAAGATGTTCAACACATAGTATATTCAACTTAATAGGAGAGAAATCTTATGAGAGAGCGTGTACTGACTGACTTTCACTTTACATCTTTGTTGATTCCCTTGAGAGCTTGGACACCCACTTAAAATGGAGACAGGGTCATTGTAGGCACCACAACTTGGGGTTTAACTTGCGGAGGAAGATCATTCTTTTTAAGTGTAGGTGTGCCATAGATGTTCAGTTGTCTACATTTAGCTTTCTGGAGCATTTTTTATTCCTACTACCTGCTGATAAAGGAGCTGTACTCCAGTTCTTGAATTGTTCCCTTACTGGAACTACTAGATTACAGATTCTTGATTAAACTGATTTTCTTGACACATATTTCACTGTAATATTTCCCTACGCAGGGGAAATGAGAAAATCTACACTGCAGCTTGCAGCTACCTGTTGTCACTCACCAGCACCTTTCTAACAGTGACTTTTAAGTGGCTGTGAAGATTCTTCACAGCACTGCCACTTCAGTGATCACTTACAGCTACCCTCCACAAGCCTCCCTCCATATCTTCTCCTCTCTCTACTCATTCTCCCAGCAATGCCCATGTCCTCCACAAAGGATGATGCTAATCAAGTCCCTGGAAAAACAAAGGAAAATAGTTTGGTAGTCAATTTAACACTACCTGATATTGGAAACTGATGTAGTAGTCCATGTCTGAGTAGATAATAATATTAACTAAGTAGATAATGCTTCAGCATCAAAAGCCTCTCAGTCCTTCACTCTCAGCGGAGATTCTCATTCTGACCTCGGAACACACCTCACCCAGTACCTCTGTACTAAAAATATCCCCTCTCCTCTTTCTGAGAAAACAAAACAAAACAAAACAAAACAGAACAAAACAAAAAGCCCACCACCACCCACAACAACAACAACAAAAAGGTCTCCAGCACTACTTCTACCCAAGAATTAGCCACCGAGATACTTCTAGATCTTTTCATGAATACCCTCGTTTCTATCAGCCCCATTCTTTTCTCCCATGAATGCCATCTGCTCACATGATCACCTCACTAACAAGACTTTTCCCAGCAAAGACCATGGTCCCTCTGTATTAGGCAGGGGCTGCTGATCAGGTCTTCGTCAATTCAAAGAAACATGCCTTAGCAGTGCAATTGCCCTTACCTGATGGATAAAGGATGGGTTTTAGCACTTCCCTCAACACTTCCCAGAGTTTTTGTTTTATGTTCGTCACTGAAAACAAGAGTAGAAATAAATGCAGAGTAAAGGACCATGTTAGAGATTTTTCTGAACTGGTCACCAAGTAGGTAGGGAAAACCCCTTAGAGTCATTGCAGCCGTGAAGGTAATCCTCCACTCTAATTTTTGAGCTAAGAACAGGCAGTGTGGCTGGGCAAGCAACCACTGTTAACAAGTCCTGATAAGCTCCTTTATTGCCCCTGACATCTGCACTTTTGTGACTCTCCTCTTCCCCTTCACTGTACCCACTGAGACCTTTAAACTCAGTGTTGCTGCTAATGGAGACTTTGTTACACCCGTGGAAAACACTTGGACAACATAGTTGTCCTGACTTGATGGCATATACCGGCTTGGTAGTGCACTACTGCATGCAGCAAGAATTGCGACTCCCTCAGTTTTTCTACCATGTCACCCACTGGAAATGGAAGTAGAGATGAAGAGATTGTGAAAGACTGCTGAGAACCTACTCCTGGTGGGCCATGTTGCGCTCAGGGAAACACGCAGAGACTCAGGCTGATGCCCTGGGTGCTCATCAGAGCCCCTCACTTGTGTCCCATGAACTCAGACACCACCTTGTTTCAAAACAATCCCCTTTCTTTCTTGACTTCCTTCCCCTTGACTTCCTTCCAAGAAACCAAGCCAACAGCTATATTCCCCCACCCACTTCTTGCTGTGGATGTGCTCATTGCCTTTAATGCTGGACTGCAGTTCCCATTCATGCACTCTGCTCACAGGCTCATGCTTACGCCAGATTAACTTTTGCACACTTGCACTAATAGCATTGCCCAAGGAATGTCAATGCTCATCTTTCCCTCTCCAAGGCCACATCGCCTTCCTCAAATTCCTTTCCTCCTGATATTCCTTGATGCTTGATTTAGACTGGTCCTTTTAGGCAAATGATCACATAAATTTAAGTATTATAAGCTCCAATACTATTCCCACCAACCTTACTCAATCTCCTTTCCCTTCTTTTCCTCTTCTTACAACCATCTCCACCCTCCTTCATCACTCGAAGCAAAGGTTTTTGCTGATCAGGTCTTTGGCAATTCAAAGGAACATTTCTTGGCAGTGTAAGTCAGTGCCCTTACCTGGTGAAAAAATGATGCTTTTTAGCATGCTGGATGAGGCTTCATAAATCACATAGGGATGGAGGTTTTGTACCTTTTTGTCACTGAAAACAAGAATAGAAACAAATGCAAAGTAAAAGACCATGTTAGAGATTTTTCTGAACTGGTCACCCAGTAGGTAGGGAAATCCCCTTAGAGACATTACGACCATAGAGGTAACCCTCCACTGTTACAGTGCCAAGAACAGACAGTTTGCTCTGTCTACCCCGTGTTTTACAAATTTGTGCTTCAACTTCCACCAATAAATGTCCCTCACCTACTTATGCTTACTCCAGATAAACTAACCTTTCCATACTTGCACTAGTAGCATTGCCCAAAGAATGTCATGTATCTTACCTGATGGCAAATACTTGTTTGGTAGTGTACTAGTGCATGCATCAGAAATCATTTCACGGTCGAGTATTTCTACCATGTTACCCAGTGGATGTCGAAGTAACATTTTAAATCTGTTTTTTTTCTTCTTCTTTTCCCCATATTGTAATAATGCTATGCATCATTAGAAATTTTAAATAAAGATCAGTGCTGAAATATTCTTATACACTCTGAAGGAATGAGAGATGACAATCCTAGCCCTTACATGATGAGAAATACTGTTTAGGTTGTACAGTGTTTAATATATTTAAAATCACTGATGGCTTGAGTATTTGTGCCATGTCAGTCACTAATAATTGAAGTCGATATAAAAAAAATGATGTCATATATCTCTGTGTAGTTTCTGATATCTTGGTTCCATTGCAGGGTGGGAAAAAAAAACACAGATATTGAAGCTAACCCTCTGTACACATTCCTTCTGTTCATTTCCTACATTTTTCCATAAGAAGAATGGAATTTNTTCTGATATGTTGGTTCCATTGCAGGGTGGAAAAAAAACACAGATATTGAAACTGTGAGCTAACCCTCTGTACACATTCCTTCTGTTCATTTCCTACATTTTTCCATAAGAAGAATGGAATTTAATGTCCTTTCTCCTTTTCCTTCCAACACTTATCTCCCTCATAGAAAAAGCTTTTGAGATCAAACTGTATGTAAATTTAAGCCTTTTTTGCTTGATCAGATTGATGGAGAAATCTTTGAAATGTGGAATTTGTCTTGCCAGTTCTGAGCTAGTTGTGGTCCAACTGATTCTCCACCCACCATGTGCTGACTGGCCATCTTTGGCACTTAGGAGAAGGGGTGTTTATTAGGGGTTGCATACAATTTGCAAGAACAAAGTTTAGAAACCTCTTGACTTACTTAGGAGATCAATAAAGTAAATATTCACATCTGAACTTGTTGTCTAGATAACCCTTTTAGGGAAAAGGAGGAAGAGATACTCCTGGGGATTAATTCCTCTAACCCAAAGATAGAGGTCTAAGATAGATTTCAGAAGCATATTGCAACTGTTTCTTTTTTTCTGTTGTCTAAAAGGAGAAATGAGAAGGTTATGTAAGGTGTAAACATGTACTTCCTAGGTGTGTAAATATTAATTTTCTATATTTATTATTCTCTTCAAGTGTTTGTAATAAAGTTCAATACCTATAACCCTTAAAAGAACTTTTTCAAAATATAATTTCCTTAGGAAAAAGAACAGAAACTATTAACAGCAATAACAATAGTTTCTAATTCTTCAAATCATCTAAAATGCTGCATGAATGAATGTTCTGAACATCAACAAGCCTTGAAGCATTGCCTTGCATTGCAGATCTGCAGAATGCGGAAAAGTGGCGAGTTTGATGAAATTTTTCGACAGTAAACTTATTGTTAGATACCTTGCTCTACCACAAAATTGTGAAATGGTTATTAATTATGAACATGGGCTCATCTCAAGAACTCATTCTTTGTATCAAATGAAACTATTTATTGGGGGAACAAAAACTAGTACAGGAAATGTCAAAGTGATGCAAATATTATGAAGTATTAAGCAAGGAAAATAGGAGATTTTTAGATAAGCATATACAGATGCTGCACATCTTGCAAGCCTGTTCCATAAAATACTTTCTGCCTTTAATGCATAAAAAAGATATTAAAACCTATAAATGATACTGAATTTATGTCTGTGTGCGTGTTCATGTGTGTGTCTGTGAAAGAACGGGTTGGAAAATCTCGTTATCAGAAATATGCATAAGTTACATCTTGTGGGATACATGGATCAAGGACATTACAAGAGAGGAATCAAAGCATAAGTATGTGTTGTTCTTAGAGATGGTGAAAGAAAATTGCCCTATCACTTGAAATGCTGAGCAAATCTGTTTTCTTCTTCTTTTGAATTTTTCCTTTAGTGGTAATAAAATGAGATGGGAATTCTCTAAAGCAATAAACCACACCATTTATAGTATTTCTTCTTGGTGGGGTTATAGTCCATGCTTAAGTTTCAGAGTCCAAAGAAAGTGACAAATCATCAAAGTGAGGTGATAATCCCCTTTTAGAATGCCTACCTAACCTTTAGAAGCGAAACTGCAAGGAATTCAATCTCCTATGATTTCTTTTTTTGCTATACCCTTCAGGAAGAGATCCATTGCACTCCAGAATTGATCACTTCCATATATTGACTGTAAAGTGCTTAATTCCAATGTGGACACCTACACTGCAGATATTGACATTTGATCAGATGAATCACACTTTTGGAAGATTCTTTCATGCTTAATATAGTTAAGTGATATTTTTTTTCCCCTGTGGTGTTCTGCATTCCTTTTTGAAGACACACAAACTTTTGTCAGCAACAATGTCCTATTGAAAATGAATGTCACAAGACAGTTACAGAGGATGGTAGAAATAGTTTCTGTTTGGTTTGAACCTGCAAAGTACTTCTCTCTTTNATAGGGGGGAAATGGGGGAAATCACTTCTGTTTGTTTTGAACCTGCAAAGTACTTTTGATGATTGCAACAGCTTTGGCTATAAGAAACAGTTCCCTATTCACTTTGCTCATTTAATTTTCTCAGTTGGCTTATGTCACTGACTCTCATCTGGAAGTCATTGCAGACTTGTGTTCAGTCCTGTAACCTTAGTTTCTTAGTTTTGTCTTCTGTTGCTCTATTTACGGTTATCATTCCCAACCTATATGGAACGGGGGTAAAGAACAGATGGGAGGTATTCCTCCGTCTTGTTGAGTAGGGAACACACAGATAAAATGGAATTAAGGAGCAATTCTCTTCCTTTCTGTGGCCTCATCTCTAAGGAGCCATTTATCCACCACAAATTAAGTTTCCACAGTTGCCAAATACTCAACCACCCCTGACAACATTTCTCCATGTGGCTGAGAATAAGAAACACTGACAGATTAAGACAGCA
Organism: Crypturellus undulatus; assembly: GCA_013389825.1. Lineage (NCBI taxonomy): Eukaryota > Metazoa > Chordata > Aves > Tinamiformes > Tinamidae > Crypturellus > Crypturellus undulatus. Next base: position 29,626 of record VWPW01001906.1, read on the forward strand.
TGCAGTCTACCTTAGCTTGCTGGAGAGCAACATGAAGACAGGATCCAAGCACTCAAATTCATAGTTGCAATAATTGCATTTACCAGTCATAGAAAAAGGTTCAGAGTAATCAGAGATGGAAATGGTCTTCCTTTTTTAAGAAAATATAGACCACTTAAAAAATAACACTTTTTACTCTCAAAATCCCAAAACCTTCTGATATATGATTTAATTACAGACATGCTAGTGTGCTAACAACCAAATTAACCCATAGAAGAATCTGTAAACCTGTAAATTATTGACATTAGGGGTGCTACTGAAATGTCAGAGAGATTCAATGGACTGGAGCTGTTGTTTTCTTTTATTTATTTCATGTAACTGTCCTGAAATTAAATGTTTGTCCTTATAGGATAGCATAAAATGAGACTGTGCTGTTAACTTTGCTATTACTTTAATTCACACTCTCTTGGCAAGAACCATGTCATGCAGAAGAACATGGCTGAGAAGTTTACAGTTACCAAGACTTTTTTTTTTTGAGATGTCATGATGTGCATTTCAATAGGTAACAATGCTGTAGATTTTCTGTATGGCACATTGTTTTTTAGCATTCTTATATAACTTATTTTTTTCAATCAAGAGTAATATTTTGATGTTTTTCCAAATAAGGCAATCAAAAGGATCAATAAAATCAATTAGCATCTTTCTTTGATACTTTCCTTTTTACAAAGTTTGACCATCAAAATGTTAAACATCTGGGCTTCCTCTATAGAAAAATTTGAGAGTTACAGTATGAAAAAAAGACTACAGAAGAGAATTCAGTCTAGTCTATCCATCACATCATTTTTACTAAAAGATTAATAAAAGTACTGTTCTTAATCACACTTACCTGTGCTTATATACAGGAATCTCAGCCTTTGTGCTTTTGAAATCCCAGTCAAGTGCAAGTCCGGACGAGACTAAAAAATCCAGATATACGTCCCAGCTTTGTTTGTTCTTCTCCAACTGCAAATGCCTTTTCTAATGAATCGTGACTCAGATATTGTGTCAGCACTGAATAAATCATGCATGACAAAGTCCAAAGTAATTAGATGCAAAACCCAGCCACCACCTAGGCCAAACTGTTAATCCACATCCTTTGTACCTGTTGCAGCACCAAACTGAACAAGTCTTGATAAACAGCACTGACATCTGGATTACATCAAGGATACATTATAATATATTTCTTATATTGGATATCTCTTCAGATGAAAACATAAATGTAAGTTTCAACATGCAGGTGACCATACACAAGCAAGACATCCAAGTTACCTGTATATGCAGTGAAGATGAAGAGAAAGATGCACTTGCCTGAGAAGAGGGGTCTATCAATATTGAAATGTTCTAGGACATCATATCTACCGTCCAGTTGCCTCTTCAGAAGAGCTCCAGTCTTTTGTTGGGCCTAGGTCCTATTTTTAAGTCCCATGCCAGTGTTTGGAAATGTGTTAGGCCTCCTTTAATGGTATCAGACACCCATAATTTAACAGGGGAACTGGCTAATGCTACAAGAGACTCCTATGGAATGGGAGTTGAATGCTGCTCCAAAGGAGTGCTCTAGGATGCCAGGAACCAAACAAGACATCCAAGTAGCCAAATCAGAAATTGAACTGCTAACCAGGAATATTTCTTGCTGCAGTTTCCCTGGCTATATCTTCATTAACAAATAGTGTTGTACAATGTGAATCAATCAGCAGAACAGGGTAGTTGGTATCTATATTGCAGGTACATGTTGTAAAAGGAACGTTATTTTGNATGGACTGACCATGACCATCCTGCAGGTAGTTTTTAACAATCGTCACATGAAACTTCTTTCAGGGCGTGGGATATCTCAGCACATCACCTCATCAAGAACCATACTGGGTTTTCAACTGCCTCAGATAGATGAGAATAACATGTGGCTTCTCACAATACTATTCCACATAGATACCTGTTAATGTCCCTTTCGGCTCCTGAATCTGTGCTTGGTTTGTTTCTTTTCCTGGTCATGAATAGATAAGCATCTTTAGCAACTACTCTGCTTCTCATCTGCTGGGGTTTCTAGGCAGACTGATTTTAGTTAGACTTCACCTGTGTTCATTCCTTTGAATCAACACTATATATTTGGTGGTTCCTCATCTAATGTTGCAGCAATGGAGACCATGCTGTAAAGAAGATATGAATCTCTCCCTTCCACTGACCATCAAGGTTAGATTTAGCTCTAGACATTGTAGAGTGACAGTAGTTTGAATAAGATGTGAAAAATATTGGTGTCCTGGATTTCCTACGCCCAATGAAAAGACTCCAAGAGTTTTTGTGAGCCCATAGTAGTCTGCATCTCCTTGTCCCGTGACCCCAAAGTCATTCTTAAGGAAAAGATTACCTTTCTTTTGCAAAATTATAGTATATTCTAATCTTAAAATAATCTTAAAATAACAGTAAAGTACCAATTTTTTTTCAAAGTGGTGCCTAGCAACGGGACAAGAGGCAATGACCACAAACTTAAGGAACAATTCCATTAAATTGCATCATCAACAATTCCATTGATGAAGAATTAAATGCCATAGTGTTCAAAGGAAAACAACCACAGAATTCCCATATCCATTACTCTTTCTTTTTATCCCAAACACATCGAAAGCACTTGGTATAATTATGACAACTGCATTGTCATAAGACATCCAAGTAGCCAAATCAAAAATTGAACTGCTAACCAGGAATATTTATTGCTGCAGTTTCCCTGGCTCTTTCTTCATTAACAAATAGTGTTGTACAATGTGAATCAATCAGCAGAACAAGCTAGTTGGTATCTATATTGCAGGTACATTTTGTAAAAGGCATGCCATTTTGGAGTAAATCTAAATGGACTGACCATGACCATCTTGCAGGTAGTTTTAAATGATCATCACATGAAACTTCTTTCAGAGTGTTGGATATCTCAGCACATCATCTCATCAAGAACCATACTGGATTTTCAATCACCTCCAACAGATGAGAATAACATGTGACTGCTGACAATACTATTCCACGTAGTTACCTGTTAATGTCCTTTTTGGCTCCTGAATCTGTACTTGGTTTGTTTCTTTTCCTGGTCATGAATAGATAAGCATCTTTAGCAACTACTCTGCTTCTCATCTGCTGGGGTTTCTAGGTAGAGTCAGAAATATGTTGATTTTAGCTAGACTTCACCTGTGTTGAGTCCTTTGACTCAACACTGTATATTTGGTGGTTTCTAGTCTGATTTGCAGCATTGGAGCCCATGCTGTAAAGAAGATATAAATCTCTCCCATCCAGTAAACATGAAGTTTAGATTCAGCTCTAGACATTGTAGAGCGACAGTGGCTTGGATGAGACGTCCAAGAATATTGGTGTCCTTCATTTTCTATGCTCTGCAAAAGAGTCCAAGAGTTTTTGTGAGCCCATAGTATTCTATATCCTCTTGTCCTGTGACTCAGAATTCACTTTTAAGGAAAAGATGACTTTTCTTTTGCAAGATACAAAATTATAATTTTAAAATAACATTAAAATGCCACACTTGTTTCAAAGTGGTGCCTAGCAACAGGAGAAGAAGTAATGGCCACAAACTGAAATGGAGGAATTTCCATCGGAATAGAAGGAAAACATTATTTACTGCGAGGGTCACAGAGCATGGGAACAGGCTGACAGGCTGTGCACTCTTCTTGCGAGATACTCAAACATGCCTAGATCCAGTGCTGTGTAATGACCTCTAGGTGATTCTGCATGAGCAGGCAGGTAAGACTAGATGATCTCCGAAAGTCCCTTCCAGCCTCAATCATTCTGTGATCTGTGCTTCTGTGGAGTAGATGGGAATCCAGCTTCACTGCATCCCACATTCCGGATCATAGAAATCAGAGGAATTGGCCCTGCTTGGCTTCCTCATCTCTATGAAAGCTACCACTGACACTATTCTAGCTGCTGAAGAATTAAATGGCACAGAGAAATGTTCAAAGGAAAACAACCACAGAATTCCCATATCCATTACTCTTTATTAGCCCAAACACATTGAAAGCACTCTGTACAATTATGACAGCTGCATTTTGACAATCAGCATTAGCAAAATCAGGTAGCAGAACAGTTTCCTACTGGGCCTGACACCTCTGTCCCAGTAGCTTTCTCCTGCCAAGCAGAACTTGCTAGAGAGCATGGTAGCCTCTCTCTCTAAAATAAGACATTAGAGAAATGGACCTCACACAGCCAGCTTCTTTTCTGACAGAAGAGGGACTGTTTTTCTTGGGCCTCTCCTACTGATTGCGAGACTGCCAGCACATGGGAATCTACATTCTGGCAGGAATCAGGAGTCCCTCTAGTGAAAGGGAAAGACAATGTCATTCTGCCAGAGAGAATTTAGGAAACTGTGTGAGGGAGGTTTTGGGTAGACTTTGCCAAATGATTGTGCTCTTGAGGATGGTTCCGCTGTCCTGCAGTATTGCTTGGTTTTCATCTCACAGGTAAAACAGCAGGAAAGCAGGAGAGCTGGGCAAAGCAGTCATCAACATGAAAAGCTCGCATATCTTGTTTTTGGCATTGGGAGCAGTCCTTTCTTACATCAAAGGGAAAGCACATTCCCTCTCTGAGAAATTCTGAAGACGGCTTTCACAGCCTTCTACAAATGAAGGTGGTTTCTACATCATTGATGAGAAGCAAGACAAGATGATGTTTGGACATCCTCGCTTCTCAGACCTTGCATAGAAGGGGTCGAGTGTGACATATCATGGTCCATGACAGCAAGTCTCATGTGTGGCTGAGGAGTGTGATTAGAAGATCCTCACAAAGCTTTCCTATCCCACAAGAGGGCACTCTTTTTGGACAAATAGACCGCATGGCCTATTTGGTCTATTACTGCTATTTTCATTGTATTTTGAGTAACAGGAATGTAAATACTTCATTTCTAAGAATTCAGAACAAAAGATGCTGTACACTACCAAGTCAATATTACTCTCATTACTGGATTTCAGAGACATTTTCTTCTCTGTTTTCTTGGTAAAGACAAACTCCATCCACTAACTGGCAGCATTTCCCATTAAACTCTTAAGCATTTCCCTTCCTGACTGGCTCAC
>VWPW01001908.1:0-88523 GCA_013389825.1 Crypturellus undulatus
TCACCAGGCTGCTGCCAGCAGAGCAGCAAGGAGAGAAAAGCTTGGGAAGGGCTCAACGCCACCAAGGGCTCCCGAGCCAGATCTGCTCTTGGCCTGTCCTGACGCGGGCTGCACGGCCTGCATCACTCTTCCTGCACCTCTGCGCTGCCTCCCGCTTCTGAGGCTGAGGCCAAGCCTCCTGGCCCAGTTTGCCCAGTAGCAGATCCATCGTGCCCATAGGGCTCCTGGTCCCATCACCACCCACGCCGCACAGCCCCCATCCCTGGGGCTCTTCCATGGCTGACAAATGCCTGTCCAATCACACAACAACTGCACCTCTGCCAGTCCTGCATTTCCTTCAAGGGTGCAGGCCCACGGACACGTTCAGCCAAGAAAAGGGCCAGGGGCCAAGCTCTGCCTTGCTCACAACAGCAGCAAGAGCTTCCAGCCCGTCCCTTCTGAGCCTCCTGATAGTGCCTGCATGGCACCATCGAGCACCACCAGCACCGCTCCCCTGGGCTCCCCACTCCTCCCAAGTGGACATCATGGCTCCTGGCCCCTTCCCGCAACGGAAGGGTTTGACAAAGCACTGGCTTGTTCACAACCCAGCCATTCATCGCTGGCTTGACAAGGCGATGAATGGCTCTTCCCAGCCCAGATCTCTGGAGCCCCTCAACAGGCGCTGCAGTACCTGGAGCTGGCGGATCACACCTGCAGCTCTCCACTACCCCTCTCTTCTCAAGGTGACCCCATGCTGGCAGGGTGACTGGCACAAGCAGCACCGTCCTGGCCAAAGTACTCCCTCGCCACCACCACCACCACAAACTGCTCGCAGCCACCATGTTCTGGACCGTGACAAGCTCAGCCGACACTCCTCTTGCTCCCACCTGCCTCTGCACGTGGCTCTGGGGGGCTCCAGTAGGATGCCTAGGAGAGCCATGTTGGGCTCCGAGGCCAGCAGTGCAGGAAGAGGCTGCCCGGGAGCTCCACTGCGCTGCAGGTAGGAAAGGCCCTTTTGCAGAGGGCTTTCAGGGGCCTCCAGTACCTGGGCCTGGCGTTCGGCCTCTTCCGTACCCGCCACCTGCCACTCCTCATAGGGGCCTTCGAGGTGCCTCCGCTTCTCCTCTACAGTAGCAACACTGGGATCTCTCATGGGCCTCCACGTGGCAGGCTGGGCTGGATGCTGTGGGGCCACGCAGGGCAGCACTGTTAGTCTGGGGTCTCTGGCTGCGGAGTCAGGGCAGGGGGTGCTGGTGTTTCCATCCCATCCTCGCCCTTGTCTTGAGCCTCGCCACCACCCCTCTTTTGCGGGCGGCTCAGCAGACAGCAGGTAGGCTTCCCAAACTGGCACCTAACTGCGGCCCCAAGTAGCAGCAGAGGAGGCCACCAGTGGCTCCTGTGGCTTCGCACTCACGGCCCTTTTCTGAGAGGTCGCATAGGCCTGAGCTTGCCTACGAGCCGTCGAGACGCTGGGAGTCCCCAGAGCCCCATTGTGCACCTGTGATGCAGCCTTGTGAGGGGGGCTGGCATGGCCGTTGCGCAGTCCCATAGGAGGATGCGGACTGTATTTCACGGTATCCTCCGTATCCAGGCAGACACCCAGGTTGGCGAACCACCGCTCCACATAGATCCTGAGGGTCCCGCAGGGCGCTTTAGGAGAAGGGCAGCAGGGGGTTGCCAAGAGGGATTTGTGTTCGGCTCCCCCAGAGTTCGGGACACGGGAAGAACACGAAGGCAACGGGAGGCTCTCCCTGGCACCCAGTAAGCGACAGCCTTTGCTGGGACGTGTGTCCGCAGGCCTCGGCAGTCCCCTGCGACGCTGCATCCAGAGGGGCCATCTCCCCTGTGCACTGGTACAAGGGTTCCCCTCCAACTATTTCCGCAAGGCTCTCACCAGTCAGCAGCCTTGCTCTCTGCACTTTGCTGCTTCCTTACACGCTCCTTGTTTGGCAGCACGGGCAGAGAAAGCTCCTTGCGGTCCTGCCAGAGCTTCCTAGGACGCTGCTCTGCAAAGGGCAAAGCAGAAGCTCTTGAGCGCAGCCTCTTTGAGAGGCCATTTCCACTGGGCTGCTGTCACCTAGCGCACAACAGGGAGCCAACAGCATCTAGAGGCAGCTCTGCCCTAACCTTTGTGTCTCCCATTGCTCTCACGCTCTTCGTGAACTCTTTTATCTTTGGGAAACCTGTGGGGAAAGCCTGGGCCTCTGGGCTGCCTCTCACAAGGTGAAACCTCCCCGCTCCTCCCAAGCGGACATCATGGCTGCTGGCTCCTTTCCGCAATGGAAGCGTTTGGAAAAAAACTACTGGCTTGACACAGTGATGAATGGCGCTTCCCAGCCCAGATCTCTGGAGCCCCTCAACAGGCCCTGCAGTGCCCAGAGCAGGTGGATCACGCCTGCACCTCTTCAGTGCCCCTCTCTTCTCAAGGTGACCCCATGCTGGCAGGGTGACTGGCACAGGCAGCACCGTCCTGGCCAAAGCACCCCTCACCACCATGAAGTGGTTGCAACCATCATGTTCTGGGCCCCGCCGCCTCTCCACAGCTTTCCCCTCTTCCTCTGAGAAACACATCCCTTTCCCCACTTAAATTCTGAGGGGGAAAAGGGACTCATTTCAGGTTAGCTTGGGGCCATCAGTCCCTGTCCCGCCAAAGCAGGGTCCATCTCAAGCTGTGCTCCCCTCCGCCATGCTGCAGCATCTGACTGCACAGCCCAGCCTGTGCCACCACCATGGAGCTGCCCACATGGCCTGTGCTCAGGGCTGCCCCCACGGGTATTTCTAGGCCCCAGCTCCTGCCCTTCTGGAACCTTCTCTCACACTGGTCTCAGGATTGGCTGAGACACCCATCAGTCAAGGTAGGGGCACCACTTAGTCGAGCGAGGTGGAACCAGGCCCCATCCTGTGACTTCTGGAACCTTCCCTCACGTCTCTGGCTCCTGCAGTGGTTGTTACCATCTCTCAGCAAAGCTGGTAGTTAGGTCTGTTCATATTAACCAAAGTCTTACTGCACCAGCAGTGCTCTCCTGGGCTCCCCGTCCTCCCAAGTGGACATCATGTCTGCTGGCCCCTTCCCACAATGGAAGGGTTTGGGAAAAAGCTACTGGCTTGACATAGTGATGAACAGGTCTTCCCAATTCAGATCTCTGGAGCCCCTCAACAGGCGCTGCAGTGCCTGGAACTGGTGGATCACGTCAGGATGCTGCAGCAAAGCCCATAGAGCTCTCCCGGCGCAGTGTGCACAGAGGCCCCAGGAGGCCCTATGAAAGCCTGTGGGACCCCCCTGGCCCAGTGCACACAGAGTCTCTTTACACTTCAACACCCTAAGGGAGGACACAGGAAGGAGTTTGAGAACTCAGATGTGAACCCTGCAGTACCCAGGGGCCCTGCAGTGTCACGGGCAGCTCTGAGCGCCTCCAGGAACGCCTTTCTGCTCCATACACTTGCAGCTCAGGCTGGAAGCCACCTGGAGAAAGCTGCTCTCCTCTGATTTCTTACCTCCCACGCTGACAAAGATGTGCAGCACTCAGACAGTTCCCTGAGCCTCCTTTCTGCTCCCCTGCGGGTGGCACGTGCCAAAGGTTTCAGCTTTTCCCAGTGCAAATGTCCCAAGGGGCCCATGACATGCTCTCAGCATCAACCTGGCACTGAAGCAGAGCATGTGAGGCCAGTGCTGCTCCTCTTCAGCAACACCACAACCCCTCCAGGCTACCTGATAAGGAGGGGAGATGGTCCTTTGGTGGTGATCTGAGCTGCAGTCAGTGACACTTCCTGCACCTTCTGCAGCCTCCTGGGCTTCCCATGCTGAGGGGCTGAGTTCCTCACCGTAAATTTGCTGGGTGCTCCCGCCTCTCTTCGTTGAGATGAGGCAGAAATGCCTGTATCAATGAGAAAAAACTTGGTGTGTGGAAACAGGATCAGCATTACCCAAGAACAGAGCTCACCCTTAAGCAAAAGTTCTCAAATGAGGTGTCTGGCTGTAAAAAGAACAACCCCAGAATAAACCCTGTTTGATGCCTCTGAACCTCTCCACCAATGGGTCCCCAAGGATCACAGTCACAGGCAGGACTAATTCAGGGCATCAATTAGACAGGAGGCAAGAGCAGGGCAGGGAAGCCCCCCATGGCTATGTCTCCTTGCCACTAACACCTTCCACACCGAGATCAGAGGTTTGTGAGATAAATTATGATTTCAGCCAGGAGCTTTTCTGCTCTGCTAGAAGATTTCTTGGGTCATCATCAAGACCATGCTACAAATGTTGAGGCACAGATTCCCCCATAGCCACCAATAGCACTCAAGAATGAGACCCACATCAATGCAACCCAGTTGAGAAAGACTATAGGCCAGAGGAGATGAACATGCAGTGGTCCCTCACAGCCTCTTCATCCTGATCAGAGGGAGAAACACTGCACAGGAAGTCACCAAAGTCCTGAGACCCTGACACATCTGTACTAACATGTACAAGCAGGAAAAGCTTCCTTACATCTTACCCACCCCAGGAAGCAAAGGCTAAGCAAGACAGTGATTTGGCTTAAGAGCAATGAAACATTTCCTCCTCGGGACTCTGCAGTGTTTCAGCCTACTCCAGCAAAAATGCCCAGGCCTGGGTAGCGAGAGGGTGGTTGAAAATGTGCTTTCAGGGAAGGAAAAAAAAAAAAAAAAGGTCTTCTGCTATCTATGCTCTCCATTGCTATAACTGGGATTTAGGGATTATACTTGCTGCAACAGCCCAAAGCAAGATTTGATTAACCAAAATTAATTTGGGACCTTCTAAATGGCCATGATTAAGTTGAGATCCCTAAGGCCCAGCTGCCAGGTATATGAGAGACCATACTGAGCCATGTTCAGTAATTCAGTGCCTCCAAATGAGAGGCTCATGAAAGGAGCCATATAACTTGCTCAACAGCACAGAGCAAGACAGAAAATTCAATTCAGATCTTCTGGTAATAAGCCCATAACACCTACCACACAGCAGGCTGCAGTCGAGAGCATCAGCTGTGCCAAGCTGGAGGAACTGGTGCCACCAGCTCAGTTGAGGTAGCCTGGAGCCCTTCAGTCCTTTGAGCCCTCGTCAGCTCCACCATCTGCCTCCAGCAGGCTGGGCCCATGGCCACTGGCAGGACAGAGGCTGGCACTCCTCGGTGCTGGCATTCAGATGTCCATCCTGCACATCTTCTTTTGTACCTTTCATCTCTGCCACAGAGACCCCCAAAACATCTGCAGAACCTGGTGGGGACGAAGTAGACACAAGCACAGATAAAAATTGCTCTGTTTTCCCCAGCATAGCTAGAAAAGCAACGAACAAGCAGCAACTCTGCAGCCTCTTGCCCCCCTACTCTGCCCTGGGACATTCCCCACACCTTCTGCTTCACTTGACGTGCGCATCTCAGCCGAGACACCTCACAGACACGTAGAGCTTTGTCCCACTGCAGAGCGAGACTGGGAGGGGGCTGATTAAAATGAAGGCTCCTCCATGACCCCTTGACCATGCCCAGGAACGACCTGTCCCACAAACAGAGTGCCCCCCTACCCACCCCACTTCTCATTGCCCCCCATTTTCCCTACCCCCCCAACCCTGCTGCTCTCCCTGCTCTTCTGCGGCCACACACCGAGCTGTGGTGAGCGCAGGTACCCTCCAGCGGAACCTGCGCCGAGCGGGCACCAGCACCCCTGCCCTTTAACCCGTGCCTTGCCCTCCACAGCTCTGTCACACTTTCCCCCTTTTCCCTGTTTATTCCTTGAAACTTCCTTCCCTGTTCTTGGCCGGTGCCTCCCAGGGCTGCCTCCCCACACTGCACTGAGGAAGGTCCCACCACACACCTCTATCGGCCACGTGTAATGGTCACCTGTAACGGTTGCCGCCGCGCGCCTCTAATGGACGCGTATAACAGTCACCTGTAACGGTTGCCGCTGCACGCCTCTAAGGGACGCGTGTAACGGTCCCCTGTAACAGTTGCCACCACGCACCTATAACAGCCGCGTGTAACAGTATCTGAGGTGAAGGTTGCTCGGGGAATGGCTGTGGCGGAAGCAAACAGGAGCCCGGAACAAAGGAGCCCACCTAATACTGCTACTGAGCAGCCTGCTGCTTCCAAGCAGGAATGCAGCACTGCAGCTGGAGCTTGCCAGTAGCTGTCAGCAGATCCCAATGGATCAGGAATAGCAGGAGGGGAAAGGAAAAACATAGTTTCTGTGCACCTGGACAGCAGCGAGACTCTGGGAGCCCTGAGCTCCTGGCGTCCAGTGGGATGAACAGAACAGCCTTGGCTTTGAACAAATCCTACATGCTAGAGTCTCGTGGTTCGCATTTCCCACCTTCTATGAGTATATGTTCTTTCTTTCGTTTGAATGTTGGATTTTTTTTTTAGCAGTGCAGGCTTATTTTGCCTCTTTCTAGAGGCTTCTGTCCAGGAAATACAAAATAATCCATCCTAGCAGTGGATGGATGTTTTTGCATTTGGTCCTAACCTTGCAAACTGTTACCAGTCACCTCCCCTAAACAATTCTCAAGATCCTGAGGTCAGGAGTTATTTGTATGCCATCTCTAGCAGCTCCAAAGTCCGACCAGGATTCGCCTATTTCCCATGCAGGGCAGAACTGCTGAAGATTTCCAGCTGTTGAAGTACATCTTGCTTCCCTGAAGAGCACTTGGGTGTGCTTGAAGGAAGCTGGAAAATGAGAGCGTTACACACCCAGAGACAGGATCCCAGCTGCGACACAATGGAAGGATGGGCTTGTCCAGAGACAGTGGAGAGCTGGATCAAGTTTACTCAAGTTTACTGGAGCCACCTTCAATCATCACCTTCAAACACCATTGTTATGAAGAACTCTCAGGAACAACTTGTTCACGGTAAAGTGCCTGTCTACGTACATGTTCCATAACTTCATGTTACATCATGCTGGGTTTGATCCAGAAAGAAGGAGAGGATGTGTTTGGGCAGCAGAACTGCCTGGAATTGGGTATTGAGGCTTCCCTTTGTCTGAGGAGCAAAAAATCAAGGCTGCTCCACACAGGAGGGCAAGCCCAGAGCAAAGAGTCACTCTGGCACAGGCAGTGCCCTTGTCAGCCAGGGTAAAGCCCCAGAGGACTCACCACCAGCATGGGGTTAGTGACAGGTCCCAATCAAGCAGCAGACATGACTGAAGACAAGGCTGCCTATAACATTGGTCCCAGGTTCCTCCAGGAGACAAGGCCAGAGATAAGGCTGCCTCCAACATCAGCCTCAAGGCATAGAGTTGTTAAGGCTGGAAGGGACCTCTAGGGATCTTCTAGTCCAACCCCCCTGCACACACAGGGTCACCTAGAGCACATGGCACAGAACTGCATCCAAGTGGGTTTTGAAGATCTGCAGAGAAGGGGATTCCACAACCTCTCTGGGCAACCTGTTCCAGTGCTCTGTCACCCTCACTGTTAAGAAAATTTTCCTTAAGTTCCTGTGGAACTTCTGGTGTTTCAGTTTGTGGCCCATTTCCTCTAGTTCTGTCAGTGGCCACCACTGAAAAGAGGTCGTCTCCAGAGGACTGACCCCTGGGGGACACCGCTAACTACAGGCCTCTAACTAGACTTTGCACCACTGATCACCACCCTCTGGGCTCTGCCATCCAGCCAGTTCTTAATCCACCTCAGTATCCACTCATCTAACCCACACTTCCAGAGCTTGTCCAGGAGGATGTTGTGAGGGACAGTGTCAAAAGCCTTGGTGAAGTCCAGATAAATTACATCCGCTGCTCTCCCCTCATCTACCCAGCCAGTCATTCCATCATAGAAGACTATCAGGTTAGTTAAGCGTGATTTCCCCTTGGTGAACCCATGCTGACTACTCCTGAGCACCTCCATATGTTTGGAGACAACAGCCAGGATGAGCTGCTCCATGACTTTTCCAGGGATGGAGGTGAGGCTGACTGACCTGTAGTTACCTGGGTTCTCCTTGCAATTTTTGAAGACTGGTGTGACATTGGCTTTCTTCCAATCCTCTGGGAGCATCCCTGTTCTCCAGAACCTTTTGAAGATGATGGAGAGCGGCTTAGCAATAACATCCACCAGCTCCACAGCACTCTCGGGTACATCCCGTCAGGGCCCATGGATTTGTGGGTGTCAAGTTTCCCTAAGAGCTCTCTGACCCAATCTTCCTCTACCCAGGGCAAGTCTTTCTCTCTCCAAGCACCTTCTCTGGTTTCTGGGGTCTGGGAGTCCAGAGGGCTGCCCTTGGTAAACACTGAAGTAAAGAAGGCATTCAGTAACTCTGCTTTGTCTTTCATAACCAGGGTGCCCTCGTTGTTCACCAGCAGGCTCACGTTTCTCCTAGTGTGCCTTTTGCCATTGATATATTTGAAAAAAAAGCTCTTGTTGCCAGATTTAATTCCAATTATACCTTAGCTTTCCTTGTCACAACCCTTCATTCCCTGACAACATTCCTATATTCCTCCCAAGGAGCCTGTCCTTTTTCCCACTTTCTGTATACTGCCTTTTTCTGTTTGAGTTTTGCCAGCAACTCCTTGCTTATCCACGCAGACCTCCTGCCCCTCCGCCTAACTTCTTACTCAAAGGGATGCACTGATCCTGAGCATGGAGGAAGTGCTGCTTGGCCCCCTTCCTTCCAGAGCCCTAGCCATTGGGATTCTTTGAGGAGGTGTCTGAAGAGGCCAAAGTTGGCCCTCCTGAACTCCGTGGTTACAAGGCTGCTTACAGCCCTACTTCCTCCTCGTGCATCCTAAACTCAACCAGCTCATGATCACTGCAGTCAAGGCTACCCCTCACCTTCATGTCTCCAACAAGTCCCTCTCTATTTGTTAGTATGAGGTCCAGCAGCCCACCTCTCCTTGTTGGCTCCTCCACAACCTATGTTAAAAAGTTATCATCAACACACCGCAGAAACCTACAGGACTGTTTGTGCCTGGCTGAATTGTCTTTCCAGGCGATATCAGGGTGGTTGAAGTCCTCCATGAGAACCAGGGCCTGTGACCGTGAGGCTACTTCCTGCTGTCTGTAGAAGGCTTCATCAGCTCCCTCATGCTGATCAGGTGGCCTGTAGCAAACACCTACCACAGTGTCTCCCACATTACCCTGCCCTCTAATCCTTACCCACAAGCTCTCAACTTGGTCATGATCCACTCCCAGGTTGAGCTCCATGCATTCCAGTTGCTCTCTCATATAAAGAGCAACTCCACCACCTCGCCTTCCCAGCCTGTCCTTCCTAAAAAGCACACAGCCTTCCATGGCAGCACTGCAGCTGTGTGAGCTATCCCACCATGTCTCTGTAATTCCAGTGAGATCATGATGCTGGGACCACACACACATCTCCAGTTTCTCCTCTTTAATCCCCATGCTGCATGCATTGGTATACAGACATTTAAGGGAAGTAATCAAGCCTGCAGGTTTCACTGGTGAGGTGAAGGAGGACCCTCTATAATCATCTCCTATACTTACTTCTCCACTACCATACTCCCGTTGAACATCTTCTGACTTTGGCTGCGTGGCGCTGATTGCCCTGTCCATATAACATTCCCCTTTCCCCCATTATGCTTAGTTTAAAGCCCTCCTAACCAGGCTGGCCAACCTTTCGGCAAAGACACACATGTCCCTCTTGCTGTGGTGGCTTTCATCATCCCCCACTAGCTGGTGATCTTCAAACAGTGTCCCATGGTCATAGAAATCAAAATCCTGTTGCCAAGACCAGCGGTACAGCTAGTTGTTAACCTGTCCTCCTCATATCCATTCCCCTCATTGATAGAATAAAGGAGTACACAACTTGGGCACCCAGACCCTTGACTGCCATCCCTAGGGCTCTGAAATCTTGTTTAATGTTTCTCAGTCTCCCCATAGCATCATTAGTGCCCCCATGAAACAGTAACGGGATAAGAGACACTTGGACAAGCCTTGGTAGTCTCTGCAACACCCCTTGTTCAAGCCCCTGGAGGCAACAGATACCTCTGGATAAGGGGTCTGGTCTACAGATTGGTGCCTCTGTGTCCTGCAGCAGAGAGTCACCCACGACCATCACTCACCACTTCTTCCAGGTGCTCCTTTTCTCCTTTAGTGGGGGCAGTCTTAAGATGCACACTTGTCTGCCTCACCCTAGACAACCCTCTAGATGGACCTTGGTCCTTGACTTCATTTGTCTGGCCCTCAAGTTTCAAAGCCTCGTACCTGTTGAACGTGATCACCTGAGGGGGGCGAGGTAGACTGAGAAAGGGTTCTCCTGGCACCTCAAACAGAGGCCTGTTTTGATTCTTGCTCATCACTTAACACTGTTAATTCTGCTCCATCTGCTCTATGGCAAGAGGGTAGTGGATCCTCAGACTGAATCAGGGGTTCTCTGGGTGCACATCCTGGGACAACTGCAGAACACAGCTCCACCAGTCTGTTTCTTTCTTGCATTCTCTATTGCTCCTCAACCTTTCTACCTCCTCCTTCAGCTCCACCACCAAGCTAAGTAGGTCATCCACCTGCTCATACTTGAAGACAAGCGTTGTTTTGGCTACTCCCTGATAACACAGAGAGGTTCAGACTTTCCCCACACCCAGAGACCTGGACTCGCGCATGTTTCTGTGGTGGTTCTGTCTGCATCACCACAGTCTTCCTGGCGGAGGCTCTCTGCCAAGTAGAGACCATGGCTTCACCTGAATTCCCACTGACGGGAGAGACCATGGGGAGAGCTCTCCTCCTGAGCCAGGAGGAGACTCCTTGCACCTCCTGCCTGTAGGAAGTACCACACTCCTGGTCACTCCTGCTCCTTGGGGGCAACTTTTAAGTTGCCACCTTCCCTGCTGGCTCCACCTGCACTGAGTCAGGGCCAACACTGGCCCGGGGCTCGGCGCTGCCCACATGGTGGTCGCCGCTGGGGCTGCCTCTCGCCCCCTGCTTGGCGGCTTTGGGCATGGTTGTCCCTTCTGGACAAGGTGCCCCAGCACAAGCATCCGCTCCAGAGCTCTTCCCTTCCTGCTCGGTCTTGGGAAAGCATGAGCTAAACACCTGAGCGGTGCTCCAGGATGCACCTAGTGCTCTCCAGCCACTAAAGGGCCTTGGTTCTTTAGGACAAGACTCGAGTGTGTCTGGAGTAAAAAAATAAATAACTAAAATGCCCTGACATATATATAGTACATACACTGGGTCTGCAGCATTATAGGCCACTCGAATTGCATGGTACTGTTGCTGCCACAGCCACAGCTGGCACAGTCCAAGCCATTCCCAATTTCCGCAGGACTTGGTGTGCAATAGAGTGACAAGCCCACAGCCAAGCGCAGCCCGGCCAGACAAAAACATCCACCAGTAGATGGCATTTGCTGCCCACAGATAGGTCAGGGCCACAGCAGCCGGAGGCTGTGGTGACCTGAAGAAGCGGAACAGATGGTTTGGAGGGGTTTTATGAATGAAGGCTGCCTCTAGATGACATAACTGCTCCTGACTCCACCCTGCTGCCTGCAGATCTCAGGTGCTTTTGTTTTGCTGCAGGCAACACGCTGGTGGCTGGCGAGCTCACCGCGCGGCCACTGCGCTGCTCAAGTGACGGCAGCGCACAGCCCGGGAGGTCCAGGAGGCTGCTGGGCTGGTGAGTAGCAAAGCAGGGTTTTAGTTGGCACAATTGCCCGGAGTATTGTGTACTCTTTCTCTCCCTTGGAGACGCAGCTCCGCTATAATTCCTGGTGGGATCGGCTCAGAGCAGCTCCAGCACAGAGCCCAGAGCTCCAGCTGCAGCGCCGGGCAGCTCAGCCAGGTCTGACCACCGCGAACGAGTGCAGGACTGTCTTTAAAAGCTGCTTGTTGCATTTTATGTTTACGAGCAGAACTGTTCACAAGCACGTTCTCTTTTCTAAAGCTCTAAGAGAACAGACTAGTCTGTCACTCAGTTTGCTCTAGTATGTGATGGAAAAGTTCGTAGTAAGTCTGTTTTTGATGATTAATGCCTTAACTTAGATTTAGAAAGGCTTTATTATTATGGTAGAATTGTCTCTTTTTTTTTTTTTTTTCCTGTGGCTTCTTGACTTTCATGCTGTGATTTTCTGCTACTAGATTTTAAAGGCTAGAGCCCCACATGGGACAGATTTTTGCTAAATAGTTAGTCCATCCTGGGGACTTTTTCACTAGTCAAAGATGACTTTGTTGGATTTCCCCCACCCTTGAATCAAAATCAATCATTTGCATTCGGGCAGTTCTGACAACCTTGGTCTGAGAAGAAAAATTCTCTCCATGGTCCACAGAAGGAATTACTCCTTACTCTAACTGAATGAACTTTATCAGTACAGAAAAATCCTGCTTCTTGGAGCCAGCTGTTGAGCCTCCCTCCCTGCAATGCCTCACTTCTCTGAAACTTTGGGACACAATGTAGAGCAGGCAGAAAAGAACCAGAGCTTGGAAAATGCAGGGTGCTCTCTAAAGGAATCATTTAACTAATAACCCCTGGGCTTGGAGGTATTTCAGAACCCAGTTATTGATGATGGGGAGGCTGGGGAGTCTTACACTGATGCAGAATTTAGAAAGAGGTGGATGTTTCTGTACAGTGATCCTGTGATACTCGGTTTGAGAATGTAAGGGGGAAGAAGAAACATTTGTTTATAGAGAGAAATATTTATTATATGTATATATGTATATACACATTTATACAGAAAAATCGCAAAGCGTTTGGCAAACTTAAATTAGGACAAATGATGAGAACTATTTCATCTTCTCCTTGAACTGAGACCACCTCTAATGTGAAGCGAAGCTTCCGAAAGCACCACGGTTTCCCCAGCAGCCCTGCAGACTGATTGAAGGATGCCCTATCCGGTGGGAATTGCGGGGAGGCATCTAATGGGCAGGATATAGCTGCCTTCGTTAAAACCACAACCCTCGGGTTGTTGCCATGGCTGAGTTTAGCTAAGCTGTTTATTGCCCATAAAGACTCACTGTGTGCATGAGGCTGCTGATCAACTGGCATGAAATCTCTCTCAACTAGACATTACCATTTTCTTGACGCAACCTCAGGCCCAGGGGAGGAAGAGAAAGTGCTCTGGGGGAAATGGCCATAGAATTGGAGACTGGGATGTTTACAGGGAGCTAAAGCCAGTTAACTAACTTCCCTAGGCTTTGCAACAGGGATGTGCCGCTGTGGGGGCTTTTCCTTCATGTTGCGCTTACCCACGTGGAGCTTTCTCAGAGGACCCCACGACTTGCTCCCTATCTGCGGGGTTTGTGTCTGAGCTTGGCGCGGGACGGCCCTAGCACCAGCTCCGAAGGCAGAGTGCTTTGGCAGGCTGATGTGTCTCTGACTTGACAGCTTGTCCTGCAGAACAGGGACCAGGCGGTGGATAGCGCTGGCGGGGGTGTCGTGTACGTGATAAAGAGCAAGAGAGAGCGGGAGCAAGAGCTGATAGTTACTGTAATGTATAAATTTGTCCTGTAGAGCTAATGGTATCAAAGATGATATCAAAAACAAACATCCTTATGATTTATAATTCAAGATGAGGAAGTCTGTTTGAATGCCGGGGCAGAGATATCAGCTCTGCACAAAATATGGGAAGAATTCATCCCTAATCTAATCTCACTGAATTCCACAAAGATGCAAGACAGGATTCATTTGGTTTGGTTTCGTAGCTGAGAATTAAACAGGAAACCCCCAAGGATGTAAATTGCTCTCCCAAATACCAAGGTGCAGTTTGTACGTGGGGGCTGGAGAGGGATGCTACTGTCAGAGCCATCTCTGTGTGACAGATCAGAGGCACCGGGAGGCTGCGGGGCTTTCAACAGCCCTGAATGCAAACAGAAGGGGCAGGAGGCAAGCCTAGCAGAGCAGAGTCCGCAGCAGAGCACGCTGATGATGATGCTCTTCGCAAACCCGAGCCCTTGAGCCAACAAGGCTGGCTGATGTTATCATAGGCGAGTGTTTCTGGCTTCCTCACTCTCCGCTGTGCTCCTGTGACACCCTCTTAGAGACTGTTTATAGCGAGGATGAGGATTTATTGTAAACCTTGGCTCCCAATCTCTCAGAGCTGCCTCTTCCTCCAAGTTTGGGCTATCCTCACTCCCAGCTGGGACTGCAGCAAGAGGCTTCTCAGAAAGCCCAGGATAACCGAGACCTTTACAGATACTTGCTCTACGGATACAAAGTTGGTGTTGACAACAAGTACGGCCAAGATGTAGAGATGAATCAGTTCAGGACTGGCCTTGGGGTGAGGCTGGGAATGGTTTTCAGCTGAGGGATGGAGCAAACTTGGGAGACCAGAGGTGTCGTACTCGACCTGCACATCATAAGGAGCCTTCCAGCGGGGAGAGGTCTGCTCAGGAGGGCCCGCTCCACTCTCCTCCAGATGCCAACTCACTCCCACAGAGGAGAAGTTGCAACATGAAAGAGGGAGGGAAACGGTATTACCGATTTTGGAATGGGTCTCAAGCTTGAGTCCTCTTGGCTTGTTCTATGAGTTACATGTCACCTCCTCATTTATTCCCCACTTAGTGCCTCGCTCTCAGATGTTGGGTGCATCTTCTGCTTTTCTTTTTGCTGGGAAAATTGAAGCACAGAGTGGCAAAGCAACCAGCATAAGGGGAGATCACAGGGGACCAAGTCATTTTGTCTACTTAGACACATGGTCCCCATAGACTGTTCCAAATCATAGCCATCTATTGGTTATTACAGGTCAAGGAATTACAGTGATTTCATGAGACCAAGCCTGCAGATCTGGCAGTACTGAGGCTGAACAGAGGCCAGCAAAACTGAAGCTGTGTGTCCCAAGACTCCTGGCTGCCACTAATATTCATCCTTTATTATAAAGGATGAGATAAACCTTTGTTATTCCTGGATAAACACATTATATGAATATTGGCACGTGTGGATATGACTTCTCTGTGCTCTCTCTGCTATAGTCTAGAAGACACCTTGACCATGCTGTTCCTGCACACACTCCTGCGCGTTTTTTGGGCCAGCACAATTCAGTTCCACTGCTGCATGGCAAAGAGCTCAGTGGTTGCAAATGTCACACCAAGTTGGATTGGGAGCCTGCCCAGGATATGGTTTCCCTGAAACAATGCGGTTCACAAGAACATGTCCATGTGGAGTAATTGTTCTTGTCCAGCACACTGGCAAGTCGCCACGTATTGTGTGCAGAACCCACTTTGCTTCTCCCACCATCAGGTTCAGGTTAATTTCCCTGTTTTCTAGGAGGAGATCAGTGATGTCAGCTAATTTGGACAGAGTTCTTCACAGCGCAAAATAAAATGGCTTTCGGTTTCAATCTGCCCATTGCCCAGTGCGAGAGCTGCTCTTCCCATGGTGCATGCTTGTCCCCAGGGCTGCAGTGACAGCTGTGCCACTGCGTGCTGGAGCCTCTGTGCTCACTCACACTTGGGCCAGGGTAGGGTCAGGTTCACTTTCTTTAAAGCTCCAGTCTGGGCAATAGGAGGATGATCTGCTATTCAGAAGTACATGGGATACTTGTACGCACTGGCGGCTCTGCTATTGCTCCTTTCTGGCCATTAGCAGGTCACTTAGCCCATTTGTGCCTCAGTTCCCCACTGGAACAATGTCACCTTAGTCCCAGTGACTTTTCACCCTGGGATGCCTCAGGGGTAAAGACATTAAGATCTAAGAGACCTTCAGATGCGGTAGGGATTGGGCAGGAACTGTGCATCTTGCACGACCATCTGAGGCTCACAGCTGAGTTTTCTCTGTTCTGACTGATAAGTTAAATGATTACAACAAGGGGAGCTGCCTGCCTTATTGCTGCTGCCAGAAGAGTGCCCTGTTTCTTTTCTCTCAGAAGATCAGCAACCAAGCTGCCCTAACAGCTGACAAATGTGCCTTCATGTGCCTTCACTTTCAGGTCACCCTACAGTTGCCCTGAGCCAGGGTGTCTCTCCTGAGGAGGAATGAATGAATGAGTGGCCAAGTGGGCTGAGTGGACTGGCATCCATCTGCAGACTCTCAGCTGGTCACTAATTCCTAGGAGAAACCCACCACGAAGGCTGCAGTTGTGTCAGATACAGCGCTCATTACTCCAGAAAAGCCCCTATTGCCTTCTCAGGCTGTCACCTGGGTAGGCACTGCAGGTTTACTCAGCAATTTTGGAGCTAACCAGGACAACCGTTAGGGAAAAATGGATCTCTCTTCTCCTCCCACTCTCCCATTACCTCTCCCAGTCCAAGAGAGAGGCTGAGACCAATTCAACAGCAGCACCGTTCAAAAGCAGCAGGAAAACTGACGCTCTCAATGGCACGTCCTTCCCATTAGCGGGGAGACACAGGCAGCAGCGAGCCAGAGAAAAGGGCAGCTCTTGTGGGAGGCTGCACAAGCCTGGTGCTCTGCAGGGGTCCAAGCTACGCGAGTCAGGGAGCTTAGCAGGGAATCCGAGCTGTAATCGCCGAGCAGTCACAACCAAGAGGCTCTGAGAAGAAGCAGATAAGGGTGCAGGAACCCTTCATCCTCATTAAAATACTTTCTCTGGCAAAGCCCCCCACGCCTGCTCAGCCTGTTCCAATTAGTGCAGTGGGCCAAGGGAGGCTAAAGAGCAGAGTTCCTGTGGATGAAAAGAAAACACTGGAGAGCTTTCAGGTGCTGGGGGGAGGCAGACGACCTCAGCACGGGACAGGGAGAGGCCCTGGGAGCGCAACACGCACTGGCCAAGAGTGAACCCAATGAGCTGGGTTGCCGAGCTAAGGAGCAGGTGCTTCACAGCCACCTCCTGCGTGAGAGTGGCCCTGGTTTTAGCAGTGGGGAACTGTAGACCCCCTGCCCAGTAGGTCTGGAGGTGCAGAGCAGCAATTCTGTTGTGAGTGAAGTTTGGCAAGGAAGTGTGCTCTACAAATCATCTAAATACACTGCAAAACATCTCAGCAGCTTACAGCAGCAATAGCAAGTGGCTGAGGAGCCCCAGCAACTTGCCTGTCCATGGAGCAGGGATGTTTCTCCTGTCTCCCAAAGCTGTTTCGCTGAGGATGTGGCTGTCTCCAGACCACAGCTTGTCTCCCTGAGTGCTACAGAGACCCATTAGGATGTTGCTATGTGCCCACAAGGACCCTAACTACGGTCACCACCCTTTTTCTGGTGGCCACTGAGGGACCAGCAGTCTGATACACTTGGAGAAAACTGGTTCTGCCCTGGCTAGAGGCAGTGACCTAGAGGTGAAAGGCTCTGTAGGATGCCCACGTATCAGCACCCACTCGCCCCAGCAGAGGCTTTGCTGATAGGTTGTGGGGAGAAGCACTAGCAAACCTGTCTCCTGGCTAGATTTCTTGTAGCCTCCTAGCTTTGGGGAGCCTCTGTTGGATTTTCCCACATTCCTGACTCAGCCAGATCTAGCTCAAGAAGTCTGAAGTTCAAAAAATGCCTCCTCAGTGGGCTAACCCCCCTTGAGCCTTTCAAATGCTGTATTGAATATCAGCCATGTGGTGGACAGGTGACAAGTGTTGGTTTCAGCCCATGTGCTGGCATCTTAGTATAAATGGCTCTCAGAAATGCAGCCGAGTCTCTGGGGACCCCTGAGGCTTTGGGCATCTGCCCCATCAGCGGGGTGGGCAAGAGGGAGGCCCTTTGATACCTTATTTGGGTACTTTAACATGCCATTAGGGGATGGCAAGTCCCTCACAAACATGAAAGAATTTAAACTTCTCAGCTCTGTTAGGAGGTAGGTTGAGGGATTAATATGCTAAGCGAACCCATTGCTGCCTTCTAATAGATGGGCTGAGATTTGTTGCCTGACGGCTCCCTGGCTACTGAAAACAGAGAGCTGGGGTGTGAAAGAGCAGCCAATGGCCCCAGCTTAGCACTGCACGTGCTGTAGCTCTGGGCAGTGCTATGAGGCAGGGCGTTCGGAGATGGACCGGCTCACATCCCACCGGCCACTGAGGCCAGCGCTTCACCGCAGCAAGGAGCTGGAGGAACCGCCAGGAAATGAGGCCACACTGCTGGCCTCACATGAGACACAATTGCTACACACTTGTCTCACCTCCCTGACCCTCCGCTTTGTCCTCCGCTTTGTTTGGGGAGGAGCCCAGCCTTCTTCCTCTGAGCACGTCCCTGCACAGCTGCCAGCTGGCTTCCTAGCGCGGTTACCCCCTCCGGGAAGTGGCCTGGGCAGCTTCCCACAGCCGCAGACCTACACCAGGGGTTGGACTTGGGCGCTGCTCGGTGCTGGGAAGGCTGTCGCAAAAAACGCAAACTGAGGTGTGGGAATGTGGCATGGGATGGCAAGGGGAGAGCTGCCGAGTGCCAAGAACCCCCCACAGGGGGATGGTTCCGTTGTATCCCTCTCACTCAGTGGTTCTGAGGCACTTGAAGCTCTCTGTGCTCTGGAAGCATTTTACAATTTGCACAGAGATGTGTCTCCACAGAGATGTGCAATGTGGACCTGCGCTCTACTTCCCTGCTCCCTGGCTGTGAGCGGGTTATTTGCTTTGGCCTGAGAGACAGGCTGCAAACTCCCGTTTGGGAGTATAAGTCTGTCAACCAAGACCCTTCTGCTATTGGTGGGAGGTTGAGGAGAATTAGAGGGATGAACAGCTGAGGTTCCCCTTGGTGGGTTCTACCTGGCATGAGCAACACATCCAGACAGCCTAACCAAGTCCTGAGGGAACCTGAGGCACGGGACAAACTGTTCGGCTCATCACCGTGTACTGAGAACAAGCTCAGCCTGACTCCTGCGGGATGAGAGCGCTCACACGGGAGGGAAGGTAGCGGCTGAGCAGGGCACAGAGAGGGAGCAAGTGGCTTCCCTAGAAAGGAATTAGCAGATTATTAAAAGAGAAACAGCTCTTTATCCCCTCATAAACACTTACTAATATATGGCCATGCGTGGGGCTAGTAAGAATACCTTTAGAGGAGAAGCTGAATTGTTATCTCCCAAGCAGAAAGATTTTCTCCCCTAAAGGTTCCCTCCGCAAACAGGTGGAAAATTCCCTTCAGCACAGAAGAGCAGGGACAGCTGGAATTTGCCAAGATGACAGGAAGCTCTGATGGACAAGGTCACTGCCGCGATGGACATGGCTGTGCCAGTGCTTCAAGGGACACAAAAGGAAACGGGTTGCAGAGCTCACTCTCTGAGGTGGTTGGCTATAGTGTCCAAGTACCCAAGGTCCAAGTTCATGCAGCGGTGCAGAATGGGCTGCACTTTATATAATAATACACCAGTTCTCAGGGATCAGGAATCCTTTTACACCAGAACAGATAAGAAATAAAAAGTGAACAGAGAGTTCTTCCTCCTGATAGTAAAGTCCTCCTGGTCCTACCGAGACCCGCCAGGTTTCCCCGTGGAACGCAGCAGAGTTGTGTCTGCCCTGGTAGATGTTAACACATACCTGCTAGCAAGGAGCCCTCCTGCGTGGCCGAGGCGAAGCGCATGGGGGTAAACGCCGCCCGCCCGCAGGGCTGCAGTGCCAGCAGCAGCTGGAACTCGTTCCCTCGTGCGCTCAGCGCTTGGCACGCTGCGACGCCAGCGCTTGGCAAGAAACAGCCGCTGGGATAATTGTGATCGTAGCCTTTAATCTCCCAAGGCAGGCGCGCTGGGGGCCAGCGGCTGATCTCCCGCCTGGAACGGGGCCTACTGGCCAGGCCGACCGGGCAACAGCAGAGAAACGTGAGAGAAGCTCCACAACCTCGGCGTTGTTCTGCTGCTCAGCAATTCCTGTGGCCAAGCACTGCAGCCATGCACCCTTTCCTTTCTCTTCCCCTCGTCGTCCGCCTTTGGGATGGTGCGCGGACCATGTGCTTTGGGCATTCGTGTGCTCTTGGGCTCGGTGACATCGGAGGAAGACACAGAGGAAGCCGAGGGGCCCAACGGCTTCATCCTCTCCTTTGGGAAAGGCCAACAGCTGCCTCCCCAGGCTGCCCCAGGAAACAGGAGCAGCAGCTGCTGGCGAATCCATTACACTGCACAGGATGGAGGGAGTCGACGCAAACCCCTGGTTGAGAAAGGAGCATTTCTGTGCCCCAGACCCGCATGGGCAGGAGGAGGGACAGGAGTCCCTTTGTGAGAAAGGCCCCTCCGCCTGCACACAGAGGTGCCTGCCAAGAGCCGGGACTCCTAGACGTGGGTCTGTACTCCCCCTGCACAAGCAGACCAGTGTTTGCCCAGGACACCCCTCACCATGTGCAGACTCCAGCCTGCAAACGGGCTTGGAAAGACTGAGCCAGGGGAGGGAGAAGGACAGACCCCCACGATAGAAAGGCAAAGCCATCCTGTCCTTGCAGGGCTTTGCCTGAGGAAGGGAGGACGGTGTCGAGCTATAGGAGCAAGAGGCCTGGATCTCAGGACATCACCTGAGGAACCAGGGGAGCTAAGGGATCCATTGGCATGTCTTGTATAGTACCAGTCCCATATGGGGACTTCAGCCCTCTGAAACTCCCCTATCTCACATCACCCCTCATGTGAGATAGCCCAGCAAGGTCTAGTGCAGGATTTTCTTCCCCAGGCAGGGGGGATTGCTGAGGTTTAATGCTCACTGCATCGCAGCCCCGCTCCTCCCTGCTGCTTGCTGCTCCCTTGAGGTCCCCCAGCTGTTGGGGCCCTGCACTTTAACTCCTGGCTGTGACCTGGCCGGGCCCAAGTGTAACTCAAGCAGGCAATAGGCTGCAAATGGAGCTTGTGGATTAGCCGGGAAACAATTGGGGCCTGTGAGATGGCCAGAGCACTTGCCAGGCAGTGCTGCACAGGGAGGAAGTGGGAGGTATCTGATCTTAATGCACTAGGATTGCTGGAAAGCTCAAGTTCAGTACGCCCTTCCGTCCTGGGAGATAATCCATAGCCTGATCCATCTACTGCCAGCAACCTTCCCCCTCTAAATTTTGAGCAGTTGAGCTATTCATGGTACCACAGAAAGCAGGCGTTGTCAGAGGGTAAGTGTTTCCCTCCCATTGCGACCTATTTCAAACAGAGAGATTTGTTTTGTCCCGGTGCTGCTCACCATCCCCTACAAGGCTCTCCTGGGACTTCCGCAGAGGAAAACTCGGTGCAGGGGCACCAAGTGCTGGGTTTAGGTGATCTCCAGAGCCTTAAATCTGTTAGACTCCTGAGCGCTTCACTGATCTGAGCAGAGATGCATCCGCGGAGCAACAGAGGGCCACCACGGGGGAGTCGAAGCATCGTAGGGGTAGGAGTGGTGCAAGGCAGGGCTACAAGGTGCCCACATCTCCTGCGATCCTGCCTGCTTGTACAGCTCCTGGCAGCATGTGTCAGAACAAGAAAGCAGGCGGAGCAGTGTGTTTAAAGAGCTGAATTCCATCAAAAATGTTACTGCTACTCCCCATAAAACTAGGACTGCAAAATCCTTCCTGTCCCTCAGGCCCTCCTGGTACCCAGGACATGAAATCTTCACTGCCTTAACCCAGTCTCCAAAGCCAAACCCACAGAAATCCCCTCACCCCAGTGGTCTGCTCTCATCAGCAATTCTTTCTCCAAACTGAGATAGAAATAGTTGTAGCTCAGGACAGTTGATTATTTAAAGCTGTCGGGAGTGTTTAATTTAACCCCGGATTCATCATCCGCAGCTTGTTTCCATCCACAAGACACCCGCTCTCCCCCTCTCCGTGTAAACTCTGCCTGTGACAAGCTCTTCACCTCCAGGAACACTTGGGCTGAGGTTTATAGGAAGGGGCCGTGACCCCACTGCGTGTTCCCAGCCACTTCACCCAGGCAAACGGGCATGGCTGAGCCTGCCTCTGTGCCAGCTCTCACGCATGAGACCAGGCAATTCCCACCGGGAGGGAACTGGGATTTAGTTGGGCATTGCAGGATGGATGTACATTGCAGAGGGAGGGAGCTGTGCCCTGCCTGCCATTCACAGCTTCCCAGGCCCACCCTGGGATGTCTTGGCGCTTCGGGGCATGAATGTGCCGACTGCTGTCCCCAAACCAAAGCCCAGCATGGGCTCTGCTCCCTTTATAGAAAACTGCAATTAGAGGGTGCGTTCTCCAGCAACCATATGTACGTATGTACGTTGGCAAAAACTCTTGGTCAAATCACAGTCACATCCTTGCGGTGACCCCGGGATAACGCAGTTCACTCAGGCAATGACCACGAGTGTGCAGGAGATCAGGTTTGTGCAAAGTCTTCATCTTTCTGGATGAACTTGGTACATTTTGGAAGGGCTAAAACTGCCAGTTTCCCCAGCACAGGACTGCTACTCTTTACCTCTGCATGGCAGGAACGTGGCAGAACGCACTGGGCTTTGATGGCTTGAGTCCAGCTAGGGGTTGGCACTTGGGGCTGCACAGTTTTAGGCTGTAGCTGGTTAACCCCAGTAAAGACTAGGGGAAAAGCCAGCAGAGGAGCTGCCCCCAAGCCCTGCACACAATCCTGCACGGTGCAAGGACTCTCTTAGTGCAGAAAGGGAGGAGAAAGTTGGTGAGCAGCAGATCTGGCCATCTTCTGCCTGTTCCCCAGCAGAGCGATAACAACCCAGGCTCCTGAAAGCCTGAAACTGGGCCCGTAGGCCAGCCTGGTGCTCCGTCTCGTGGAAGTTGGGGAACAAGGCAGTTTAAAATGTTTGGCTTCCCTGGGCTGTGTCTGAGTGTTCACTCCTACACAGTCTATAACAGAGACTACAGAAATCCCCTATTTCTTGGGCCAAATGCCTCTACGTTTAAGTCTTTCAGCCAAGGGACTCAGATTCGAACACCCATCAAGAGCATAGGATAGTTGGAACTGACATTTTGAGACCAGGACTTTTATAAGCAGGCAAAAAATGGCTAAATTGCATCAGTTAATTGCTGAGAGCTGTCAGTCTTGCTCTGCTCCCCTCTGGGATGCATTGGAGTTGGTGAATAAGGTGATAATACTGTGTCTGGAGGGTGTGTAAATGCAAGAGAGAGTAGGAAGGATCCCCAAGGTTAGTGTCCAGGAGCTGCTAAACGCTGGCGGTTCCTTCCTTGGGCCCAGAGCCATCACAACATACACATGGCACAGCCTCCTTCTTCCAAATTCCAAGCTCATCCTTGGAATTCTCTGTTACGCGAACTGTGTCCGAGCCCCTGGGCAGCAGGACCACATGCAGCCTCCCAGTGCAGCCTGCGCTGGATCTCATAGTGCTCGGACTGGCCAAGTGAACCAGAGCTCCACAAACAGGAGCCTCTTTGACAGCTCCCAGAGATGTGCATGGGGTGCCCGGCACCCACCTGGGAACTGAACTGCTCTGTAACGTGAAGGCTTCCAGATCCCAGCACCCTGGCGACGTTCAGAATGTCTCCTCCTCATCAATAACCATCGAGGCTGCAAGGATAGCCCAGCAAGGGAGCCCTCGCCTCGCTGGGCCTCCTGCTTTTCCTCCCACCTGTCAGTTTAGGCTGATGGAGCCCTTCAAGCCAGGACTTGTCTCTCCCCGAGTCTGGCTTTCACGGAGACTAATGGGGCCTGGCCCTCCCCAGCGCCTGCAGGTGCTCTGCTCAGATAAACAACCTCAACGTGCGCTGTGGCGAGCTGCTCAGGGCCTGCGGGAGCTCAGATACTCAGCCTCACATCCCTGCACAGGCTGTGGGACTCCAGCGTGGCCAGGGACCTCCCTGGGCCCGCTGTGCTCGGCAGTACCGGCTAGTTCTGCAGTGCTGTGGGTGGGTTCGGGGCCGGGCTCTTGGGCAGAGCATGGGAGCTCCTCCCTGCCAGGCAGCTGGCCCAACACCTCCTCGGGTACAGGAGAGCTGCTGTGCTGTCCCTCGGGAGGACTAGAGTGACTGGGAGCTCTTTGGAGAGAGGGCTCCTTGTGGGACAGTCCCATATGCCCACAGCCCGCAGCCGTGCAGCTTCTCCCTTTCCTTTTTGCAGCTGGCGGTGAAGGTGGCATCTCCGTGCGTGGACCATGGCACCGTGACAGGGAGCTGCCCCGGTCCCCAGCAGCAGAGCACCAAGATGAAACCCTCCCGCGGTGGCGGCCTTCCCCTCAGCACAATCCTGCTCTGGATCCTCCTGCTGCACCCAGACACCAGCGTGGCCTGGAAGCAGCACGCTCCTCGCCTTCGTGTCTCATACAAAGGTAAGAGGGCCCCGGAGGTTGCTGGCTTGTGGGATTTCTGTAGGACCTGCTCCTCATTTCGAAGGGCTGGAAGGAATGTCCAGGGTGACAGGATGAGCCAGGCCTCACAGGAGGCTGGAGATTGTGGCTGCGGTGTCTCTACACGTGCCAGCCTCGGGGTGCTTCCCTTCTGCCTAGACTCACCCTGTGAACCTTAGAGCATGTCTGGGGCTGGAGTTCACCTGGGGGAACCTTCCCTGACCTGCAGGGAAGATCCCCTGTGTTCACACTCACAGTGCAATAGGCACCCTGAGCCACAAGCATCTTTCGGGGTGCACTGCGGGCTGCTCAGTCTCCAGCACGAGACTCCAGCTCAGAAAGGCAGCCAGGGCCTGTCTGTCGTCGGAGGCAGAGGAGGCTGCTTAGCCGGCAGGAACACAGAGGGACTCCTGACTTCAAAGCCCCAAGGCGTACTGGGGCCAGGCACGTCAAAAACCCTCACATCTTGGGCAGAGGCAGGAGAGGAAGCTCCCAGCATCAGGAGGGCTCAAGGACAATACGAACAATGACAGGGGATGTGACTCATGGACAGCACAAGGCAGGTTCAAGGACACAATGGCCTGAGAAGTTTAGGTTTAAAAATCCCTCAGAAAGAAACAAAAAGATTACATCCACCCCAGCATCTACAGGATCAGCCTCGCTGTCAGATCCCAGCATGGGGGAGGCAGGTGGAGCTGGACGGGGAAGGGGGGGAACGTAAGCAGGCGCATGAGAAGGAAATGACAGCGCCGAAGGCCGGGAGAGCGACGGAAGGATGGGGCACAGGGCAAGGGGCCAGGAACAACAGCGGCAGCTCCCGCCCCGCCACGGAGGCAAGGAGCAGGGTTAGGCCCGCAGCCCAGCGGGTTGGAGGCAGTTTTGGGTAAACAGGGCTCACGCTGGGGCAGCCTTGGTGCTGGCCAGGGTTCAGCCTCTCTGTTTTCTTACATGGAGGCTACACAGCAGCGTGACTGTGCAGTGAAACAACAGCACCGCTCTGAGCTCCTGTGGGGTTGGCCCGGCTAGAAGTTGGCAAATGAGTTTTCCAGCTATCTGTGATGGAGGGGCAGCCCAGCCGGGCAGGATCCAGGAGCCATCGCAGTGCGGCAGGGCGGGAGGCTCTGGTTATCTGCAACGAAAGTGGCACTGACGGGCTCTTATCAGCCCGGGGCTCTGGGGGTCGTCTCGTGGGGCTGGCTCCTTCTTAGGGCTGGGGGAAGGATGGAGAAGGGTCTCCTGGCAGAGTCAGGCAGTGACCCCAGGAAGCTGAGGGTCACTCTGTGCGGAGGGTGTTGGCGCTAAGGGGCAGGCAGGGGTGATGGATGGGATGAGGCAGTTTCGGTGATCCTGACAACAAAGAGAAACACCCCATGGCCTTTGGAGATAACACAAAAGAGAGGATGTTTCTCTGGACTCACCCCTCTTTTTAGCCATTGCTCAGCTTCTTCAGAGGCTACCTGATTCCCTCCCTTAGGGGCTGGGGCCTGAATGAGAGGTCTTGTTCGTGGAGATGGACTGGGGACAAGAAAGGATGGTTTGTGCTCATTTGGTAGGCAGCTTCCTGCACATGCAGCATGGGAAGCAAAGGAATCAAAGGCATTTGGATGTCCCATATGTTTGGAAAGGAGCAGAACTGTGGCACAGCACAAGGCAGGGATGGTGCTCATCATCGCATGGAGCCTGCCATGGATTTCATGCTGCTGTCAAATGTAGGACAGTGGATCCTCCCTGACAGCCAGGTCCCATCCTCCCCACCACGTTGCAGCAGGCCTGAGACACCAGCAGAGGGGGCTCCCTGTCAGTCCTGCCTGCTTGGACAGGGCCAGGGCAGCTCTGAGCATCAAGCAGTGATAATAGCAGCTTTCTCCTTGATGCAGGCACGTCCCGCATGGCTTAATTGCCCCACTGGCTTAATTACACTCATGCACTGCATGAGTCTTCGACCTTCCCTCACCCTCGCATCTTCCTTTCTGGTGCCTTGTCTTACATTTCCATCTGGATCCTTCGGGTCCACAAGGGATGAGTGAACAGAGACTAAGGAAACTTTTCCAGGAGCAGGGTGAGGACTCTTTCTCCTGGTAAGATCGCCCTGGGAGCCCTTACTGGAAGAGAGAGGGATTTTTCTGTCTTACAGTAACTAGAGCTCTAATCCCAGCACTGGGCAGCCTTGGAGGAAGGGGAGAAGGAAATGCCTGGTCGGGGCTGACAGGGCTGCAGCGTCGCAGTTCCGGGCAGGGACCCTGCTCGTTGCGTGTGCCCCACCAGCTCCTTTCCTCACAGGCAGGAGCGGACGTCAGGGGCATTTCCAGCTCACAACAACTGGCCCCGCTTCCTCTCTCCCATGGAAATGGGGTGGAAGGAAGAGAGCAATAGCCTCTGGGAGCCACGGGAGCTGCGGGAGCCGAGGTCACGCGCATGGAACCCAGCACGCTCTGCTCACTGGCACCCTGCTGCTGTCCCGGCTGGCCAGCACTTGCTTCCCTCCTCCAGCACCAAATGAGTGCTCTCAGAAGCCCTTTTCCTGAGCCAGTCTAATTCTGAGTTTAGGCTGTGTCCCAGAGCATGAGATGTCAGAATGTGGCAGAGGCAGAGCAGCACCCGAGACGCAGCTGGAGACCTGCTACAAGCTCCTTGGCCATGCATATGGCTGGTCTGGTGCTCAGGGTAAAGCCCAGCAGCTCACAGGCACTGAGCAGTTAAAAAGGAGCTGGTCCAATTGTCCTGGTCGGGCCAGGGCAGTCGTGTTTTCATACAGCTTTTAATTTGAGTTTTACTCTGTCCCAGAGATTTGTCACAAAGGCATGGCAGGAAAATGGCTTTCCCTTGGGGTGGGTAGATGCTGAGAGCTGTTCCTGGGAGAAGGAAGGAGAGGGTCTCCTGCTATCTGCTTCCTCACTCATGGGCTTCCCTTTCTTCTACCTTCTGTCCCTTAGATCTGCTGAGGTCCAACAGCTCTCGCCTGTTGCTGGCGTCAGCGGATGGGCTGGATTTCCAGGCACTTTTGCTGAATGAAGACAGGGCTTGGCTGATGGTGGGAGCGAAAAACCACATCTTCCTGCTCCATCTCGACCATCCCACGAGGGAGCCTGAGAAGGTCAGTGCTGGGAAGGAGGGTGTGAACACAATCCTGAGCCAGACCAGCCTCTTCCTCCGCGGTTCCCCTGGGAGGAGCTCTCCGTGCTGGTGCCAGGGAATGGAGGGGGCTGTGGTCCTAGCTGGGATGGGGCAGTGTCACCAAGGCACACAGTTTTACTGGGCTGTCTCAGTCGGTGGGGTCAGCCAGCCCCTGGCCCATACATTGGTGTTGATCCCCACTTGGGACAGCCCATAAGAGCCTCCTGCTGCGGCCAACGCCAGGGAAGGACAGGGCAGCTTAGCCAGGAGCCAAGAGCTGGGTGGGTCTGGGCTGAGGGTGGAAGGGAAGCACCCAAAGCACAGAGATCACACCATAATCACTGCTTTTGCAAGATCTAAAACAAATGGAGTCCGCTAATGTCATCCCAATACATCCTGCCTGTGGGGTGCACACTTCAAAACCAACAAAAGGAAAGACCATTAGCACGTTCAGCCCTGGCGTTCCCGCGGGCTGGGATCCAGGACCTGCCTGCTGACCGGGTGTGCCGTAGCCCACCCAGATTTGCTCTGACCCTATGTGGCAGGCTGCCCGCTGAGCTCAGTTGGCCCTTTGGGACCCAAAGGATTGTCAGACCTTTTGCAGTGCAGCCCAGCGTCCTCCCCATGTGCCTCGACCCAGCAGAGGGGGTTGACTGGACACGATCACCCCAACCTCAGCCTTCAGGGATGTGCCCATGGCAGGCAGTGCTTGTAGGAACGGGTCAGGCTGTGGCTGTGCTGCCCAGGCAGGTCGAGGAAAGCAGGGGGCACAAAGTGGGGCTCAGGCTGGTGGCGTTTGTGTTGCAGATTTTCTGGCCAGCCTCCCGGGAGCAGGTTGAGCATTGCCAGCTGGCGGGGAAGAGCGCAGAGGTAAGCAGGCCTGCCGCAGGGCCCGCCGCAGGGCCCAGCACCGGTGTCGAACACCCCCACGACCCCAAAACGGCACCCTGGGGAGCTGCGTGACACAACAGTGTCCAGCCATCTGAGCTCGGCCTGCTGACTCCCTAGGGAGATCCCTGGGGAGCGCTCGGCTTCCCCAAGATGGGGAAGCCCAGCCCCTGCCAACCTGCAAAATGTTTGGCAGGGGCTGCACCTGCGCCTGTTACCTGGGCTCTCACCATTGCCAATGTTTCTCTCCCGAGCAGACCGAATGTGCCAACTTCATCCGCCTCCTGCAGCCCTTTAACAGGAGCCATGTGTTTGCCTGTGGGACTGGCTCCTACCAGCCTGTCTGTGCTTTCGTCCAGCTGGGAGGCAGAGCAAAGGTGAGGGACACCCTGGTGAGCCACATCCCTATGACCCTCTTCCTCCCAGCAGATCCCTGTCCTCCTCTATAGTGGAGAAGGGAGGGGAACAGTGTGTCTGGATAGCTAGGCCCCAAGCCTGGAGACAGTGTGGGCAGCTTGCAGTTGCACGTGCAGGGAAGCAGCCCACGCTCAGCAGCACCGGGATGCCCTGAGAGAGGTGGTACCTGTTGTGGCAGCGGCCAGCACAGACCTTCTGCTCCCAGACTGAAGGTTATTCAGATGACAGGGACAGCCCATGGGAGGCAGGGACAGGCTGAGGGAGGTGGGGCAGGTTCACTGCTAGCCCCCATCTAGGCTGACATTGCCCCTCTGGCTCTGGCAGGATGCTGGGGCCCCACCGATGCGGCTCGTGACCCACTCCTTGGAATCGGGGCGAGGACGGTGCCCATACAGCCCCCACGAACCTTTCACAGGGCTCCTTGTCGGTAAGATGAAACAGGAAGCAGGGCGTAGAGGTGATACTGGGAGGGTAGGAGTTCTGGGAATGGCCTGTGCGGAAGTCCCTGCACGCCGGCCCTGCAGAGCCTCATCCTGCTCAGGTTCATCCCAGCTTCATAGAGAGGTTCCTGCTCAGAAACATGAGAGAGGAACTTTACAAGTGCCACCCATGCATGAGGGTGTGTGCAGGGTCACTGGCTGGCCCACCCTGTAGTAACTGGTGGGTCATCAGCCCAGACAGCACTGGTATCGCCGTGGCTGAGGACGGGACTGCTCCTGATGCAGGGCTGCACCAAGGATCTAGGGAGCCCTGCCAGGGTGACTGCCAGCAGCAGCATCCCAGCTCACCCGCATCTCCTTCCTGACCCTGCAGATGGAGAGCTCTATTCTGGCACCTCCAGTGACTTCATGGGCAGCAGTGCTGCTTTCTTCCGGACCTGGGTTCACAGGGCTGAGCAGAGCTACATCCGCACAGAGCAGAACCAGGATCACTGGCTACATGGTAGAGGCGTGGGGAGAGGTGGGGGGTCAGTGTGGTGTTTGCTGCGTGGTCTGAAGTGGGAGGAAGTGACGGCTGAAAGTCTCTGGCACAAATTACAAGCTCAGATCTAGCTGGGGGAGCTGCCAGCACAGGGCCACGTTGTGCTGCTTCTCCCCGCAGAGCCTGCGTTCGTTGGCGCTTATGCCATCCCCGACACCTACAACCCGCGTGACGACAAGGTCTACATCTTCTTCCGTGAGACGGCCCTGGAAGCCGGGCAGTGGGAGAGACGGCACATCCATGCCAGGGTGGCGCGGGTCTGCAAGGTCCGTTCTGGCGGGTTGGCACCCCACAAGCAGGCATCGCCCGAGCAGCACAGAGCAGCTTGTCTGACAGCCTAGGGGCTCAGCTGCCTCCGGGACTGGCCAAACAGAGGGTTCCTGAGGCACCGTCCCTGCTCTGGGCTGGGGGACATCCCAAATAGGGCACCCCAAACAGGCATCTCAAATAGGGGCAAACAACAAGGACTGGGGTGGAGGGTGTCACCATACGCTGCGTGGGGATGGAGGCGGCTGCAGCGATGGGAGAGGCCGGGCTGAGCGCAGCGTTTGGTACCCACAGAACGACGTTGGGGGGAAGCGCAGCCTCATCAATCGCTGGAGCACGTTCCTCAAGGCCCGCCTGGTGTGCTCCGTCCCCGGGCCGCATGGCACCGAGACCCACTTCAACCAGCTCGGTGAGTGCACACGCCAATGGCACGGCAGCAGGGACGGGGGCAGCAATGCCGCTGCCGTGAGCCCATTCCTAAGCGGTGCCCACGGCCATCAGACCATCCTCGTGGCTCACAAGGCCAGGCCCCTCATCCTCAGCTCTCTCCTTGCAGAGGATGTTTTCCTCCTCCGCACACGGGACCCGCAGAACCCTCTTGTCTTCGGCCTCTTCACGGTTTCCAGGTGAGCCCTAGGCACTGGCTGGTCCTGTGCATAGACCCGTCCAGCCACCTCCGTCCCCTCACCAGCACTGCCCCATGGGGAGCCCTGTGGAAAGACCCAGCTGGGCAAGGAAAGGCTGCAGAGGACACGGGTGCTACAGACCTGGCTCCTGCACAGGAGCAGGGAAACTAACAGCTCTGCTCTCCCTCCCCTTCAGCGGCGTCTTCAGCGGCTCCGCCGTGTGCGTCTACTCCATGGCTGCTGTGAGAGCGGCCTTCAGTGGCCCCTTCGCACACAAGGAGGGATTCGACTACCGCTGGGTGGAGTACAAGGGGCGCATCCCATACCCCCGTCCTGGCACGGTAAGGGCCTGGGGCGGAGGAGTAGGCAGTGGTGGGGATCGGAGAGGACGTCCTGGACATAACGTAACTCCCTGCGGTCCCCGCAGTGCCCCAGCGAGACGTATGACCCCCTCCTGCAGTCCACCAAGGACTTCCCCGACGAGCTGATCAGCTTCATGCGCACCCACCAACTCATGTGGGAGCCTGTGTACCCGCAGCACCGCCGGCCCATCCTCGTGAGGGTCAACGTGCCATACCGGCTCCAGAGGCTCCTGGTGCACAGGGTGGAGACGGAGAGCAGGCACTACGACATGCTCTTCCTAGGCACAGGTAGGGACTTGCCCCAGCTCTGGGGACACTGGCACCACGTGGTGACACCCAGTCCTGCCCTGGCCGGTGACTCCCAGCCCACACAGCTCCCTCTCCTGCTGCATTCACAGATGATGGCAAAGTCCTGAAGGTGGCTCTGGCCAGCGGGACGAGCCAGGGCATGGAGGAGATGAGCCTTGAGGAGATCAGTGTCACCAAGGTACAGGGACCTGGGCCAGGGCTGGACCTTGGCCAGCCGGATGGAGCAGTGTGGCCTCATCAGCCCCCTGCAGTACCTTCCTGGCCTCCTTGCAGGGAGATCCTTAGCTGTTGTCTCCCAGCCACCCTGACCAGTGGTTGCCCTCTCTGCAGGGAGAGGAGCGAGGGTCACTGCTGGGCTGAGGTGCCTAGGGAGGACAAACCCCTCTGCAGGACTAACCCTCTTCTCTTCCAGGTACCTTCTCCCATCCTGGACATGCAGTTGTCACCAAAACGGGTGAGTTCTCCCTAAAGCTTCACCCTGAGGTAGCTGAGGGAAGGGCCAGCTGACCTCAGCCTCTTCCCCTCAGTCCCAGCCTTGCACGTGTAGGCAGGAGGCTTCACCAGTGCAGCAGGGCACAGCTCGGGCTGGAGGGAGTAGCAAGCTCAGCCCTGTACCCCACTGGTCTCCCAGCACCCTCAGCCTGGCATAGGGCAGGATGCCCAAGTCCCGGGCTGCTCCCTACCCATGTCTCCAGCCTCAGCGGGTGCTGACAGCTGCCGTTCTCGTTCCCTGAGCAGCAGGAGCTGTTTGTGAGCAGCACCCACGGGCTGCTGCAGCTCTCCCTGTACCGCTGTGAGCTCTATGGCAAAGCCTGCACCGACTGCTGCCTGGCCAGGGACCCCTACTGCACCTGGGATGGCAAGACCTGCGCCCCGCACTCGCTCACGGAGAAGAGGTGAGCGCCTGCCTTGCTGCCCTGTGTGGGCAAGGACAAGTCCTGACCCTGAAGGCTTTGCCATGACCCCCAGCTGCCACCTACCGCACTGCCGCCATCCCCTGTGCCTCATTGCTGTCTCACCGAGGGGCTCAGGACACACAGTCCCAGTGGCTGCCCACAGGCAGCACTGCCAAGATGTGCTTGTTCCCCCAGGCAGGCCCGCTGCCAGGATGTGCTGAAGTCTGACCCGCTCAGTCAGTGCCAGGACACCACAGAGGGTGAGCGCCAGCCCCAGCTCAGCCAGGAGGCTCTGGCACGGAGACACCAGCGCCCACCGTGTCCCGGGCGCCTCTGCCAAGGCCTGTGCCAGCACTAGCCCTCTCCCCGCTCGGGCAGTGCCAGCCGTCTTGTCAGGCACCCTGTGCAGCGCAGGGCTGGGCAGTCACCCTTCCTCCTGTCCCCTCTCGCCCACAGGGCCTGCTGCAGCAGAGAAGCTGGTTTTCGGCGTGGAAAAAAACTCGACCTTCCTCGAGTGCCTGCCCCGCTCGCCTCAGACGAGCATCCGCTGGCTGGTGCAGCACAGCGAGGAGGAGAGCACGAATGAGGTATGGAGCGCCGGGCCCGGGGCCGGCTCGGCAGGACGCAGCGCCGGGGCATCAGCTCACAGTGCTCTGTCTTTGCCCAGCTCACGAGCAACGGCCACTTCTTGGCGCTGGAGCAAGGGCTGCTGATCCGCCAGCTGGCGAGGGAGGACGCGGGGACCTATGAGTGCTGGGCTGTGGAGCGCTCCTTCTCGCGGCCCCTCACACGCTACAGCCTTCGTGTCATCAGGCACGAGGCGATGGAGGTGCCACCCTACAAGGGGGGCAAGGGGGCCGAGCTAGGAGGAAGCTACCAGCCCCCCCCACCCCGAGTGGACCTGCAAATGGGCTACAAGGGCTTCCCGCGGGCGCTGGGGGCACCAGGCACCAGCCTCGAATCCTACTGCAATGCCCTGCGGCACCAGGAAAGGCAGCGGCAGAAAGCCTGGCCCCAGAAGTGGCAGCACCCTTCCCCAGAAAGCAAGAAGGGCCGAGTGCGACGGCACCCTCAGCCCCTGTAACCAAACGTGCAGAGCAGCCCGGGGCTGCCTCGGGTCCGGGGCTGCCACAGGGTACTGGTGCTCGCCCCCTCCACCAATTTGCGCCCTTGCTGCGCAGAGGCACCAGCTCCCAGGCACCTCTTAGCCTCCTGTGCAGAAAACGCCATGAATCGACTACCTCAAACCGTGCCAGTGCCCACGGCCTCTCCGGGCACCCCCATGGCGCACGGCAGGGCCAGGGCAGCCCATCCGGACTCAAGACTCAAAGCTATTTACACCCTGCTAAGTATTTATTCCCCTCCTTCCCCTCCCTTAATGGTGGTCGTTATTAGCAGCAACAGCAAATGCAGAGGACTGAGGTTGGAAAGAGCCAGTTTTCACTTTGCTCCCAACCCTGGGCAGTATCCAGACACCACCACAGCCAGGAGCAGACCCGGATGCCCCTTTGTTCTGCCCAGGCCGGCACCTCATACCGGAGCTGGTGCGTGGGGGCTGCTGGCTGAGCGGGGCTCTGGCAGGAGCACCTCTGGGGTTGCCCAACCCAACCGCGACCTACTTCAACCCACACTGCTTCTTTTTGTATCAAATTGTGTTTGAAGTTCATTTTACCAAAAGAGAGAGACACCAGGCAATTATACCAACTTACAATTTATTATTTTTTAAAAAAATGACATGAAACACAAGTAAAAATAAATACATCATATAAACAACAAATTATTCAAAGTCTCTGTTCTGGGAGATCGGGCGAGCATATCCCGCTCGACAGAGAGAAGAGGGAAGCACATGGTCATGCGTGGGGCCAACCACCCTGCTAGAGATACTCCTCTTTCCAATCACAAAAAGACAGGCCACAAACTAAGGCGGTAGTAAGGAAGAAAACAAATAAAAACAGCCCAAAACAAAATGAGACTCATCAGTGGATTCATTCAGGCTCCCCTCCATAGGTGGATCCATCAAAAAGACCCCAGATCTGAGCTGAGCACTCCCACCACGGTGGTGCTGCGGGAGGCGGCCGAGGTTGCGCTGCCTCCTTCGCGCCGCATCCTCCTTCCGCGCTCGGTGTGCGAGGAGCCCTCATCCCCAGTGTGACAGAGCTGGATTACACCCCCCTTTTGAATCTCCGCCCCCCACCCCCTGCCCTTCCAAGACTGGATTGACAAACTTCATCCTAGAGTAGAGAGAAACAGCAATTGAGAAGATCTGTGCCACGCTTGACCCTTTGGGCCTGGAAGTCATCCACAAGCCACCAGCCATTTTCTTGCGTTCAGCCGCTAGCCAACACCAGCAAGTCAAGCAGCTGCAGGTTCTAGCGAGGCACCTGTGGAAGTCCCGTCCTTTGCTTCCTGGAAGTGTTTCTGTATCTGCAGTCACCCCACGCCTCCGAGAGTGAGCAGGCCCGGCTGCGGCTGTGGGCCAGGCCTCACTGCCCTGCGCCACCGTCTCCCTGGAGCGCTGGCCGCGCTGCAGCCCCCGGCACCGCTTGGGTGCATCACGGCTCTAGGTCACTCCCCACCTGCCCCATGGCGTCTCGCAGTGGTACAAGGTGCAGCTTCGCCCAACTGTCTCTGCTGCGTCCAGAGAGGGAGCGGAAACCTCCCACCTAAGGGAAGAGCTCAGAGGCGGGTGCTCGTGCGAGGGGACCTTGGGGCTGTGCTCAGGAATCTTCCTTAGCGTCTGAACACCTTCGCGGAGAGTCCTGCACTGCTGTCCTCGGGGTCACCCGCAGCCCGGCCGCGAGCTGCCAGCTGCTCCCATCAGTTCATCGAAGACAAATTCAGCAGCAAAACAAAAAATTCAACCCGTGCAGGGAAAGCCCTCATTCCAGGCTCAGAAAACCAAGACAGGACCCCGTAGAGTGCAACTGCGTGCTAAAGAGAAGGTAGGAGAGGAGGGAGGAGGAAGTCACAGGAGAGTCGGTGTTTGGGGCTCTGAGGTCACCCTGTTCAGGAGGAGCCTGGATAACCTGCACACCCGTGCGGCTTCAAGGGTGCGGAGGAAACCCTTTCCCGCTACCCTAGAGCACCCCATGAGAGCCGGTACCCGCCGCCCGCACCACCCTGGGGCAGCTCGGAGCAGCCCCAGCCGCGGCTGACGCCATGGCCAGCTGCTGCCCCAGGCACCGTGACCATCCCTGTGCTGAGGCTCTGACAAGGGGTAGGTCCCCATGGAAGGGCAGGGCAGGGAGCCCGCTGGGTAAGTGCGGGCAGAGGTGCTGCCCTGCCCGGCCGTGCTCAGAAAGGGCGACGGGGACTCGACTCAGGCACATTCTGAGCAGGGGCAGTGCGTGGCCGACTCTTCAGCAACGACGGAAGCCCCTCAGGGCAGGTCGCTTCCAGGGGTGGCCACACAAGGGGCTTCCTGACTGCCAAGGAGCACGGAGCACTGAGCCCCGTTCCAAAGGGGGCTGAGCGCGGCTGCCTCGCGTGAGCTCCTGTGTTACAGGGCTCGGGCACCACTGGGGACCCCTAGCAGAGGGGAAGGCGCCAAGGCCGCTTGCTGCAGCACGGGCCACTCTGGAGGTGGCTTGGGCTTTCCTGGAAAGGCAACGCGCACAGGAGGGAAAACAGCGCGCAGGCCCCGCCAGCAGCGCTCCGAGCACAGGCAGAGCCACCTCAAAGAGGCACCACGAGGGTCACTGGGGCAAGCAGAGTCTCCTACCCCTGGCCACTGCAGAGCCAGGCTGGGGAAGGGCCCCAGGCACCCTCTGCTCAAGCTCTGAGGAGCCCCCAGCCTCCCACGCAGTCTCACACTCCCGCAGGTCTCAAACTTACTACCCTGGACAAGGAAAGCCCTTGCCTAGGTCCATTCCCCAAATCCACCGGGAATCTGCCAGCCCCACAGGGATGCAACAGACATCTGGGCAAGCTTGCAATACAATCAGCGGCACGGGCTCGTGCACGAGGTGGACACACAGGGCACAGGAGGGCACGACTCACAGACGCAGCATGTCAAGTCTTTGGAGAAACTTGCATGAACCCCATCAGTTAATTTGCTTTGTTACTTTTGTGGGGGGGTTTGATTTTTATTTCCATGGTGCATCCAAAGACAAGTTGTCCAGCAGTTTGCTCAGAACCCCTCGGTTTTCAACTCCTAGGATATGTTAAAGAAGAAAGCACTATTTTAATGTTTGTTTTCTTTTAAAAAAATAAATAAAATAATTTGCATAGCTAAACTGTTGTTCTAAGGCTTCTATGAACAGGGGAGTTACGTTTGACAGACAACGTCCATTAAACAGAGAAAGACACTAGGAAAGCCCCATGACGTGTTTATTATGGTTCTGCATGACGTGCACACACCTCTCGCTCGCCCTCTCTCCAGGAAGATCCCCATCCTCCAGGGCCCCCACAGCAGGGAAGGACATCCCCTCCCCTCCCCTCCCCTCCTCCTACACCTAGCTGGTCCCAGCAAGCACCACCAGCCGCGGGATTCCCAGCCCAGGAAGCCTCTGCAGGAGCCTATGAGAGCCTGGCCCTGCTCTGAGGACACCCGGCGCAGGCAGGCACGGCTGCCCCCAGACACACACGGAGCTTCCCAGGGTGTTGGTCTCCTTCCCACACCCCATTCCCCCGCGCGCCTCATGGAGACGCTGCTGCCGCCTGTGGAGATGCCGCAGCCCTGGCACTGGGGGCGCTTCCTCCTGGTGCTACCCGTGCTAGGAGCTCGCGTGGGGGCCCCGATGCCACGAGAGGCCTCCAGGCTGCCTCCGGCCGCTCCGAACCGTGGCCCAGTCCTCCTGCTCCGGCAGGGCCTGCCCAGCACACACAAGCGAGGCAGCGGGAGCGCTCGCTCCTACACTATGCTTTGCTCTAACAGCTGCTTCTCCCACACAGACAACCCCATGAGCAACCACTGCACAATGGAGGCCAGCATTTTATTTTTTTCTTTTTTTTTTTCTTTTTTCTTTATAACATGAAAATTAATTTAAAAATAGAAAGAGAGAGTCCCCCAAACAATAAATACTACGCCTTCATGAAATAAATTAACGCAGGAGGTTCGGTGTGGGGGAAGTCGCTCCGATCGCAGAGGCAGCGGCGACGGGCACCGGCTCCACCACCGCATCCCCTCGTGGCCGGTGGCTGTTGCAAAGCAGCAACGGGCCCCTTACACCAGTCACCAGCCGTGGCGGGGACGGAGGCGCCCTGGGCACAGCCTCGCAGAGCTGGGGGAGTCGCCAGGACTCCCTGCAGCAGCCGCCGGGACAACCTACCTGGGCCAGGGAGCTCCCTCCCTGCCCTCCCGCTGCAGCCGGGCCTGGCCGGGTGCCTCGGACTCAATGTCATTTGGATTTGAAGAGGATGACGAACAAACCGTGGGTGTTTTGTTTTTTTTTTTTCTCCTCTCTCTAACACCAAAATATCCCTCTCCCCAACAAACACGCACAACGGAGAAGCCCTCCCGCCCCCTCCCCATTAAAAACGCTTCGTCCCCAACCCCAGCCGCCCGGGACGACTTCACAGATAAGGCAGTTCACGGGGAGGCGGCTGGGCCGTTGGTTGAGGCTGGGCCTCCAGGCCCCCAACCTTCCCCTTCCAGACAACAGAGAGAACAGAGACAGACAGACAGACAGACAGAGCAGGGAGGTGGGGGGGAGGGAGGCTCTCCTAGGGTCTGCGCCGCTGCTCCCCTCCATCCCCCGGCTCTTGCTCCCCTTGCAGCTCCGCTCCATCCCCCCAGCTCCCAGTACAGTTCAGATCCTCAACAGCTAAGAACCAACCAAACGGAACAAAAAGAAAACCAACCAACCCCCCCACCAACCCCTTCGCATCCTTCTCCACCCGATGCCATGGCCCAGAGGGGAAATCCTGCCTCCCAAAAAGGTCCTGCAACCTTGGCCTCCCAGCTGAGCTGAGACCGAGCAGGAGTCGGGCCCGTTATTTCCCTGTGATCTCTATAACATCGTCGTCTTTGTCCTCGTCATTGGAGCTGCATCCCACCTCCGGGACCTCCTGGGTTTCAAACTGAGGCACCTGGGACCGAAGGAGGCCCCCGGCCGGGTAGCCCGCGTGAGGGGACACGTAGCCAGGGTAGGCAGATGCCATGCTCCTGGGAAGGCTGCTAGGCAAGACAGGGGCTGGGAAAGGAGCAAACATCCTGGGCTCGGGCAGGAGTGACTGCGTGAAGGGAAGCGAGTAATTGGGCAGCACCCCCGTCAGAGAAGGGTTTAGCATGAATGAGGGGACGCTGGCGGTGGCTGAGGTAGCAGCAGAAGAGCTGGCGGTGCCGGCTGTCAGCAGAGGGTCAGTAGTCACAGGGAACACCAGATGAGGGTCTGGGAGTAAATTGGGCAGCTGGTAATAAGAGGAGCCAGTGCCCACATATAAGGAGTTTCCTGGCTGGGAGGCAAATGGATGGGTTAGGTTGTGGTTTAAAGAGACAGGAGGCATGGCGAACCCACCAGAGACGGGGTACCCGTGTTCGTACGGCTGCACGGACGCTGGCAACTGGCGCTTTTTCTGCTGCCTGCGGGCTTGTTCCTCCGGAGCTGATGGCGAGGTCGATTTGCGCTTGTTGCCCCGCAAGTCCAACACGGGGTGGGCATCGACGTGCTGGCTGGTGGCCGGCAGGGCCGCGGGGGCGGCAGGAGCCATGCAGGGAATGCCGGCGCGCTGCTCGGCTCCGCGGGCCGCGAAGCCGCTCGCGTTGTCCGTGCAGGCAGGGTGGCCCTGGGCCGCGTGGGCGCTGGGGGAGCCATGGCGGGACTCGCGGGCAGCGGCTGCCTCGGCGTACTGCTGCAGCTCGCTGAGGATCTCGGGGCTGTCGGGGGAGAGGGGCCGAGTGAGCTCCTCCGCGCTGGGGAGCTGGGGGGATGAGGCACTGTGTCTGCCGTTGCTCGTGGACTCCAGCGGGGAGCTCTGGGAGCCTGCAAGAGAGGAGGGGGAACAGCTGAGAAGGACGAGCCCAGGAAAATCCTGGGGGTCAAGGGGGTCCTGGGGAAAGAGGCAGGAGTGACAGGAAGGGGCGGACAACGTGGGGACGCTGCGGGGTCAGCCTGGGTCTCCTGAATGCTGGCCCGATGCGGGAAGGCCAGGGGCCACTACCCAACAGAGCTGCAGGCAGGAGAGCCCTTGAGCAAGCCCCATACAGAGCCCACAAGCTCCTACCTGAGGCAGCCGTCCGACGGTCCTCGCTGCCCTTTGGCTTCCCAGTGGTCCGGATAGCAAAAATCCGCCCGTCGCTGGTCCGGATGTATGTCCCTGGAACAGAGACCAAACACCACCATGCGTGACTTCTGGTCTCACCTTTGGAACGCAGAGCGGTGAGCCAGCAAGGCCACCAGGCAGCAGGAGCACAGCCATGTGGCACATGAAGGTTTACCGGGGGACCTCCTGCCTTCTTCCTTGCTCTCCACCTCCCTTCTTTCAGCTTTCCTGGGCTCAAAGCTCCCCCCTCTCAATGTGACACTTGGTGCATGGGGCTAAGTTGGATCTGGGAGCGCTGGGACGTGCTTGGTTGTCCCAGGATGTGCAGTGGGCGCTGCATGAACAAGAGGCCTCGCACTGAAGTTCAACAGCTCCTCTTAGTGGCCGGAGTAGCCACAGCA
This sequence comes from Crypturellus undulatus, assembly GCA_013389825.1. Taxonomy (NCBI): domain Eukaryota; kingdom Metazoa; phylum Chordata; class Aves; order Tinamiformes; family Tinamidae; genus Crypturellus; species Crypturellus undulatus. Next base: position 39,385 of record VWPW01001908.1, read on the forward strand.
GGAACCATCCTTGCTGCATGGGCTACAGGAGCCCACCAAAGCACAGCTTGCACTGCAGGGTCCAGATCTCCTCCCCTTCCCACCCGTCTTCCTCTCAAAGAAAAATTTGTGCCTTTAGGTCCTTTCTTTGCTGATTAGCGTTGTTCAGGTCTCCATCCGGAAATCCTACTGAGACAGGGCCTTACCTTTAGTCCCTCGGATGATGTGGATGCTCTCGCCAGCACTGATTCTTGCCTGCACATCGGTGGATGTGTTTGTACCCGGAATCACAATATCTGGCAGAGGGAGGAAACGGAGCAGTGTCTGTGAAACTGCACACTACCCACAGGCAAGAACCGCCCCACCAAATCCCTTTGCTTGCAGCACAGTTGTTTCCCCCACATGCTGTACTATTTCTGCGTAGCACCAAGGCAGCAGAGCAGGAAAGTGCAGGGTTCTCAGGAAGCAAAACCCAGGCAGCTCTGGCATGACGTCTCTGCTGTCCTGAAAAGGACAAGTGGTTCCTCTCTGCTGCAGGCCCACTTACAGTGAGCTCACTCCTACCAGCCCACCAGGTCTTCACCCCTTACACACCCACACAGGAAGCCCCCAGACCCTAGGGTCAGACCCCAGGTACAGACAGAGGCAGCAGCAGCAGCTCTGATGTCTCTCTGCCCCCAGGCACAGGAGAACCTGGAGGACGGACCAAAGGAGAGGTATCCACTCTCTGTCATGATCTCAGGTTCTCTGGGCTCAGCCCTGCAGCAGCAGCTCACCTGTGGTGGTGACAATCTTCTGCACGAGGACACCAGCTCGCTGGAGATAGTTGATGGGGAAGTTGACAGCAGGGTTGGAACTCGAGGCTGATCCCGCAGCGCCCATGGGGACATGCCGGGGCATCATAGGAATGGGGGTGGACTGAACTGGGCGGACACTGGCCACTGGCTTGTCCTCACCCTTGAGGGCTGGTCGCCTAGTGAGAGAGGAGGAGGAAAATAGAGCATCTCTACTGGCAGGACTAGGCTTCCTCCAGCCCACATTTCAGCCTGCACCACGGGAAGGCAAGGAAGAGGCAGGTACTCACCAGTTCCTCTGGCTGAAGGCAGGGATACTCGTCAGACTCTGGTCACTGGCTGGGTAATACTGTGCGTAGGACGGCCGGGTGTAGGGGACGGATGCTCGTTTCTCCTCCTCGTAGCTCTTCTTGGCTGCTTTCTTCTCTGCTTTGGTCAACTTGTGCTCCTTCCGGTCGATCAGCAGTGACTCGTGCTGAAAAGGCTCCTGCAAACACACAGCAGGGAGGATGTGACACCAACGCACCACAAGAGGGAACCAACACGCACCGCATGGCAGCCGCCCTGTCCCCGTGTTCCAGCAGGGTTCCCATCCCAGACCAGAGGGAAAGAGGTGACAGGCACAGATGCTCACGGGGTGGTGTGTCCAGCTGCACAGTGTGGACTTGATGGATTTGAGGAATGACTGAGCATCAGCTGAGCTGTCACATCTGCCCAGTTAAGGCCCTTACTCACTGCAAGTGCACGGCAAAACCCACGACCTGAAGACCTAGCTAAGGGCACCGACAAGGCATCACAGTGACACCAGAGACCCACCATGTCCAGCCACAGGCCCAGTCTGCAGCAGTGCCCTGCCTGCAAAACCCTCCCAAACGCAGGCAAGTGCTAGTTGTGCTGACATCATCCCCTTGTTCTAAAATCACTCCAGGAGGAAAGTTAGCACCAAGCCAGAAAACGAGATGGCCAATTCCCTGACACAGCAACCACATGGAGAAAGGGCTGCCTACACCTTTCCCCTAAACCCGGGCAGCACAGAGGGAGCTCTAAGTGTGTTGGAGATATTGCAGGGACAAACAGGGCTCTCAAGTGCCTCTCTAGAGACATGTGTCCCTCCAGACCAGCACACGCGGGTGTGTGCCTTGCCACCATGTCCTCATCACACAGCCTGGGATCTCTGTTCCTCCTCCTGCCTGTGCAGGGCAGCACCACCAAGCAAGCAGGTCAGTCTTACCTTGGTGATGAGGTGAGGATACTTGAGACAGGCTAACTGTAGAACAGACTCCTTCATCTTGCTTGGATTGAGAGAGAGCTGAGCAGGGTCAGATTCCTCTTCTACAAAATGCAGCAGGTTCTCCACTTCCCGTCGGGTAAAGTTCAGCACTGGGTTTAGATCATCCACCACCCGGTCTGGAAAAGGATGGGGAGTGAGCAGAGAAAGTAAGAGATGGGAACTGCTGCCTGTTCCCATCCAGAAACATTGCCCTCCTCCTAATCTGCACTTTCCTCAGAAGTTTCCTGCAAAAAGCAGGGAGAAAAATCATCCACCACGTTCAGTGATCAGCCAGTTTTGAGCAAATAGGGCTGACAAACACCTTGTGCTCCAGACAGCACAGCAGCGTGGCACAAGCCACTGAGATGCTGGACACAGCAACACAATCCTAGTTACACAAGCCCTGGGACAGGGTACAGTAAAGAAGCCACACCAGTATGTCTCTCCCATCACATCCCACCCAAAAGGCTCAAGTTTATAACGGAAATGTGCAGAACTTGGGTCAGACGTGCAGAAAAGCACTGCCAAGAAACTGCCAAGAAACTCCCTCTTGAGTGCAAAGACGGGACACCAAGCCAGTCACACTGGACTGCTGCTTCTGGACTTGATTTCAGAGAGAAAGGAGGACATGGGCAAGCAGGACTGTTTGGGGTCAGCACAAGGCCATGCAGTGCTGCTTCCACTCCGATTTGTGCAGCTCCAACCTGCAGTGCAGGAGCCCAAGCAAAGCCAAAGGCCCAGCAGACCTGGAGCTGCAGTGCGCAGCAGTGAAGGCAGCTGGCCTAGAGTAGGATGGCAGCACAATCCTGTTGTGGATGGTGCTTCTACAGCCCCTGCTGCTCTGCCCTCCATTTCTTACAAGCTCTGGTATGACTGTCAACTGATAAACATTATACATCATCTTAAAATAACGTGTTTCTGTCACTTCTTTAGTTTCTTGGTTTTCTAGTTTTTTCTTCTTTAAAAATAAAGCATTATGAAAATCACAGAAATAGGACTAAGAGCCAAAAGCAGAAAAAGTCAAGAGTCGAGTGCTGTGTTCACACTTACCTGACATGCCTTGCTTGGAGATCTGACGGTCGTAGATCTTCTTCTCGAGGGTGTAATCAGAAACCAGCCTGTAGATGTGGCATGGCTTCTTCTGCCCGTAGCGGTACACTCGACACACGGCTTGGGCGTCATGGCACGGGTTCCAAGAAGCGTCGAACACCACCACTCTGTTGGCTCCAATGAGGTTGACACCCAAACACCCAGCACTGTGAATCAAAGACAAATTTCCACTTGTTGCCTTGGCCAATTTCCAAAGCTTTTAGGCAGCAGAAGCCATCGCAGCCAAGAGTCCATGGTGTGTCTATGGAAAGTTCTTTCCAGTCATACAGGCAATATCAAAATGAGTTCTGGTTTCTAAGACTGTTGTTAACAGTATGCAGAGGACTAGGGCAAAATCCCTACACCCCCAGGGACCTCAAATGCAGACATCGCTATTGTCAAATGAAACTGGATTGCTGAGAGCCCATGTGCAACACAGCGTCAGTGCGAGCCCCGGCTGCTCCAAGCAACTTACCGTGTGGACAGCAGGAAGAGCCAGACCGACGTGTTGCTGGGGTCATTGAACTGGTTGATCAGGCGCTCCCTTTCCGAGGCAGAGGTACTGCCATCCAGTCCTGAAAAGGAAATGAAGGATGCATTTAAAAACTCTGTATAAGGGATCTCGTCAGAATTAGCCCACTTTCCAAACACTGGGCTTTGTTCCCAACCTTTTTGGATCCCCTTCAAGTCCTGCACTCCAAGACCTCCGTGTCCCCAGGTTGCTGCAATGCAGCCAGCCAGTTGGCTCTTTCCAACCAAAGGACCAAACAAAACTTTACTCAAGCCTGGCAAGGTCAAGAACGGGAGGGCTACAACCACCTTGCACCTTAAGGGTCCATATTAGACCTTACACAAGCGAAAGCAGCAGGCCCAAAAGACTCCAAGTACCCTGGGAGCTCGAGAAACGAGCTGAAAACAAACTGTGCAAGCCTTTGGCAAATCCCACAGACTGGATCTCAGCACAGAGACAAGTAGTCTAAAGGAGGGTGGTGGGCAGCACTTCTCTGTTCCTGGACACCAGCTTGTTCCTGGCAGCTTTGCAAAACCACGAACACCCTACGCACCCCTCCCCTCAGTCCTGGCCCATAAAGCAGCCACAGCAAGCAACAACCCACACCAGTTAATCAAACTAACTAATCAAACTGTTTTCCTGAACTAAATGAGTTCAGTCTCAAAGAGACTTCATCATGTGAATGTTCTAGAAGAGTAGCTGCACATCCAGGAAAAATCCTGAGAAGGCAGTGAACTCTTCCAGGAATGAATCCATCACAGAGAAAAAGACTGCATCATACTAAAAGAGGGAGGACAGGTTGCACTCACTGTAATAGTTGATGTTTCGGACCCAGTTGTGAACCCCACCATCTGAGCCTGGCGGACTCGGCATTGGTCTCTTTGCCAAAAATTCTTCGATGACAGATAACGTGGACAAGCTCTGGCTGTAAAAGTGAGATCTCTGTTCAGGAGAAAGTCCCAGCAGCAAAACTGCAATATCACAACTCCTCCCCAACCACGCTAGCATTGCAAGTTGTCAAATTCTGCCTGCTGCAGCACACCTCTTGCTATCAAACTCGAAGGGGAAGGAAGTATAAAATCCATGGAGGATCTGGTACAACAAAGAGGAAAATGTTACATACAATTCACTGTATGTAACAACCTCCTAGCATGACTTGCAATTTCTCCAGATCCAGTAGAGTCAAGCACTGGCACTTCTCTTACCTGAAGACCAAGATCTTGTCTCCAAGCTTCACACTCTCCTCCACTAAGTGGAACAGTAACACCATCTTGGGTGAGTTCTCCAAGACTCCTGTCTGGTAATCACACAAGATGTCTTTGGCCTACCAAGAAACGGGAGACTATTATAGGTGGAGTTGTTTATTCCCTGTTTAGTTCAACAGTCCTGTCTCAAGGTGAAAGAAATAAGTCATTGCATAGAAGTAACACAACCCAGATAGGTCCATCTGACAACGTTATGCTTATCTGCTGCTGCTACCTGCTATTTCAGAAGCTCCAAATGATACACTTCTCGGAGAATGGATAAATGAGCATCTTCCTAAGCCCTCTCCTGACTCCCTGCTCTTATCTCGAGATTGCTCTTACAGCCCACTAGAGAGTTACCACCATCTTACATAGATTAAACTTCAGCCAAACTCTTCCACAGCTCTTTGGTGAGATGAAAAGGATTAATGAGAAAGTGCCACCTGCATCCCAGGCCCATGAGAAGCCCCATGGCACCCACGCAGAGCCATGCACACATGCTGATGGAGATGCTAACAAGACAGAGCTCTGTGGTAGAAAAAATGGATAAGAAATCCCTAGCTCTTAAACCTAAAGTTTTTTTTTCCTTTACTCTTCTTCAGAAAACTGTCCAGACAAGAAATAAGAGTCTTTCAGAGAGTAAGTGGCTAGTCCTTGTTTATTGTAATGCTCCAAAAGAGGAGCTTTCCAGCAGCGATACTCACCCACTCATAAGTAACAACCTGGTTTGCTCTCTCCTGAAAAGGGTTGAAGCCAACGCTCTGGAGGAACTTGCTGTTCGTGGCTTCTCCCACTGGTGATGCCAAAGCATTACTTTCTGTTTTGACTTTAATTCCCTGAGGCTGGCAACGGGAATTGCTACTTGCTGTGCCGAGGTCATCCACATCTAAGTCTTGCTCATTTGCCAGATTCTCCTTTTGAAGAGCTTCATATAACACATCTGGGTGGTTCCAGATCTGAGAAAGTAAGAAAAATGATGGTTAGGCCTGTGTTGGCCTGTTGCCTGCCAAAGTATGTGGACTGAAAGTCCCCACGGCTATTTGAAGAAAAGAAGTAATATTTCCATCATCTCTTCACCATGTCCACGTGGGAGTTTAGGGCTCTGCACAGAAAGCCGGGCTGTCTATAACACAAATTCCTAAATGCAGAGGAAGCTGCTAGTTTGCATTGCAGCAGATGAATCCCTAAGGTATCAGCCCAATATCCAGATTTGCTGGTTCACATGCTGGTTTAACTGCCAGTTTCTTGCATTCTTGCAGTCCTTGAACCCCAGTTCTGAATTGCTGGGGACAGCAAATCTGCTGGACCACAGCAGGGAACTCCGTAGAGAAAAGTTCTCTTCTGGTTAAGAGGCACACTAACCACACTTTTTTTCTGATGTTTTGATTAATATTCCTGCCTTTTCCTTGCATATTGCAATATTTTTTTGCATCTCTTGCCAAAATCTTACCTTACAACAGACGCAGAAAGCTTTGAGAGGGTTCAGTCCCAGCCAGCCACTGTTGCCTGCATCTCGAAACCGGTTCATGAACTCCGTATAAAGGGCCCGCTGGATCTTTGATAAACGTACCAAAATGACATGTTCTTCCTTAGAGGGGAGCTGAACTTTCAGCACATTGTGGCCTCGTCTGTGGAAGCAATAAAGGAAGATAAATGGAGGGAAGGGAACTTACCAAGCTAGGCTCTCTGCAGCTGCCTGTAGGCTGTGATTTCTCACCGGCTAGCTGCAAGGAGAAAGCCCTCCAGTTGCAGCCTTCTCTGACACATGACACTCGTGAGATACTGCTACCAACGGTCCCAAAATCAACACCAATTAGCACAGCTACAGAGATCTCAAATGCTGGGATCTCCTAGCACAGGTCACAGTGTCAAGAGGAGTGATGAAAGACATTTTTCCGTGACAGCTGAAAAATGTAATTAAGAACTAAGACTTATTTTTGTTCTATCAGTGACTTTTCCTAACGGAGAGTTAATAAAATACTTTCAAATCCTTGGGTGGAGGAAGAGCGCACATCCAAATTAGCTATTAAGACATCAAAACAAGTCTGAGGTCCTTCTAGTGCAGTTAGAGGTGCTGTTCTTCATAACCTGGATGTACAGTACCAAAGGAAATTAACTTTATTTCTAGTCTGAACGCAAAACCGGATCATAAAGATCACTCTTCAGCTGGCTGACTAAACGAGACAGATGTGAGACAAGTACAGAGCTTGTCTCCTCTGTGGTTTTCTCCATATGCTTAAGATCCTTCCACAAAGAAAGATAAAGTAGCTGCACAGAAGTCAAGCCTAAGATGGCAGCACGATTAGCTGTACTACATAAAGTCAGCATGCAAGCAAGCTGAGCTGGGCTAAAGGGGCTGTTGGCAGGGACTGGACTAGTAAGAAGCCCCTGGGGACTCACCGTTGCACAAAGCCCTCCAGCAGGCTATGCAGGACGTGACTGCGATACCTCATGAGGCGGACGTCTTGAGGGGTGCTGTCGATACACTGCCCATTGAGAATGGGGCGCTCGAACATGTTGCTGAATTCCTGCCGCGAGCCTAGGAAGTCAGGCCGGACAAAGTCCACCATGCACCAGTACTCGATGAGGTTGTTCTGGAGCGGGTAGCCAGTCAGCACCACTCGGCGGCGGGAGCGGATGTTCTTCAGCGCCTGCGACGTGCTGGCGTGGCAGTTCTTGATCCGGTGCCCCTCGTCACAAATAACCACGTCTGGGCCAGGGCGAGACAAGGCTTTTTCAATCCCTGAGGACAAGGGACAACAAGCGCTGGTTTAAGACCAAGTTCTGCCTTTATATGGTCATCAGCATCAGAAAAGGAAGAAGGGTAGATATACAAGGTGAAAAGCAATATCATCCACTGGTGGCAGAGACCTAGGCTGATCTGGGGAACCAGATGTGACCATTTAGTTCCCATTTAGCATAACGTGGTAATGACCAGACATCTGCTGATGGCCCATGTGGAGCAAGTTGGGCACCTTGTATCAGATGCTAGTAGAAAACCTCACACAGACACCCCCGTGTCAGCGTACTGACTTCCACTCCTGCAGCCATCGCAAGATATCAAAGATTGAACAGGAACTAAACGGCCTTCTGTCTTCTGAGCGCCAGAGCTGCTGAGCAAGACCTGGCCGCACAAGGGATGTGGAAAGCCAGCAGGCTGTTCTAGGCTTGTTCTGACACCGAGGACTTCAGTTTCTAGCCAAACTTGCCAAGAGACCTGAGAGCACCCTCAAAAGCAGCAGGACGTGATCACAAATCCATCCCCCATCAGCTTCCTGACACTACTATCAGTATACAAAAAAGTAACCGTTCTCAGTAGCTAAGCATGATTATTATCCACTCTATTAGCTTACAGATATAAGCAGTTACAGGTTATTTCCCTGTGCTGCCAGGGTTGGTAGAGCTGGACAGCAGAATCATGTTTTTTGGGAGACTGGACTCCGACCTTTCAGAAGCTCCTGCTGCCGGTCTTCCTCGTCCAAGTCAATAATGACAGGGCCAGTTTGTTTCTTTGTTTTCTTCTTCCTGCCAGCAGCAAAGGACTTCTTCAGTGAGAGGAGCCGGTACATCTCATAGCCCATCAGCAGCACACCACCCTCTATCACCCAGTCATTCACCACCTTTGCACGTGCGGCCGTTGTCCTGCAAAAAGGGGGAAAAAAAGAATAAAAACAGAGCTGTAAGCGGTTGCTTCAGTTTCAGTTGCAACCACTGCCACTGGGTCAGAGCCTACTGAACAAAAAGACCCGTTCAATTAAATAAAGCACTTTCTGGCATTATATCGAACAGAGGAACACAATGAAGCTCTTTTTAGAAGACAATCTGATAAAGAGGAGAAGAAACAAGCCCTTCAGTGCGCTGTGGGCACCAGGGCTGAGAATGGCAAATCCTAACAGGAACTGAGCTGCAGAAGTCTGTCATGTGTGAAACCATATCAAATTTGAGAGCATCCTTTCAGGAGAGCTGTTGAGAAGATAGCCTCTGCAAAACCACATTTTCCGTTCAAGCTGCTAACATACACGGCCACACTCCCCTACTCATTACCCTCCGCTCTCTCTCCCAGTGCAAGGGTCCCTCAATTATTCCTTGCCTGCTAGCTATTCTTTCCCTGCTAGCTGCCCAGAAGCGGTTCAGATAAAGGCACTGTCCTCCCTCAGCCTTCCCAGAGCACACACAGATCCACCCAACACTAAACACTCGGCCAGAGCAGCATCAGCAGATTCAGGACCTGAGCATGCAAGTGTATGAACACAGCTGATGAACTGCCATTCCCCAGGATCACTACACTATCCTGATCTATGCAAGACAGATGACCAGGAAAGAAGCAGAAACCCACTAGTCAAGAAAACTCCACATCCGAATGCAACTCCATTCAGTGGTCTCTCCTGTCAGGACATTAACCTTGGCATAACTTCCCACAATCCCGTAAGGGAAACACAATCCACAGAGAGACACAGTGTTGGGGTAGAGGAATCCCTAAGTAGGTGAAAGTTTTCAGGGAAAAGAACAGACACATGGCACATGTCTCAGGAGTCCCAGAACTCTGCTGGGATTAGCAGTGTAGCGCCAGAAACAAACCATAGTACTTCTGCTGGTCTTTACAAAGTAGCTCCTCCTCTAGTAACTGGGTTCTTGTTCTCAGTAAATATGGAAGAACAGAAAGGTGAGTCAGTAGCAAGAGAAGAAAGTACAGGATATAAGTAAAGAACAAAAGAGACAGCAAATCTCTTCCAGGTACCAAAACCCTGCCAAAGGAAAGCACATGCAGCAAACACAGAGTGAAAAGGATCTGGGAGTCTAGGGCACAGATTTGTCGAAACTAAACACACTACAACAGCAATCTGGCAACAGTTTCACAAGCAGCAGCCTAAGAGCTCAAAAGGGCTTTTACTGGCACCTACTTGTGTTCATCATTCAGGATGTGGACTTTGAAGGTGCGGGGCTGGACCTCTTTGGAGTTATAATCAGCAGGAAGGTTTTCAGGTGCCGGGAGCCACATGTTGAATTCTGCTAGCCAGTTTTGGAGCGTATTCACCTGAAAAAGTTAGCCATGGAGGGATTGAAAACCCAGTTAGTTCAGGCACTCAGGATTTTAAAGGCAGAAATGAGAGCAGGGAATGCCACTGAGCTGTGCCCCGGAGCAGACCACAGCATGCAAACTCAGGGACACAGGGAAAGGAGCAGGGGAGAAGGGCTGAGGTTATGACAGAGCTTGCTGGGAGCTGGGACACCAATCAACCTTCTCTACAAAAAGAAAGGTGGTGCAAGGAAGTTCATCAGTCAGCCCTTCACACAGGCTACTTACAGGTACAATGGCAAGAACAGTCTTTGCCTCTGTGTGCCGAAAAAGTACATCCAAGAAAGAGATGACCTGTATGGTCTTGCCCAGGCCCATGCTATGTGCTAAAATACACCCAAACCCGCTGCTGGTTTTAAATCTCTCCAAGGACTCCACCAAGTTGTCATAGAGGAATCGGATTCCACCAATCTAAGAGAGAGGAGTAGAAAAGGTGTCAAAAACGTGGGAGAAAATAACAAAACCGGTACATATTTACAGAGTGACGAAAACATTGGGACTCGATCAACTTTTAAAGCACAAAGGGGGCATTTCAAGTTCACTGCGGTATTTTAAGCTAGCCAGGACTCAGAAGGAGGCTATTTTTAGATACTCATAAAACTTTCTGAGAAGATGATACCAATAAATCTCACATACATTTGGAGCCAAAGAATTTGAGCTGGGGTTGGTTAGTTTGTTTATTAACATAATTTGATCTTAAAAGCTCTCAACTAAACATGCACGGAAAGCATTCCTGCTTGTTCTTCCCAGACAGCACCACACCACCCATCACCAGACTGCCCAGCTAAGAAACTTCTTGGGCAATGCAATAAACTCTAATCCTTCTAAAACACTTTGCCTTTGAGAGCTGAGAGAATTCAGTTACAAATATAGCCAGAAACAAGGAAAATATTCCCAATTTTCCTTCTTTTGATCAAGTGTAAGTGTCACCTCTTGAAATAACAGTTAAGGACTCTGCTTATCAAATCACAAAAGTAGCTAAAATTAGCTCGGCTCTTTAATTTCTGTTTATCCCCAAGAGACTCCACCACAACCAAATTGCCCACAGAGTTTACCAAAGAAGTTCTGCTGAGATTACAAAGCAAGCGTGGCTGCACTCCTTGCATTCCCGAGCCTACCTGATGAGGTTTTACTGCATGGGCAAGCTGGGGAGCCAAGAAAATGTCCTCCTCGTTTGGTGGATGATTGATGTTGACGATTACTTGCCCCAGAGCATCGGACTGATTTAAGGCATCATTCACGTGAGAGCCACTGCTCTCTTCACTGCCATCCTCCTCCCCTTCATTGCCAGAATCGCTGCTGTCCACAATCTGGAGGGCATCATCCTCTCCTGAACTCAACTCAATCACTTCTGCAAAGCAACCAAAACAGGAGAGAACAGCAGCAATGGTCAGCTTGACCTCCAGGTTTATCGAAACGTAAACAGAAAGAAAATAAGGCTGCCACATTTTGCAGTTCCATGTCTTGCGTGTTACACTGTTCTGCTCAAGGGGCAGAATACAGACACACACATCAGGCTGCTCAGGTCAGTATATAAAAGCTGGAGTTTCCCAGTTTTTGGAGAACGTGAATTTGGGCTGAACCAAACAGAGCAAAATGCACTTTCTCTAAGAGTTTTATGTTTTTCCCCACATGTCTCTTCCTACTTCTCAAATCCAGTGGTGCATTTATCTGCTGACACACTGCTCTAAGAAGCGCCAAGGAATCCAGGCACCAGGTACTTTTTGGAGCTGTATAAAGGAGTCAGGTTAGATACATTTGTAACACTAAAAAAATGTTTAAATTGCAGATTTCAGATGCTTTTTATTTTTCTTTTCCCTGCAGCAAATGATGCCACATCTCACTAAAGTGAAGTTCCTCAGCAGAGCACTAAGCAAAAAGGAGTGCATTTAAAAAAAGTGCATTAAAAAATGAACACAAGTTTCCAAGACTGCCTGGCAAGCCAGGTTAGAAACATCAGCTTAGAAGTTAGGGGCCAGAGCTGGCCATGGAAATCACTAGGACTAATAAATCTGAAGTTATTCACTAATGGTATGACCAGGTGAAAACAGGGGAAAAAGATGTTTCTTGGGGCTGAATGAACTGCATGTTGTGAGAAGACCAGACAGTTGGGCACTTACCATCTTTAATGCTATTCTTCCCTTTAGCATCATCTTCACTGCCGCTGCTGGTACTATCTAGGCAGATCACTTCCTCAGCAAGGACCTGCGGGGGGAGCTGGGCAGCCTCTGCCGTTCGGAAAACGATGTCCTCTGCAAAGACGACAATAAGTAATTCATAATAATGGTGAAGGAGACAAAACTGCTCAGAAACCAGACAGTATTTCCTTCCACTTTTGCTCCAATAACTTAGCCCTGGAATTTTCCACAACAGACTCTCACTGTCTAAAATACTGCTATGACTCAGCTTCCTGGGTCAGTCTCCTTCTTTCTCAATATGCCTGAACAATAGCCCATTGCTCAGGGCACCCTGAGCTGTGTGTCCTGGTTGGGGCACATGCACCACAGACATGCTAAAGCCTTTTTTTTGTTGTTGTTTTTGCTGTCTCAGAAGCAGAAGACTTTCCTCCTTCTTCATACCACTTCTGTTTTCCACCCAGTAGAGAAAGCACCCTTTCCTGGAAGGATGGAAATGGCCCTTTCTTAGCAAGGGCACTGCAATAATTATATCCTACGTATCATCAGGCACTTTTGCTGATGGAGACCATTTGCTTGTGTGTTTAAGCACTGCCACGTGGGGGGAAGAGGCTAGCTCAAGGGGGCCCAGAAAGCTCAGCTGCAGTGACTCAGCAAGCAACCACATTCTTCTGGGGCTGCAACCCACTCCTCAACAGTTAAAGTGTTTTAAATAGCTCACACTCTACTTTTCGTATGCAAAAAAGTTTTAAGAAATTTGCACTTAAGGGAGAATAGACTTTTTCCTCAAGAGGCAAAGCTGACTTAAGAACACTTAGCTCCCTGATACAACTCCACACTGCACTTCTCTGCCCCTACTCCAACCTGAGACACTCTGCTATTAACTGCATCATTTAATCCAGGTTAAAAGATGATGCAAGACAGGATATTGTGGAGCTATACCTGGAGATAAGGCCAGGATCTAGGAGCATCCCCTCCTTTCGGATGGAGGGGCAATGCGTAACCATGTGTATCTCTCTGCTGTCTCTCTGCTCATTTAAACATGGGAAAAAAGGACAGAGCTACATCACAAACATCTGTACACTCTGTTGTTCCAGCATCACCAGAAGCAGACGGGCACTAGCAGGCCATCCAAAGCACAAATATGATCAGGCTAAAGGCATTTCTGTCAAATCAGCTTGTTTAAACACTACATCAGTTCTGAGAAAGGTGACAAGACCTAAGGAGACCTTGCACTTGAGAGTGCAAGGGCTGCAGGGCAAACTATCCTCTCCATTCACCTCCTAGCCTTCAAAGTCTTACTTCAGATGGCATCTCCGACTGCTTACCAGGAAGAAACTCTATGGGTACAGTAGGAATAGCAGCTGGATAATCCTTCCGCTGCTGCTCGAGCCGCTTCCTTCTCTCCAACTCTTCCTGCTGGGCTGCTTTCGTCACGGCTTCCAGTTGGTCCTCACGCAACAGCTTTCTGAACACATGAGCAAACAGAGAAACACGGTTTGATTACACGGAAAGGATCTCTTCCAAACAACTGGGACAGCTGCTGTGGCAGAAGATTCCTGAAACAAGCTCCAGGTAGTCTGCCAGCTGCACAGACTAGCAATGTCACAGCCAAGAGCTACAGATAAATATCTACAGCTCTGTCAATACTGTGCTTCTCAACTACAGGCACTGCTACTATTACTCAAGAAAAAGACTGAAGTTTGACAGGAACAAAATACTGAATGGGTGAAAAAGGTGACTCAGTAAGTAGATACTTAAACTGCGTCACCACAGAGGAGTTCTTCTATCTGAAAGCACGTTACTTATAGCAAAGCTTGTACATACAAAAGCATGAAGTGATGCAAGGAAGCTATGTGAGAAGAGGCATCTCACCCAACTCAAAAAGTCATCACCTGGATTTTCCTCTACCCTCATCTTTTCAGGAACTAGGACCTCTCACAGCTTTAAAACAACCATTTCAAATGCTGCTCTTAAGCACATTACTTTTTCAGGTAACTTCTATCACTTTCAGAAGTTTCTTTTCACCTCTTTCAGTTTCACTCTCAGATATACAGAACTACAAAACTGCACAAATTGGACAGTTACTAGCAAGTAGCAGTGGTGTTATTTTTCAGTTATGTGACTTTAAAAACAGCAGCAATAGACAATTTTTGCTATATATTCTGTAACTCTATATTGTACTCTTCTGAAATACCAAACAAGTTTGCACCCACATGCAGCATCCAGACTCAGAACATGCTACTCCCACTGGTGAAATCCTAAGGTTCTGGAAAGAAAAGCCATCTGGTTTGCCAATAGTGGCAAAATGTGGCTCAGAAACAAAGTTCACAGAGTCCTTTTTTACCTCAAAAGTCTATATAGGACCCAAACTCTTTCCGTCCTGCTGCTGCTTACCTTATGTTCCTCCGCATGTGAGAAGGTTTCTGAGCCCTCTTCTTTTTGGTGTCCTCAGAGGCCAGGCTCTTGTGCTGGTTCTGCAAGAGTCGCTCTGCCCGCTCACTCTGAGATGAGGTAGTTGAAGTAGAGCGCTGCCATTCTCCATCCTCTGCGTGTTCAACATGCTCGCTGCTGAACACAGCGTCCTGGGGTTGGTCTGAAAAGACAAGGACATAGTGACATAAAGACAACCGTGTCAGGCCCTCGCTTGGCTTTTGTGTGAGCGTTTAAGCTGAGCAGGACCCTCAACCCCTCTTCTTGCACATCTGCCAGCATGTCTCACCGAGGGTCAAAACTGGAGTGCTCTCCAACCAAACCACGCAATGAGCATTAAGGAGCAATGTGGTAGAGGGTCTGCTTCAGCGGGAGCTAAGACTGCACCACTGAAGTCCGAAAGGATCCTGAGAGAAAAACAGGCAGTGATGGAAATGCGTGCAGACCACATGAAACCCATCTTCCTAGAAGGATCTTAACACTTTTGTCTTTGCTTCTTAGTGGAGGAGAAATTTCCATTCATGTGACACGCGTATAACCATCTTCCAAGATAACAGGACATACCGGGTAAGAGGCTATCTGGCCCAAACACCAGGTCACGGCCTAACAGGCAGCCCAGTGCTTTTATCACCAGGCTCCACTCTCATGATTTAAGTGCCAACTGCTGGCAAGCTTCTGAGAAAACAAAAAGTGGGCAGCAACAGGCTTTCCATGCTGGGAACCACTGCCACTCCCTTCCCTCAGCATTCCCCTACTTTCAAACTCATATTAATGGTGGATTTCAGTCCTAAAGCACTAGGCGAAGCATCACCTTGGTTTATGTGGCATTTTGCTCCTCAACAGGTTGACGCCGACCAAGCTAACGCTTGCAGATGTCAGAGCAGCAATGCTGCTGTTCAGAAGCTTGCCTTCAAGCAAACTAGTTCTGACAAGCCTTGCGAGAGCTTCTTTGAAACGTCTTGTCCCTTCGCGTCAGACACAGAGACACCCTGAACCTCATCTTGTAATCAGCTTTCTTGCACACAGACTGCGAGCTAATGACTGAACCAAAATGACACTTGGAACTTTGAAGGAAAGAGGGAAAGAAGACACCAGCGCAGAACAACGCCGCAACCGAAGCAAGACAGAGCCTGCAAGCATCACGCTGGGATGCTGCAGGATCTGGAGAGGCGTGCTCGCCCAAAACGCTGTAAGCTTACACGAAGGAGACTTCAGTAGAGCACCTCCTATGTGCAGACGCCTATAGAGCTCCCACATTAATACGCCTGTTAAACTAACCTTACCATCGATGTCACCTCCCAAAACCGGGATGGCAACACCTAGGTTCACCTTGGTGAAAAGCACTAACCTTGCAGGCTGCTTCTCCAGACATCTTGGCAGACCTGTGAGCACTTGCTAAAAGGCAGAATTCAGTTTGGACTTCTGGATTCGCCCCAATATGGTCCACAACTGCTCAAATGTTTCTGCATCAGTACCGGCTAGTTCTCCATGTACTGGAAAAATAGGTATCAGCAACTGATGGGGTCAAACAGAGCTCATGGTCAATACAGAGAGGAGTTACGTTGCAGGTGAACATAAAAGCAAAGGAGGTTCGCGGCTACAATCACACTGGTTCATCTACCATGGCCAAGGCCAACACCAACAATCACATTCACTCGCAGGCAGCAAACAGTGCTGGGAATAAAACTCCTCTGCCCAGGCCTCACAGGCAGGAGCTCTGCTGTTAGAGCTGAAGATACATTTTGGTCACATCACCTGCAGCTCGCTGGCATTGTTTCCTTCCCCGCCACCCTTCTCGATTCATGCTTATGTAACTAGATCAAAAGATTGGATGAAATAGGGCAAAGGGAAGCAGGGAGGCAGCACACGTGACCACATTCTCCAGGATGAGTCATTAAACCAGTGACTATCCCAGACACAAATACTGCCATGGTTACACTGCTGCCATCTCACCCCAGGCCCACTGGGCTTTGACGAGGCATCAGAAAGCTCAAAGTCAAGCTTGGCTGGCAGACGGAAGTTCCTCTTTCCCCACACCCCAGCAATTGCCAAGGTCACCCCGTTCGGGAGCAACCCTTTGACTCGCTCCACGCCAGGAAAGGACGAAGGCGACGCTAACAACATCCAAAGACCAGGCAGCCCAAAGGTGAGGCTGTTACATGTCTCCTGTCCACGTTTCCACATTTGTCATGCAATCTCCATGCCCACCCATCCCACCTCTGCATTTTACCTTTCTTTTCTCCCACATTTGCTCATGGAATACAAGCTGCGTTGAAGCGCACACCCATGCGGATGAGGCCATTTTTAAAAGCAGACTCTCCTCCAAGCAGAAGCACGAAACCTAGACGCCAATGCTGAATTTGGCCTTGCACCAAGCACAGACCCTCGTCTGCCACAGCCGGGAGTGCTCAGGCTCGTGTTTGTCCTGCCAATGCAAGCGCTGCGGCAAGGAACGCAATCTGTGCACAACCCACACCGCTGACACATGCATCCCGATCCTAGATCTCTCCTCCGCTAGCGACTCTACCAAACACCAGGTTGATCCCGCTGCGGTGGGATTCAGAGGACAGTCACCTACCTCCCCAAGGACCTGTCCTTGCCACCACAATAAACAAAGCTGTTTAGAGAAAGCTTAACTAATGTAACAGTAAAATCACTACAGGCTACTTGCATCAAACTCTGCAACAGCTGCTGCCACCACCTGTGACACGAGCTGGCACCCGCAGGCAGGAATCGAGGTGGTGCTGTCCTAAACTCGCCGTTGCCTCCGCAGCCCAACGCTCACTGCGTGCGGCAGCCAGACTGCCCACCACGGCCACGAGGCCACATTCCCGCCTGGCCGCTTCCCCTGTGAGCCACGCTGGGCCTCAGCCACGTCCAGAAACATGAACCATGCACGTGAAAACCTGTTTTGTACAAGTGACAGATCTGCTCCTTGGAGGGAGGAAAGAGCCTAGATGAGTAGGTACCATTAGGTAATCAATGGACTAATTCCTGCCCCAATTCCTCCAATCCCCGATCCGCAACAGAAATGCAATTATGGTTTTGTAACGGGATCTCAGCATGCTGCTCTGATCTGGCCAGGCAGGTAACTGCACTCTAGGAAAATCTGGGCAGTTATCTGCTCCACCTCCAGGAGAAAAGCAATGCCACCAACCTACGGGGTAATACAACCTTGCATAGGGGTGTCAGTCACATAGGTTCAGTTTCATAGCCATTCCTGCAGCATGTTTTGCGCTGTGTTCATCAGGACCAGCACCAGAACCCTCTAAAGAGGGTTCCTGAGGTGCGCTGGGACAGGAATGTAGCATCAATGCAGAATACTCTCACACATCCCATAAAACAACATGAGTGCTGCTTGAAGAATATTCTCTAGCGGCTTCAGTTTGGCAGTGAGTTGCTCTCATCCCAGCCAGCTCTGCAAAGGAACTCAGTTCACTGCCAAGCATCATGAAAAACCAGGTAGGTCCCTGAGGTGTGATGAGATTTCTTTGGCCAACAAGCTTCTCCTAACACCAGGGAGGACGAAAAGCAGTGTGAAAGATGCGCCCAATCTCCATGCTCCATGTCAACGTATCCACACACGCATAGGTGAACATCCATGGGTCTAGCAACAGGCAGACGTGCCTAGGAGCACAGAAACGGCCATTGTGGATCAGACCTGAGCTTCCCCTGCCTGGAGCTGCTTCACAAGGAGATGTCAAAGAGCCCTCAGCACCACCACCACCCCGCAAGAGGATCATTTCCTTGCCCCGTGAGCCGCTTGCAGGCTGGAGCGGTGAACTAGAGGTTTCCCCGTCCTCCCCGGAGGCCAAGCTCTCTGCCAGCACAACGGCAAGGACTTCAGGGAAGGGGCAGCGCTGAAAGAACAGGCTCTTGTTTGTTTTTAAAATTGTTTCCTTACGGAAAGGCAGGATACCGGATAGCAGCATTTTGCTGAGTCCTCAAGGGTTATTTCCTACCCTGAGGACAGGGATGTGCAGGGATGAGAGGGAACGCAGTTGCAGGCAGAGCAGTGTAGCTCCAGCTCCGGGACCTCCCTCCCTCTCATCCTGCACAAAGGGGACGAGAGCAAGGAGCAGTTAAATCTTAATTCCCGTTTTCTGGAACTTCCCCGCAGTTTGTGGGCAGGAGCCTGCCCAGGACCAGCTCGCACCAGCTAGCCCTGCTCCAGCCGGCAGCGCGCTGTCACGGCGCGGCGCGGAGGAGCGCCCACGGACGCCGCACACAGCTCGCGCGGCTCCCGCCGCAGCCCGGAAGACACTCGCCGGGGCTGGGCAGCGTCAGGAAACTCCACAGCGTGGAGCGGAAAGCGGGCGAAGAGCAGCCCGCTTGCTGCTGCCTCTACCTGCCAGGGCAGCCGAGGGAAGAGGCTTCCGGCGCACGTGGATACCCGGCGCCCTGTGCCCCAGAGCCTGGCGGGAGGCCGGGAGGAGGCCGCAGCCCCTCCGGGGAGCTCCGGCTGCCGCCGCTCGCGCGGCCACACGACTTTGCTCTGGCGCCGCCAGGATGGCGCGGGGCCTTGGGCGCCGCTACGCCCCTCCCAGCGCCGAGCTCTTAACAAAGCCCTAATTATGTAAGGCTTATATAACGCGGCACACCTACCCCCCCGGCGCCGCGCGGCCCCCGGCAGCCCGCCCGCCACCACGGCGAGCCGCCCCGCTCGGGAAACAGGAGCAGCAGCACTTGGCTGGGGCGAGCGTCTTCCGCCGCGCCGGTGGCTTCGGCCCCCGCTTCTCCGGCCTTCCTCCTGCCGCGGGTTGCCGCAGTCCCCACGAGGGATGAGGCTTTGGGGGGCCAAGCTGCACGCGGAGTTGCCCCTCCGGTGCGATGGTGGTGGTGGTTCCCAGGTGACACCACTCCACAGGTGCCCTAGGCATCCCACCGAGTTGCAGCCACCTCGATGTGGCACATGAATGAGTTTTGGTGTCCACACCTGCCCAAGCCCGTGAGCTTTTCTCAGCGCCAGCACAGCAGCCCTTGGCCTGGCTGATCTTCAAGATCTCCAAGATCTTCAGCCGTTGGTGCGTTATCCCCGCTCCAGGTCCCCCTTTCCTGCTTGTCACCATAAGCAGGTGCTGAGGCCAGCACCCTGGTGTAGTAAACCACCCCACTCCGCGTCCTGGGAACGCGTCTCTGGTTATCTCGGTACTTGGGAAGCCATCGATCGCCGGAGGTTTGAGACGCCTCCATGAAGGCTGCAGGCAGGAGAGAAGCTGCTTCAAACCACAGCCCACGACCACAGGTTGCAGCGCTGAGATGTGAAATAAGCGCTGAAGAAAATAGCCAAAATACAGGGAAAAGCCACCCAGCGCACAGCCATCTCCAGGCTCTTTCTTGGCCTGGGAAATAAAACCCCATCCAGGGAAAAAAATGATAAACTACAGGGCAGCGTGGCCCATCTTTTCTCGTCAGAGGGCTTGGGTGTAGCAGTGACCAAGATGTGGCATCGAACAAAATAAATCCTTTACTTGGCCTGGAGGGCTCATTCCTGAGCAGGAGCTGAGGGGCAGGAGCTAGGGAGATGCAACCCCAAAAGCGAAGGGAAAGTGAGCAGCCGAGAGCACCGGGAGGCAAGCTGCAACGTCACGCAGCCGACTTTGGTGACAGACAATATATCTTCTAACGTCGGGATTATGCAAGAGCAAACCAGGCCCCAAATACCCAAGAGCTCTCGGTCTGGCCGGGCCTCAACGCTGCATACGCTGAGGAGACCCGAGTTACATAAACACCAAAGAGCACTTATATAACCTTTTGTATGGAGCACACTTGCAAAGATCAACACCCGGAGCCGGAGGAGCAGAGTAGGTAGCTGCTCCAGCCAAGTCCCTGTGACAGCACCCATGGGTCCCCAAAATCCAGCTGGGGAGAGTGTGGCCTTTGCAGGACATTGGGCCACCACCAAGAAGGGAAGGTGCTGATCTGACCAGGTGTCCATGGGGCTCAGCACTTGTCCTGAGATTGAAGACGGGGTGGAAATTCAAAATTAAACCTTTGCACAGTGCTTTGTGATGGGAAGAACTGGAGAAATCCTGAACCTACTACCCAGCGCCTCTGCTCCTGAGACGGGGCAAAATTGCTTTTCCCAAGCAATGTCCTCCACCGTCTCCACTGTCTCCTCCTCGCCAGGCATCCCTCTCTCCAGGACAGCGTCGGTGGTGGCATGGGGAGCGGGCATGGGGTACGGCTGTCCCCTGTGTGCAGGGGACATGAGAGCAACTAAGTTACATAAAACAAAGGCACCGACTGGAAAGTTGTTTCAGGCTCCGGCACTGAGAAGCTTTCTACAAGCTGCTGCTTCAGCAGCGTGTAGGAGGCAATCGAAACCTCCCCTTTCGGGCTAGCCCAGTTAACTAGTAACCCAGGAGGGACCTGAGCCTGCCAGATTAAAAGAAAAAAAATAATCACGGTCATCTAAACCACACGTAACCTGCTTTTACCCTAAGACCTGACTTATTTTCAAAGCAAACTCACCCCCCCCACACTACTCTCTAAAAAAATCCGTGTCTTTTTTATTATGGTGGTGGAATAGTGATTTAGGGGACCAAGGGGATCTCTGAAGTTGGGAAGGAAAATGGGACCCATCTGGGAGCTTGATGTATTCCCAGAACGGGAATCCCGCTGGCTGTTACCCTTCTCCCCACTGCACTTTTCCTCAGGCACTGAGGAAAGAGGACGGGCAGGGGACGGAGCCTTTAGCATTATGCAATGATTATATAAGCGGCCGTTTACACTAGGTAGCCAGGACGGGTGGCATTAGCCTTGTACCGGGATCCCCTGGGAGCCACGGGATAGCGTAAGGGAGGGATTTTGGCTGCCAGGCGCTTCCAGCAGTGCCAGGTGGCAAACAGGCCACACAAGGCAAACTTTAATCCTTGTCCCCATCCCTCACCCTACAGTTTCACCTGGGACTGTTAAAACGGAACAGGGAGAAGACACTCGGTGCTTGATCCTCATTTGAAGGAGCGATGAGGAATAAGCCCAGCATCCTCCCGGCATCCCTGTGCTCCTGCACTGCCGCTCAGGGCAGCAATAACGTAGGGGAGGGAGGGATTTCAATACGGCAACGTGTCCAAACACTGCTTCAGGGACAGTGGAGCTCACGAGCGGGAGTCGATCCACGCGTGTAGAACGGGTCCACTCTCCTCTTCGGTAGGGTTGAAGCCCCAAGAAGCTGGGCAGATGTCGGTGCTGAGCACCTCCCTATACTACGCTGGGATAACAGGCGATCTTTCCTCTCCGTAAACAAAATTTCCCACTGGAGCAATAAAACCTCGCTGCCCATCTTTTGCCAATCACATTGCCCTTTTCGGCGCAGGTCCCGAAAGCACCATCAGAGGAATTTTTAAGGACTTTGTTTAATGAGGAAGGCAGCGCTTGGGAGAGAGCTGCAAATTGCCGTGCGCGAGCCCGTGTGCCGCCGCACGCCGCTGGCACCTCTCCCGCCGAGGGCAGCCAGGAAAGCGGCCGGCCGTGCTGGAGAAAGCTAATGAGAGCAGGAGGGAATGTCGCTGCGTGAAGGGTGATCTGCTGCTGGTCGGGCTTCTCCAAGAGCTGCGCACGCTGCTACGGCAGTCGCAGCAAGGGGACTCGCGTGGCATCACCAAAATGTCCCTCATCCTGAATACCTACCTTAGCAAAAAGAATAATCGAAGCTCACACAGCCTGGAAACATGATGACAAACTCCCATTCCTCCAAAAGAAGCTGGAATGCCCCCAAATTGCTTCTCAGGCAATCCAATGGAGAAAATGCCTTTTAAAACAGTGTTCGAAGCAGGAACATGAGATGTTCCCAGACTCCCCTCGTGACCTCAGGCACCTCTCTGGGGATAAGCAGGTGGGAAGACCTTCCCGGACAACTTCCCAGCTTTGGAGAATGGACCGTGCAAAACCGGCCCCAGCCATCCTGCCTTGATCAGTGCACGCACAAGGGTGAGCTGCTCTGGAGACCTGCTCCTGCTCTTTACTGTTTGACTCCCCCAATCCTTCCCATCTGCTGCTTTGGGGAGGCCTCTGACCCTGTGCTTCCCTCTGTGTGACCTACAGCCCCACATCCAGAAGCACCTTCCCCTGCCCTCTTCTCTGACTTATTAGCCTAGCTTGAGTTACACAAGCCACTTGTGTCACCCCAGGTCCTCCTTTATCCAAACTCGCTCTGTATCCTAATTCCCTTCTCCTTTCAGGTCACACCCCCCTCACAATTAGTTTCTTCATCCAGAGGCTGAAGAAAGCAAGAAAAGATGGATATTTTTGGCTGGGAATCTACCTCTGTCTGTAACAGACACCAAATACAGCACAACTGCAATGTTCCTGTAAAAACTCCACGTAAAACACACACTGCATTGGGCTCCAGCAACGCGGAGCTGCAACGCCTGGGGATCATTTCGGATCAGCCTCTTACCTTCCCTGAACAAGCTCCGGGTGGATCTGCCACCGGAGCAAGAGCACGGCTTCCCCAAGAGGCTTTCCCCATCACAAGCTGAATTACAAACTGAGGAAGCACTTCAAACGTAAACACAGTTGGAAGTTTCTTTCTATCCCCACCCCAAAACACGAGGTTGCCTCCGGGAACAAACCGGAAGGGTGGCCACCCCAAAACCAAACCTGGTTACACAAGAAACTCCTGGGGATTCATCAGCACCTTCTGTTTCACAGGGGAAAAAAAAAAAAAAAAAAAAAAAAAAAGAAAAAGAAAAAAAAAAGATTCAAGCAGCTCTCAAAAGCCTATTTGGTGCAAATTAGGGGCTTAGGAATAAGCACGAAGAGCTCCAAAATACTTCACTGATGAGCCAAGATCTTCAAACCCGACCCAGCAGGACCCTGGCGACGCGTGGAGTGAACGTGGCGAGGGGAGAGGCTACCGGCTGCATTAGCAACTGCCTCCTCTCCTGCTCGGAGCAACTTTTACAAGAGTGCAACAAGAGACTGGCAGAGGGGACCTGGGATGTCAGGCTGGGAACGGCTACAGCGTTCAAAGCTCCACGCCAGAGTGTTTATTTCCTCCTCAAATTCCCTCCAGCAAACTGATAAGTAGTTCAAAGTGTGGAGAAGTCAACCCTCTCCATCCCTGTCCAGGAGAGAGCAAACTCCAAATGTAGCCTCATGGACAATGCTGGGATCCTAACGGTCCAGAGCAGGGAGGCAAGAAGAACAAGATGCAGGGGGGCAATACTGTGTCCTACCTGGAAACTTCTGGGACTCATCCAAAAGTAACATGCTGCTCAGTGCACCGACCGAGGGAAGGACTCGCTCTGCCCGAACAGCCGCTCAGCTACGCGCGTCCCCGGGGTCTTCAGGACAAAAGTTTCCAGGTGCTGCCAACAACTTGCTGTCCTGCCGCGCTTCAGGTTGTTGCAAATAACTTTGGTTTAGAGCTCCAAGGGCTGCTCCACGGCACGGGCAGGACTGGGCTCGGTGAGCACAGATCCGCCCCAAAGTCCGTCGCCCTGGAGGAGGGTGGCTCTTATATAATGAGTTAAAGAAACGTGGGCAGCTTAACTAAAAACTTTCTTACATCCCTGCGCGGAGTCAAAACCAAGGCGGTGGCTGGGAACAGCGAGCCCAGCAAGGGGCCTGCGCAGCCCCGCGTTCGCTCAGCCCCAGCGCGGAGCCCGCGTTCAACTGGTGGCGGCGGTAAGCGGGGAGCGGAGCGGGCGAATAAAATCCAACTCCTTACATAACCGGGCGGGCCAGAGCGGGGCCCCGTGCAAGGGGAATTCCTACGGGCAACGGGAAGTCACCAGCCGGAGCCGTGCTCGCTCCTAGCGAGTGTTTGCTCGCACCGCCAGCTCCCTGATCGAAGCAACCAGTGGGGAGAGGCGCTGAAAGGCAGCAGCCGAGTCCCAGGCAGCTGGGCAGCTCTGGCACGGCTGTGTTGCCAGTCTGGCCTGAGCAGCACAATGTGCTGCACTTGTGAGATGGTGCAGCTTGACCTAAAGGGTTGCAAAACCACCTGGGATATTTTTATTCCAGTTATTTGCAACCATCGGAGAAGCCCAGCCACTTTGCAATGTTGTCCAGCTTCAAAATAAACCCGTCTTGCCCCATTACGGCAACACAGATTTTATGAAATAGGAAAAAAAAAAAAAAAAAAACAAACTGGGTGAAGCATAAGCAGCCTATCATCGAGACTGCCCGTCACCTACATCACAGGTGCAAACAGCCCGGCTGCTGCACGAGAACCTAAGGTGCTGATCTAGGGGCAAAGGAGGGACAAATGTATTAAGGAAAGGACATAACTGAGGATCTTGCAGACAGCCTTATAAGGATTTTGCAGATTGTAATAAATAACCCAAACGCAGCCTCTGTATCTGCCCTAACGGATTTCTGAGACTAGGAAATAAGTTTTACAGACAGTATTTGCATAAAGACAAGCAAACATCACGTCTGCCCGGAATAGTTTATAAAACGATCTCCTCGTGGAGCTGAGCGTGTTACAGATAAGCCCATACACTGCCCAGTTTTCGGCAAGGTCAACCTCACAGGTAGGGTCCTCCTCACCCCGCAGGGTCCAAGATGGTCCATGGTCCTCACGTCTCACCCGCGTCACTCCCCAGCACGAGCAAACTGCCCACAGGAAGAAGTTTCTCAGGAGACTCTTGTCACTTGGGGGTTTCCTAGTAAAGACAACAGCTGTCTCCTCCGGGGCAACCACTGCAACAGTGATCAGCACTTTCCGTAAGGTGCTGATCGTCCCCAAGTAGAGCTGCCTGCAGCCTGACTTGGGGGGGAGTTACTAAACTCAACCTAAACTTGACAGTTCCTCAACCCAAAACCATGCAGCTGGAAGCAAACTCTAACACTACAACTTCAGTTATTGGCAATTGGGTATTGCTGGGCTTTGAGAATCATCTGCTTTTTAATTAACGTTGCACTGTAAACTAAAACTCCCGATCTTCTGAGCAAGACATAAACTCACCAAGGAAAACCAAAGAAGTCCTTCCATTGCAAGCAAAGAGGTTTGGACTGAAATGTATGGGAAAACATTTGATTGTTTTCCAATTTCATTTTTATTTAAATAAACTTGGTTTATTGACTTTCCCACATTCGTTTACTTTGCTAACCAAGGCCAATGAGCACGAGGAGCTGGAAAATCCCAAATCCCAACAACTGTACATAAAGTAACAAAACTCTAATCAAAAAATACACACAATGATGAAACGCACTGCCTTTTGCAAATGCTTTTCAGACTGCCACCATGGCAAAACACGCACCGTTTCAGACTTCAGCCTCAGCTTTCCAAAGATTTTTAAATGTACTGAAGCCCACAAGCTGTTATTGAACAAGATACAGGCATTTATATCATGGATATTTATCATGATGCTAATCAAAGCTAAATTCTCTTAAGTTACAACCCCAGCATTTGTATTTTCCGGTTATTGTCTCCAAGAGGTTGACTTTCAGCTCTTGCTACAACTTGCTATAGCATTTCTGCCGCTAAAGAGAACATCAGAGTCGTGCATTGCAAGAGGGATTTTGCACTCCTTTATTTTAAACTCAGTTTTCACCCACATGCGAACTGGACCTAAACCATAAGCCCAAAGTAGGCAGAAGTGCCATTTCAAAATGACTTCTAATGGCTCAGGTACTTTAAATGTTTTCTGTACACACAGATTACCTGCATATGTTTTAATTGCAAAAGTTGTTCTGACAATGAATCCAACTAAAATTTGCTGTGCACCTAGCCCCGAAAGATGTTATCTTACAGCTCTCTCCTCTCCTTCCCATTTGCATACTTCCAAGTGAAAATAACATCTTCTGATCTTTAAACTCCTACTTGGATTTTTTTTTGTACTGAGTCAGTGAACTGCATGCTGAAGAAAATGAGAACAAGACATTTTCAGCATCTGCAGAAGAAATTACAGTTATTACAAAAAAAAAAAAAGGTGGGGGGGGGGAAGGATATTGCATCAAAAAGCTTTGGCCCAAACCATCAGACAGATGCTTTGAAAAGCTCAGTACTGTAGGTTTCGATCAAGGCAGTGAATTAAAATAACAAATAAAGTGAAGAACGGTGACGCAATACTGTAGTTTAAGCATTTGAAGAATAGTCGTCATTTAATTAAAAGCTTCCTCTCCCACCAAGCTTGCCAATTCTCGGCCAAAAATATTGTACATGTACAATATATAGCTGTGCACACAGTTTACTTAAGCAGAGTCATTTATGACAGCAGAGCCAGCTAAATTATGGAAAAAGGAGAACAAGGAGCCCTTGGGTAGTTCCATCTCAATGCAAAACTCAAGCGTGATGCGTTGCAGCCTGCCTTGATCACCTGAAAGGAAACGGAGCATTGCCGAAAATGTAAAGTGGAGGATTTGGACTTCGGTTTCCTCCAAGGTTCATCAGACCTTAGTAAAGTCACATTGTCCCTCCTTACCCCTTCAATGGGGAAAGCATCATATTATGGGTTTGCTGATGATTCTTCTACGATGCTCTCACTGCTTCCTGAGCTGTGGAGAGAGGAGGGTGGTACCCAGCTGGTACTGAAAACACAAGCAGGAAAAAAGGCCAATTCCCAGGGATGGCGGAAAGTAGAGCTTTTGTCCAGCCACATTTCCTCTTGCAATCTTTTTCCCAGCAATTTTAGTATCACCTTTCTGCATTGCTCAGATACTGGGATCGCTAGAAGTGCAAATGCTGATATTCACTCGCTCCCTTTGCACTTCGGCATCTTGGAATCCGCTGGATTTTGCAAACCTCTCAGCATTTTAGGAAACCAGTCCAACTTTACAGCCTAAAAGCTGAAGGCAGCACATGCTTAACAGATACAAAGCAACTACGAAGAGGTTCCTCTCCCTCTCAAAAACAGATAAAACTTTGTATTTTAAATCTTCTTAAAGTCAGCTGAGAAATGCATCTAATTCCTGCAGTTAGCTATATACTTGCTGACTTTGAGTCACCCACAGCCAGCAACCCTGAGGTTGAACCTGAGTCACACTATTACAACAAAACACATTTAAACATTCTGACCTGCAAGGATGTATATATATATAAACATATAGCTAATGCAGGTCCCCATGACACTTCAATAATTAAACACAAGCCAATAGGAAGGACATTCATTCACAGGTAAAACATTTGGCTTGCAGAGAAGATGACTTTGTTTCTGTCGGATATCACACCCCCCATTCTGTTTGCACACAACTCTTGGCTTGGAAGACCTTCTGCAGAAGGTCATCACAAGCATTAAAATCTAATTAAGAACTGCAAAACAGCCAGCAGCACAGGGAAGTCAGGTCTGGTCACCCACATTTACGATGCAAGATTAGGGCCACTGTGGAGGCAATAGATTTCATGCCGAGTAGAGGTTTGTTGTCCCCATGATGTTACTTCTCCAGCAATGTCCATGGACCCTTGAGGGAGCTCCCGGAAGTCCCAAGTAATGAAAATAAAAGCAGCAGAAGAGAGAAAAGTCCCTCGGCAAAGATGGAAAAACAGATGTCCATCACCTCTCTTCCCCCTCAAATCTCACCTCGTGCTCTGCAGACCAAGAAGCAGGGTTGTTGCTCGTTGGCCCCCAATCCTGTAGCCTGGGCACACACAGGACCCAGCAGAGCTGGAAACTCAAGGAATCTTCCTCACCTCCTTCCATGCTTTGCTAACACATCTGCTTGACAATACAAAAAGGTCCATCCAGTCCAAGGGAAAATTAAGTATCTTGTGCTCCCCAACAACAGCTCCTTTTATCCTTCCTCCGGCCTCTATAAATGTGGATGCAAAATGATATCACACAGGGTGCTAGTTAACCAAGTATTGCTCAAGACTGATGTTTTTTCCCTCTGCCTCTCAATTTCATGCAGGTGAGTAGAGCATGACCCAATTTACAAGAATAGCTTTAGATGAAAAGCAAAAACTCATGGAAATGAGCAGAAGATCCTGCTAAGTGAACAGATTCATATCAAAGAAGTTCCTCTGCTACCCGATAAGGAGAGAAATTTGTTCTCTTCCCAACCCCACATGCTCATCCAGGGACTCCCACGTGCAGAGCTCCGTTTTGTTCCAGCACATAGTTGGGTCAGAGAAGAGCTGGGAAGAGCCTGGGGAGAAGCACACGGAGAAGCATCGTCTTCCGAAAGGGAATGCAGAGACCTGCCCTCCAGGAGGAGGCTGCTTTGGAAAGATGCTCATAAAGTGTGCACAGGGATGGAGGTGCACATTAATCCACTCCTCCACATCATGTTAGAAGCAGATTTACAAAATAATTTCAGCTTTAATAATGCCAGGTACTAATGAACTTTCTACTAAGTATGGCATTAACTACTTACTTTTCCCTTCAGGTTAGGTCAGGAAATTATCCAGTCAGCTGCAAAGTAAATCCACTTTCAATTTAATGGTACCCCAATAAAAAGCACCATGAGGATTTAGAGATGAACACCACCTTAAATATTATCCTTTCTTGTTGCTATTTTTTGAGAACTTCTCTTTTTCTCCAGTAACCAAGCAAAAATTATGCAAACACATCGTCTAGCTGCAGACCTTTAGCAAAATGGGCATTTCTCTAGTAAAAGCCCAAGAAAAAGCAAAGATCTTAATGAACCTGAAATAACACTGTTAATCATCTGAGTAAAGTATACCTAGTCTGATATCTCCGGAAACTAAAAGCTCAAGCTCTTAATAGCACACTCAAGTTCAAACACAAGGAGCACAGAAAAAAACAAGCTGGAACATGCTCCAGGAACAAAAGGTGATGATATTCCTTGGATCTTTCAGGACACTACTAAACCTCACGGACAGGGGTGAGCCGGGTTTACAGAGGGCAAGGTGAGGATGAGGGTCTCTCTTTTTCCCATCACTAACCTCTTGTGAGAACCTGACTTCAGCCTGGAGCTGCGACTCTACCCCAACGCCTTGTCCCTATGATGAAGCTGCAGCCCGAGCTGCAGCCCCAGCCTCCCGGGATTTGTGATTCTGCCCCATCAATACAACTGAGTCCCAAATTCACTCCTCTCTTAGGGTCCCTATGTCCACACTAACCCTACACAGGGCAGTTTTGTTTTGCTCCAGCACTTTGGCATGGAGAAAATGATGAGCATGAATGTGATGGAGAGTACGGACTGCTTCCATCCTCTGCTGGGGCAGAGATGTCATGGAGCCACCACCACCACAAACCTGGACAAAAAGGAGGGGACGAGACAGGCCAGAAGAACCAACGTGGGCAACAGGGCAGAACCCAAGGCTAACGGTGAGCAGATCTTGGCCGCATCATAGCCATAGGCTCTTACAGGCTCTTACTTGGTGTTGTCTGGTAAACATCTACACTAAAAACTGTACAGGGGAGGTTTGTTGACTGCTACACTGCCAAGTCCTTACTTCTGCTGCACCCCCTCCTTGCAATGCAAACACAACCGGCAGCTCTCAGGACAGTAAGTGAAGGTCTGTGCCCATAAGGACACCTGGCAGAGCACTGAAACAATCAGTCCTTAACACTTTATACCCTGGGCAATACTTTAAAAATGTGTTTAACTGAGTTCCTCAGAGACAAGAAAACAAGTAACTTGCCAGCACCATAGCAGCAGGTTACAGCCATGTGTACAACTAGGAGACAATCAATTGGAGACACTTTAATCACAACAATCCAAAACCATTCTGAAAAAAAAAAAAAAAAAAAAAAGGCAAAATCAGAGTACTGCAGAGGGCTTCATTCCAACCCTCAAGCGTTTTCCTTGGGAAAGCTCATCAGGATGAGCAGTCCCTGCATTTGAAGCCATCAGTACTGCAAAGCTATTAATTCCACACCCAAAATATACTGAAAAGATGAAACCAGACTAAACGTGCAAAACCCAAGTTGCTGCAAATGCTGAGACTATCCAATATCAACAGTTTGGGTCATAGTACCTACAGCCTGAAAGATTCCTGAGCAGTCGTCATCGCCATCAAAACACAGTGACTATTTCAAAAGCGAGTAAGGACAAGTATTAGTTTTATAATTGCTACCATCACCTTCCACTAAAACAAGTAATAATTTTAAGTAAGGAGAAAACATAAGCATAAGCATATTCCTTCCAAGGAAATAACCATGCAAAAGTATGGCTCTTTTAAATCTTGTAGTGCTAGAAACAAGCAGGAGCCCACTTGCAGCAGGGGCAGAGGACCTTCCACCCAGGGTTTCTCATGAAACACCCAAATAATAACCAAAAAGGCAAAAGGGGGAACAGCGTGTCTGGGGAGAGGCAGAACCTTCACTTTGAGAACCATCTCAAAGAGATGGTGAAAATGAAGCTTGTAAAATGAATAAAAGTAATTGCACGCTCCCCTAGAGGATTTGCGTGAACAGGGGTGTTCATCATCCGTCCATCTACAAAAAGATGGAGCTATAAACATCAGATGGACAAAACTATCTCCTTTCTTTTCTCAACTGATTTTTTGTCAGTTATACATAAATTGCCTTTTAGTCCTCCTCAGCATTTCCCATTTTGGTTAAAATTTATTTTTAATCTGTTACTACAGAAATCCAAAGCATAAACATGTTTCTCGTGTTCTCTACTTAGGTTTCAATTTAAACTATAGCACCGAGCTTTTATTAAGGCTTAGCAATGTGCTGATATACACGTGATAATCCCAAGAAATGATACGAGTATTCTGTTGCACAACACTGATATACCTTTATAAAATACATAGGACTATGACAGTAAAACTGTGGGGGATGGATGACCCTTTGGACTTGAAAAAGATGATTCCTTTGCTCGGCTGGCCTGTGTAAATCTCTCTCCTGGGAACTCTCTTACCTGAACTAACACTTCCATTTCTGCTATTTTCCCAGTAGAGTCACCATATGATTAAAATCAGAGGAATAATATTCATGTGTGTAAACATTTTATATGCATTTTACCTCAATATAGCAGTTTCCATCAGCAAGTTACAGAAAGAATTAAAAAATAAATAAATAAATAAAAACACGCAAAGAATACAAGCTGCTTTGAATCCAAAAATACTTCAGGAACAAGGAAGCGAGAGCAGTACCTGCCTTTAACACATTCTGTGCTCAGAAAAGGAAGTCTAAGCTCAGTAGGCTGGAGTAGGTGCATTTGAAAACCTCTGCATTTTTTGAAATTATTGAAAGTCACTGGTTTAAAGGAAGCAAACACAGCAGCACCCCCACAGGCTGTGGTGTTATGGTAAATGGAGCTTGGTGGCAAAGAAAGCTCAGGGAATCTCCACCTGAGCCAAGTGCTCCTTTCTAAAGCCCACAAACCTTCTGCTGGACCAACAAACCTGTCCCTGGGGTCACACCACAGAGCAGCCCAGGGCCCTGTTCTTGCTTAAACACAACCTGCCCCTCATGGCTCCTCAGCCAGCTGCCCTGCTCCTAGGCGCAGAGGAGAAAGGGCAATTTCAACCAGCTGCAGGTAGAAGGAATGACCTCTCTTAGCCAGCATTGCCACCACACCTTTTATACTGAAAAACTGCAGCCTCAGTTCTTCCCAATATGAAAAAAAAATCCATTAAATTGTTTACCTACAGGCAAACTGGTGATATAAATACACTTAATTTTACTGGATCCTTTTAGCAGTACAAGAAGTCATAAGTTGATTTATTTACTTCTTTCTTTTTGTTGTTTTTCTAGAACCTCTAGTTACTCCAGCAATTCTATCCTCCTTACAGGTTGTTTTTGTTTGCTTATACAATGGAACTTTTTTTGGCCAGAAGTCCAGATTTAACTCACGTTAAATCCCTATTTAAACTAAACACCAACATAAACTCTTCTCCCCACCAATTTACAAACAAATCACATCCTTTATGTTGTCCATAGAGGTGTCTCGCACCAAAATTAGTACCAGCAGTTTTGTGTAACAAACACATGTGCAGAGTCACACCACCATTCACTTACCATTCTCATCAAGTAAGTCTTCCTCGTCATCCCCATCGTTGTCCTCCTCCATCGCCTCCTCCTCATCTTCCTCCTCCTCCTCTTCCATATCCTCCTGCTCCAAGTCCGGGTCCAGGTCCGGATCACTCCCTGAGATTGATTCGTCTGACATGATTCCCAGTGGTGCTCCTTGTGCATTACCTGCTCATGTTCTACAGTGAGGCAGCCCTGCAAGAAGAAAGATTCATACGTAAGGAACTCGCTAAGTCTCATCCTTCCCAAGGCTCAAAATCATAGGGGAATTACAAACCTGCTACCATTTTTTTAAGTAACAATCATATCAGGCTGTGCACAAAACTGTGTGTAGAGAATGGAGGCACTAAGCAATATAGGATAGAGGTCTTGATACTGGAAGCAGTATCAGAACCTGTAGATTAACAACTAGGCGCTCAGAGTAGCCTCTCTCTTGGTACATACACAGCAACCTCTAATTACACAAAAATACAGAAAAAATATTCTAGGCAAACAATTTCAGAAGACAACTGTCCAAACATGAAGCACAGTAAAAAGGCTGAGAATTCAACACTGCTTCCTGGTGCCCTGGTCCCCGAGTGCCTGCAGACACTGCCACCCTATGCAGGGCATGGCTCAGACTGGGACCACTGTCCTGACCCAGCTCTGCCTGCTCTGAAGTCACCGTTGCCTTAATAACTGTGCAAATGAACACAGCAAAGCTCTGGCTTTTAAATGTTTAGGACTCTTTGCAGAAGAGGGTAAGAGGAAAAGCAAACATAAAGGATGGAAAGATCAGAGGAGAGAATTTGAATTTTCTTCCTCTAAAAGACAAAGCAGGAGGTGGCTGCTGAGTCCTCTGTTAAGCTACTCCAGGCCATGACAGATAAATGGTGCCAGGTTGTCCGGACTCATTCTGCTTCTGCGGCCACCACCAGCCATGGACACAACGCCCTCGCCCGCAGGACAGCGGTCCCCGGCCCCCGCGAGGTCCAGCTGCGCCCAGCTCAACGTTCAGGCACTGCGACACGAAGCAGCCCAGTAACACGAGCTGCTCTCAACAAACACCAGGCTCAGTTCTGCATTTACTTCCAAACTGCAGCTTATTTTGGCTTTTTAAGGAACTACAATGTCTCCTTCCAGCCACTACATGGTCCAAATTAAAAAAGAAAACATGGTTTTACTCTTAAAAATAGTCGCCTGGCTTCAAACCTGTAATTGTAAAGCTGCCTGGGCTTCCTTAGGGCACAGTGGGAGGCGGTCGCTGCTGCTACCTCTGCAGCTGCCTGACGGTCACCTGGGATTTCAAGGGGATTTATTTAGTTGCATGTTGCCCACACTGGGCTGCAACGCTGCCTGCCAGAAGCCTTCTCAACAAAAACTTAGTAAATAAAAAGTTTATGTTCTGCTCTTTTAGCAAGCTTAAGCACCAACCAAAAAAATGAAGTAGAAATAGTACTGTCGGAGGAGAAATTAGTTCAACTGCCCACACAAATGGGAAAAGCGGTCTGGGAATTGCCCCAATGTCCCTGAACGCTCCAGGTGGGGAACTCCTGACCAGAGTTCTCCCCATTGGCACCCTCCTGCGTCCCCTCTCGCAGCGGCACTGCTTGCTGCAGGACTCAGCAATCTCGTAGGGAGAAGCTGGGAGCTGGGAACGTGCAATCTGCAAGTGCTAGCGCTCGCGAGCCCTTCGGCAGCCGCACGCGGGGTTGTTGAGCAGGCACAGTCCAAAAGACTCCAGGAAACGCTGCACAAGCGGGGCGCAATGCAGACGGTTAATTCCTCCGCATCTCGGCCCACGGTGCCCGTCCTCCTCCTTCCCATGCTGGACTGGCCGTGGGCACCTCCCAGGACACAAGCTCCCTGTTCTCCCCTGCACCGTGCCCGGCAAAACCGGGAAGCAGCAGGAGCCGTTGGCATCGGTCCGGCGGGCAGGTAGGTGCTAGGCAGCCGGGGAAGCGACCTCATTGCTCACACAGCGCTGACCCAGTTCGGAGGCGTCTCCCGAGGGGAGTTACGTAAGGCGAGCAGATTGCCCAGGCCTCCGCGCTTCCCGGCCGAGGGACAACCCGGAGCCGGGGTCGGCCTTTAATCGCCGCGGGAAGGGCACTTTGTGAGGGATAAGCAGATTAGCCGCAAGGAAGCAGAGGTGTCGCTGGCTGGTATGCGCCAGCTCTCCCGCATCCCGGTGCGGAATGGGAAGCTGCAGCGCAAGCTCTGTGTCCCAGGAAGGGCTGCCAGCACTGTCAACCTTCAAACCAACCTGCTGCTCCCACAAGACCTCCCGCAGGTACCAACACCTGTATTTCTAGAAGGGTAAGAGTAACTTAGGAGTTTTGAGGACTTGGCTTTTAAAGTAGATGTTAACATCTCGTGGTGTCACCTGCCTTTTGCTCAGGGTGGGCAAACCCAGCAGAGAGGAGGTCCAGCCTTGGACTAGGCAAACTCAAGGGTTTGCAAACTGAAAGACGTTTCTGTTGTTCCAACACTTTCCTTCTTTCTGCAATGGTTTTTAATCACTGTTTCTTCTTATGTCCGAGTTTGAGAGAAGAACATGCCCAACGAGACACTTTTTGTCACTCGACAGAGGTTCTTCCACCACAGGGTCACACGCCCCACATGCCAGCCTACAAACAGCCAACATGATATCCAACAGCTTCACCCACTTCAGGGCCACTAAATATAACAAATCCATGCAAGTAAAGGGCAAAGATGCTGCAAGTCCCAGTAGCAAAGCCCAGGGAGAAGCAGAGCCCGTTCCCACCTAAGCAAGGAGGTATTGGAGAGCCCGGGACCACCAGGAAGCCACAGAGACACTCTTCCTGTGACCTGGCCACGGGACACACTCGGCTGCGACCACCCACTCATTTCACACAAACCCCCACAGAAAGGGCATGTTTAACCTTAATGCTGCTGCAGCGCAGCACCGCAAAGAGGATCCAGTCACCGTCCCAGCCTCCAGGCGAGCCGAATGCCTGTGACTCAAGATTTGTCCCTTAAAGCCTGTTTTGTAACCAAGACTTGACACCAGTCCGGCCGTGCACAAAGGATCAAGCACCCTGGCAGATCACAAGAGGATTTGCCCAGTTTAATAAAAACAGGTATTCCACAGTCAGTGCTGCAGAAAGCACTTCCATTTCTGGTATGTGTGTGTGTGTGTGCGCACATGCGTGTGCTTTATACTGCTAATAATATTTTTCTATCCTGGTGGCAAGATGGGTGTTTGAGACTTTAACATTTGTTTTATGCCCTTAGATCACACAGGAGCATTTCAGCTCTGGGCACATCCTGATGGTGTCTACTGGCTTTTTGCTGTAAGAAATCTATTTTTTTTCTCCCTGGATCACAAGCTGACACCGGCTTTAGTACCTTATAAGTAGCATTTAGTAGCTACTGGCAAGCAAACATTAAGCAGATGGGTAGACTGATAAAGAAGCCGTGAGTTTTTCGCTCTGTGAGAGAAAAAATAACAGTAAAACAAGTGCAAAAGCAACGAATACTTTGCTGTTCAACTGAAAAACCTAGCAAGAAGTTTAGGCTTTACTTAAAAGTCCAAAGTAAGGCTTAGGACAGCTTGATTTTTAGCAAACATCAGAAGCTCTCTCACTCACATTATGCAATCTTTCAACATCCCTATTTTATACTTGCCTGTAGAAAAACTGAAGAAGTCACTTAAAGGGATGCATATTCACCCAATGAAGAGTGACATGTGTTATTGAGTGATACTGGTCCAGCAGATCCCCTTCAATTTGTTAACTTGTTTGCTCCAAAATCAACAGGAGCTGTTTTCCCCAAAGGAGAAGTCCTCAGCATTGCGTCCAAAGCCACCTTTAATCGATTGCTTCAAGGTCTAAATCACTTCTCCCTTTGCTGTCTCGGGTTATTACAGCTCTAGCAAAGCAGTTTCTCAGCTGTGATTCACGGGCCACCAGGGCTATGTGGGAAAAAAGAAAACCCTGCCTTTATTTCCTCTTCTTCAGCTCACAACCAAACGAAACCACGCTAATTCCCTCTGGAAGTGACGTGCTTGCTACAGGAATATTATACTGGAGAATGGGAAAAGCAGCAGCCTAGCACTACAAGCGAAGGGCCAGAACCGCATCCGTGCACACTGGATAACCCGTTTGAGCAAGGGAAGGGTGCTCCACCATGGGGACAACAGATCTAGCCTTGGCTCTCGTCTCTTGCAATGTTCAGAGCCGCTCCAGATACGGGGATGGATTGTGGGGATCCTGCAGCAAGGGGAATGAAGGTAGCACTTTTGGAACCACTTCCACGTGCTGATTTTGCAGGGATGTAGGACCTGCTCCCGTGTTCTTCCGAGGCTGATAAACTCCCTCCCGAACAGCATCGCACCGCCAAGAGCAGCCTGAATCCCACTGGCGCCTGCACATGCAAAAAGAGAAGCCTCTGCAGAAAGAGTGAGAAACCAAATAAAAACCCTATCAGCCAAGTGCCCCGTGAGCCAGGGACCTGCTCTGCTGCAACTCCATGAGGAGGAACCGTGGGCTCTGCCCCAGGTGTCAGCAGTGGCTTTCCCAGCACCTCAAAGGGCACTTAAGCTCAGGACAAATTGCTTTTTGTTTGCATATAAAAGCACGCGTCATTATTTGGCTACATCGTGGTGCATTGTTTTTAAAAGCAGTTTGGGGCTGTTAGGTTAAGGAAAGTAGATTCCTACAAATCGACTCTTTCTTTTGAAACACTCCCAGGGTCCTGACGCACGAAACACCCTGTCTGCGAGAGCGGTTTGTTCTGCACCAGCGAAACATCAGGCTTGTGAGGCAGAAGCACAGGAATGGTTTGGCTTCCAGTAACCACTGACTTCCTTCTGCGTTAAAACCATCACAAGCAAAGAAAAAGTCAGTCCCTGACTTCACCTCTATAGATTTTGCCCAGAGCATCTACAGTTAGAGAAGAGCCATCAGCATCTGTGAAAAGGAGTGAAATTCAGAGCTGAGATTTCAAATAATGGGGAAAGTTATTCCCCGTGTCAAAAGTAGGACAAGGCATGTTGATATTTCCAAATTATATTGAACACACTTTACAGAGCAAATTAATTTGGGACAAATCTGCCCACCCTGCATTAGAGACAACAGTTCACAAATTCCAAATGGTTGATTACAGAAGTATAAAATACAGCTGGTGGGACAGGTATAGTGAGACTTTCTTTGGTCAGTGCCCAAACTGTAGCAGGAAGGTCAAGAAAAAAATATAAAATGGCTTTGGTCATTGGGAAGCAAGCAATATGGCCCTGGACTTTAAAAACACTTGTTTGTTTTATACAGTTTTTAGAAAAAAGTCAAATTTGACTCCTTACTGTAGCCCTCCTCCAGCAAAAAAAATTGCATCAAGAAATGAAAATATTTCTTATGCCACCTACAGTTTACCAAAGAAACTCGAACACGAGCGAAAAAAGAAAGGGAAAAAAAGTCTGCAGTAGGAGGGAATGGAAATAAACAGTTTTGAACTCTCCTGATATAAAGATGACAATTAGCATATGGTAGAGCCAAACTGCTCCAGTCTGCCAAGGCATCAGGCACCAAACTAATTTTTATTGGATTCTGATGCAGACTTAAAATCCATAGAAGGATGAAAAGATAACAGAAACATGAGTTTCTTCTAGAGTTGCTAGCGCAACGCTCAAGATCTTTCCCTCTCCCTTTAAGCAGGTCAGAATAAGCCAATAACTGGGATCCTTACCAATCCCACAGAAATAATCCCGGAGCGCTTGTTTTGGTAACGCTCGGGCTCAGCACTACAGACAACTCACCCGGGAAGCAACTGGCTGCAACAGCCTCCCGGGGTTTGCTCCTTAGTAACGGGAGAGCCGCTTTGGTTGCATCGTATCCTGGTGGCTCAAAACCTCCCACTGCTTTGGACACGTCACCTTGCAAGGTGGAACGGGGCAGCTCACCACCTCGCAGCCTGGAAGACGGAAAGGATGTAATATATTTTTTAAAGAACCATCTGCATACCCACACAAGTCCCAGGTGGAGATGATAAACACTATTTCACAAACGAAAGGGAGCCAGGAATCTCTCACGTACACACATTATGTTGCTCAGCCTCCGAAGCCGCGAGTGTGACGCCCCATACACGAGCTCTACTTTAAAAGTAGGACAAGGCAAAAGAAGACACACAAATATTAGCATAAAAATAATATATCTCATGGGTTGTAATAGCATTTTGCAGAACATACCCCACTGTTCAGGCTCAACGAGAATTATACTATATTTTCCTTATGGACAGACTCAGGCATATGCAGGGCTAAGACAGGAAGGCGAATTACAAAAGGCCATAGTAGCAAAATACTAAAAAACACTGTAAGGTGAATAAACACTGGGATAATAATCTAGAAAAGTAGCTAAGATTCACTACTGGCAACTGGACATAACTGGAAGACAAAACATGTTACTATCTGCCAAATTCCTAAATTCCCTAAACTTTCATAAATAGTAGAAATGTCTTTTGAAGTCCCAGATCTTGCTGGATGGATGACACTCTACAGACACCCATATCAATGCGGAGTCCAAATGTTATGCTTCCAAGAGAAAGATGAAGAGCATTCTGCTGTGATCTTCAAAAAGAAAACCCTTAAGCTTTTGTGTATTTCTTCTCTCAAAAAATAAGTGCAAGCTCGACTGCTTGCTCAATTGCTTTCCACTCTTTCTTTTCCTCGCAAAGTTCATTTCAGGCTTACAGAAGCTGCTTGATCGGCAGCCAAGTCCATGGAGCGAGGACAGAAGGAAGCGCCGGGACGCCGGCCTCTCCAGTGCCCCGCTAGAGTCCCAAGCGAAGGGGACCGCACGATGCGAGAGGTGGCGTCCCCACACTCAGCTACCTGCTAAAATAAACCAGCAAGGACTTTCTTACCCCATCTCTACCCTCTTCCCTCTTGGAATCGAGGTTGCCATTTTTTTACTTCATCTACTCCTCTGTCTCAAGGACAGCAATTCCTTATCATTATTTTAATCATTCTTGATCTGGGCTGAAATCAGAGATATGAAGAGTAACTTTAACCTCCCTTTCGATACATGTTCTTGCATGCAATTAATCACACCCGCTAAGAGGAAAAGAACAGTGAGCTGGCACTTGCAGCGTGGATTCACAGGCAGTGCTGTAACACTGCATTTAATTTCACTCCTAATTCTCTCTCTGCAAAGATGTAAATAGCAAAAAAATGGAAGACTTTCTAGCAGATGCGCTTTCTGACCAAAATAAAAGTACATATATGCATTAAAAGGTTCAAAGTTAGCAGTGGAGACTAACAGCTCTGGATCTCATTCCA
Organism: Crypturellus undulatus; assembly: GCA_013389825.1. Lineage (NCBI taxonomy): Eukaryota > Metazoa > Chordata > Aves > Tinamiformes > Tinamidae > Crypturellus > Crypturellus undulatus. The sequence goes on from VWPW01001908.1 coordinate 79,030, forward strand.
AAACATTTTGCTGACCCGAAGTACTGATTTAGTTGTAATATAGGATCTGCTTTCTTCCTTGCTTTCCAGGAGTGCTGTGGCAGGTAGGAGAGGAAGGAAAAAGGCACCTCCACACAGTTTGAGATTTTGGGGTATTGTTTTAAAGAAAGAATAAGAAAAAGGAATTTCTTACAGAGTTAGCACGAGCAAGCAGATGGATCACTTCCTTAATACTCTGTGTTCGTTATTTTAAGCAGTCAACTATTGTCATTAGAGAATAAACAAAATTAGATCACGTATTAACAGCCTCAGCTCCCCACGCTCCTTGGAGAACAGGATGTGGACAGAAGTTTAAAACTGCTGGCTGGAGGCTATTTCCTATGCAGTGTCTCAGAAGCTCCAGAGTTAAGGGCTTCCCAAATTAAAAAAAAAATACTAACTTCCCCAGGAAATTCTACTCTTGAGATAACAGGGCCACAGCCCAGGATCCAGGATAAAAGCAGATCTTCTTCTCCAGGATAACGATTTTTCCCCTAATGTTTCACTTCCAAAGTAGCTAATTCTGCACCCTTAAATAATCTCTATTACATGTAATGATCCTCTTGCCACCTAGTTTTAATGCAATTGTTTTACCCTGTTCAGAGCTTATACTGTGTTTCATATGCTGAGCACAGCGTATGGCCCTGATTTTGTACCTATTTTTTGGTCTTGTTCTCTGAGTTTGTTGACATCTACGGATGAGAAGCTTCAAACCTGTCTGGCGGAGCAGCTCTTACAACAGTGTTTTGATCTAAGAAAATATTCTGTTGCTTCCACAGTCCCTCCACCAAGAGTGTTCATTCCCTGCAGAAATAATCCCACCTGTCACATTTTTCATGCAAGCTCCACCCTTTAGAGAGACTGACATAGGCTGACAGTGATGGACAGTTTGGAGATTTTGGATTTTACAGGTACTCAAAGAGTAGTAAATATTTGGCCTTGATGAAGTTATGCATTTCTCACAGCTCAACTTGTAAAAAGAAAGTGGCTCTGTGTGTGTGTGTGGCACTGATCAAAAGGAAGGACCATGGGTCTAGGACAGGCCATGAATGTTTTCATACTTCAGCTTCTCTTTTTTCCCCTTTTTCAAAGGGTCCAGGCATCACTGAGTGATTCACAGCTGCATGGACAGTTATCTGCTTCTTAAATTCTTCCTGTTTTTTAATTAAAAAAAAAAAATCAATGCAAGGGGCAACTGGAAATCAAAAATGCAATGCAGGGGGCAAAGGTACCTTAAAAAGTACAAGACTCTGGAAACACCTCTCTCCCCAGTGCAAATACTTCAAAATCACCCAGTGCTCAAAGTGAAAACCCAAAATCCATCCCCATTTAAGCTCTTAACAATAGTTTCTATGAACAGGTCTTCGCAATTAGGTGTGGGTACTAGCAGGACAAAAGGGGTAAAGTTCTGTCCTGGAAGGAGGAAGATGAAGAGCCCTGACCTACCAAACGTGGTAACCAGCACTCAAAGAAATTCCCTGGGTCAGGACTCCTAAATGAACTTGAGATCTCAAGAAGGAAACAACTTTAAGGGGACAGGAGGCCGTTTACACCATCCCTGCAACCAAGGACTAAGGGGTAATTTCTTTAACCAGAGCAAGAGGAATTTGATTTCGCTGACATCCCCTGGTCTGAGCTCAGGAGCTAATAATTATTATTTAAATAAAAGGAACCTCAAATCCTCCAGCTCTCTCCTCCTTTTGCGTCCATGTTTTCAGGATTCATGTTATCACACCTCGGGTAAGCAGACATCCCGAACTGACCTGGAAAACTCACTTTTTTCCCCACAGATTTTCTTTAACCATCAGGATTTTATTTTGTTTTAAACCTTAGAAACCTTTGCTTTACCTGTTTAGAAATTTTGGCTCCTGGTACACCCAGCTTTCCTCCTTCTGAGGAGAAAAGACACTTTAGGTCTAGTTTCCTCAGAAGGGCAGGGTCTCCTGCCCCATTCTAAGGCAGCTGTGGTGTTCTGGCCATAAATATATGTTGGTATATACATATTCTCATGCAAGCTCCTTGCTTCCTTTGTTCTTGTTCCACCCGTTCCCTTCCCTTTCCAACACTTGAACTTCACCCAAATAGCTCAAGGCACTTCACCACCACGCTAAAGCCCCAAAACCTTCTCTCTTCTCTTCCCCTTTTTAGGAAGGGAATTGCTGGTATAATGTAGGAGGAGATCCTTCAATACAACAGGATAAAAGGAAGTGGGTTCCTATTCCTCATCTCTTCTTCCTGAAAATCTCACCCCTGGATAAGCAATTCTGGTTCCTCTCAATCTTCCCCTCCCTAAAGAACAAGAAAGCTCGAGTTAGCTGATAGTTTTCATGGGGAGCAGAAGCAAAAGACTGACGAGTTTCACAGAGAAACTGTTTGTTTCTCCTGTGTCACACGCTTTTTACTGTGCTTTTGAGCTTTGTAAAATAGTATACACAATCAAAAAACTACCCACAATGAAAATAGTAACCTAGAACCTGCAAAGGAGTTCAAAAAGCCCACTACAAGGTAGACTTATCTTTATTTCCTTAGTATATAACAAACAAAACCTAGCTGAAAGAGTCAAAAATGATGGTGAGGTATCAATAATATTTTTATTCAAGAAAGACATCTAAGAGAACTTTCAAATCCATTTTCTTCAAAATAAAGTATTGGGGCTTTTTGCAGGGAGGGTTAAATGGAATATTACTAATTTCTGTAAAACTAAAACAAATATGTATGTTAGAATTTATTTTTGTACCTCCTGGGAGCTTAAGGAAGTCTGAAAAAAAAAAAAAAAAAAAAAAAANAAGAATATTAGCTAAACTGCAGCTTCTTCATCTTCACATCTCACTTCTCCCATTCTTATGGTCCATTTTTTTCGAGACAACAGCAGTTGCAGATAAGGTAGCAAGAGCTGAAAAGTTAAAGAATGATACAGAGTATATGTTGAGGAAGATTATATTCCATCTGATTTAAAAACAGAAAGAGCCCAGTAACTGCTTTAAAAATACCAGGATCTTCCATTGTTTTCAGAACCATTCTGGTTTGGAGTAATAATCTAAACACATGGACAGGATGGAGAGAAAGAAGTTAGAGCTTAAGTTTTCTCTGTGCCATCCCAACACGTGCCAAGAGCCATCCAGAATGCTTCAGAAAGCTCAAAAACTACACACGGAGCTGGAACGGGGCTCTCCAAATGCCTCACTTTGCAGGAGATCCCACAGGGCCAGGTGCAAGATTCTGACAGCCTTTCAGAGAAGCAACTGCATCCAGCAGCCGTGGGCAAGGAGGGAAAAATGCAAACACGGGAAGGAACTTTCACCCTTGAAACACTTCCACTTTATCTTGAAGCAGGTAAAAGCAACTGAGGAGAAGCCAGAAGATCACTTTTTTACACCCAATATCAGGGCCTTAATGCAAGGACTTAAAGACTGCAAGAAAAGAAACACTGCTGGTTCAGACAGCTTCCAGCCATCAAGGTGCTTCCGAGAGGAAAAACAAGACAGGAGCCCCTCAACAGACAGATTTTATCTGTACGTCTCATTGTACAGGATATCCCAGAAGTGCAAAGAAGAGAATGCAAGACCTTTCGCTTCCTGATTAAGTTTAATATAAGCAATAGTGAAGGAAAAGTAGCTCCTGGCTGGAAAAAGCTTTGGGAAGCAACCTCCTCCAGGAAGAAAGTCTCTTCCAGGAATAACAAAAGACCCTTGCCCTTTCCCAAAACCAACGTGAACATCTGCAGTTTGTGCATGCAAAACACTGCCACATTCTTGGGCATGGGTTCATGCTCCGAGATAGCTCTGAAATTATCCTAAGCAGGTCAGTTGACTAAACTCCAGTTTGAGCCCAAAGAGACATCTAGTCTGAGCATGACCAGGCGAGGTCTGCTTGGCATGAGCATGAGCAACTATCCCTATACCATGGCCCAACACCTGATGTTTCACTAATGCATTTATCTTGAAAGATATTCGGCTTAAATTGATGACTTCAAGAGATGGAGATATCCTAATTTCCCTTAATAAAGTACAAGCATCTTCCTAATGCCTCCAGTGATTAATCACATTCATTGTTAACAATCTGTGCCTCTCTTCTAATTTAAAATAATCTTTTTTTTTCCTCTCCTTTCAGATATTAAGCGCTCTCATATCTGTTTCCACTAAATTAAAGGACCCTCTGGTACACAGTCTGTTCTGCCCACGGGAAATTTAAATACCTCATGATAAGCTAAACCAACTGGGCACTTTCAAAAAAAGTTTTAATCCGAGTCACTTAATCGCCCAAGCAGCTTTTCAACCACTCAACACCCTCCTTGCTTTCAAGCATCTCTTTAAATGCACTAACGTTGAAGCTAGTTAAAATATTCCCAAACCAACTTCACTTCCGTACCCCTGTTCAGCACTTCCTATTTAAACACCTAGCCAGGGATGTGAATTGCTAATAAAAACATAATGAGTCTGCCCATAGGAGCTCCCACTCGTACATTACTCGGAGGGCTTACATACCATCGTGTGACTGCTGTGGCCCCTCCATCCTTTCCAAGGTCACTGCTTTCTGGAGGCAAATTTCCTCCTCCTAGAGCCAGAGGCTCCAGTTTTCCCTGCGAGACGCATAACTTTGTGCTGAGCCTCTATAAAGGCATTTTGGTCCCTATTAGACCCAGTTAAGCAAACAATTCAGGGGACACGGCACAGCTGGCCTTCCTTCTCCATGCTTCACCGCTCTGTTAACGTTATTTAACATTACTGAAGTCAAAGCTGTGGATTTAAATCAGGCTCTTGGGTTATGCATTCTTCCAGGCCACTTCTGAAAATACTACAAAGTGCTGGACCACATACAAATCCCAGAAAAATCTTCCATTCCTCGTTTCCCACTTCCACTTCTTCAAATCTAGTCTTTGACTCCCTGACCGTAAACAAAGTCATATCCACTGAATGAGATTCAATTTTCAACAACACTCTCACTGATAAGCGTCAGAGAAACAATATACTATCCTATAAACCCCATATGTATGTACACAGTATAGGTATAAATATTGGATTTTTTTATGGAAGAGTTGTAATTACAATCTTTTTGTTCACACAGATCCCTGGCAGATCATTGACCCTGATCAGCCACCAAGTAGCTGCCTCTATTTCAGTAATTTTGAGTAGATCCTCCCTCCATCCCTCCTCAGTCAGGCCCTTTTTGAGCAGCGCCCTGCTCTCCACGTAGATCCAGCAGTCTACAAGAGCACCACCATCCTGCTCTCCCCTTCCAGGCTTTGTCATCCTCACGATTAAGTGTTTTCATGGGCTGTGAGTTTTTTAGCGCTTTAAATATTGGCCTTTGAGTGTCACACACACAACTAGACAAGGCTGCAAAATATCAATACCCTTTACCAACCTATTTATTCTATATTTGACAACTTCGAGTATAATAACCCACACTCAATTGATATCAATAGGCTGGAGAAGACTAAATGCCCAAAAGACTGAAGAAAATCTTTGGAAATCAGGCTTCAGAGAGATGGTTACTCATCACGGTCCCAATGGGCTAGAAAAGCCTTCTTCACAAACCACAATATTGACATGGGAAGAAGGTGCAAGTCAGGATGATGTTCCCTCCACCATGTTTCTGTTATTTCCCATCCTGTGCTTGCCCTGCAAACTCTTTGTATTGGATCATCAGTCATATTGGGCAAGTAACGGAAGGGCTCGGCAGCTTCTGTTAATCAATTCTGTCCCTGTCTAGCTCCAGTTCTTTGTTAATTAGATCAAGCTTGCTCTCCGCAGAGAATGCCAGAGCAACGGTATCTGCCTGTAATCTGCCAAATCACGACAAAAACCTCTTTAATTGCTTTTATAAGTTTGGTGCCACTCTTGTTATATAAAAGCGCGTTCTGTTTTGCATGTTAGGCCTTGATCAAAGTCCTCTTCGTGCAAGCCTCCGTGTATTTCCACCACCAGAAAGCAGATGGATATATTGAGCTTTTCCAACTTCCATTTTCTACTTATCTGTCAGCAAAAGGCCACTAGCATTGAACTAATTACAGCCCTTTTGCTAATACGCCTGCTCCTTGGCTAGAAACTTCAGCTACAGCAGTACAAAGAGCTCTGGTCACTCTACTGCAACTATCAAGGCTCAGTCTGACTGTGCATGTACACGAGGACAGGGTGCTCTTTATGCATTTTGAAAACTGCACTAATAATATTTATTCCACAAGCCACCCTGATAACATCTGATGTGTCTTTGCCTTCATTTTGAAGGAACTAGCTAAAAAAATCTTCCTCATTTTCACTATTTTCTGCATTGTTTCCTTCTTCCTTTCACTCTTTCTGCATTCAGACTTCCAGATACATCTGCAGAACAGTAAGTTTGAGACAACCTGAAAGACCACCATACACTGCTTCAGATCACAGCTCCTAATTGCACCTTTCAGGGGATGCTGAAAATGCTGTTATTACATTTAAGGGATGTCACTTTTTCTTTACTTTTTAAGATGAGTTCTAGTTGCCTTCAAAATACCACAGGAATTTGGGAGGTGTCAGACTGACCTCGACTCCAGCATTCACACTGAACATGAACAGGATTTCAGTTGTTGCAGCTGCCCTGAGATTACAATAGCGCTGAATCAGTCTCACTTGCAGGATTAACCTGACATTTTGCTGTTCCACTTTAGATATAAAATTGAGTCAATATTACATCTACCCTTCAGGAATTACTAAAAGCCCAATTTTCCAGGTTTTGAGGTATTTTTCTTGATAGGTTTTACATCTGCACAGCTAGATACTGTGTTCATCTTTTCATACTTTCTTTCCCACCACTTGCTTCAACTTTGACACTCTAAATCTGTTTGCAAATACATATAATTAACATTCGGTGGTTAGCACACATTAATTATTAATCAGCAGCTTTCTTAATATTACTTAGAATGAGAACTCACCATATAGCTAGTTTTGAAAAAGGATGACTGAAAAAAAAAACAACTTCTAAAGTTGCCACTTCGATCCCTTTTCCCCTTCTCTCGCAGCTACCACTCACTGCACTTCCTTCTTTCTCACAAGATGCAATGAGAATTTATTTCACCACCTAATTTATCACTTTCTCACACAAATAAAAACACATATCATCCCGCTTCATCTTCAAGGGTCTGCTTCTCAATAAGCCCAAAACCCTTGAAACTAAACATAAGGTTTCTAAAAGTTAGTCCAGAAAAGTCAAACCGAAACAGAACGGAAGTTTCCATTCATAGCTTCAGAATTCCTAAAGATCAGATTCTACACATCCTATTCTATGGGTCTGAATCTTTGATTTCTGTGTGTTCTGTGTTTTTGCAAATACTTTCCGAACACCATGTTGTGGAGAAAAAAAAAAAAAAGTCACAGCTTTCCAAAAACTCTTCTATTTTTATGCAGTTTAAGCACAAAAAATTCCTGTCTTACAACAAGCGTTCTCTGAAACAAGCCCACAAATTATTAACTTAACTCAAAAAAACTATGTAGGAAACATTCTACAGAAAGAGAAAACAAAGGTTTTAAAAGTATACCTGTTCCAAGTATCTCCAGCAAAATCAAAAGGCACTAAAACCCCCGTGGGGACTAAAGCCCCCCCAAAGCAAACTCTAAATAAGCAACTTTGTTAACAGAGGATAGTTATCCTGCAGAATTTCTACCAGTTTATACATTACTACATGTTTACGTTCTGGATTTGAATGTGATCAAACAGGATTCAAGTAGACTCTCACGGAAAACGGCTCCTTTCAATACCACTCCCACTCAGCCTCGTAACCTGACCGCGTCTCACAGAGGTGCTGGGCGCAAAGCGATTTTGAGAAACAAAGTCAAGACGTTGCAACAGAGACCAACACAGCCAGCCCGCGTGGGGACAAATCACCCGCACAGTCGCGCAGAAAGGCCAGGTATATATGCATATATACATATATATGCACACAAAACGTAAAGCTAAGGGGGCAGCAAACTAAACGTGAGTCAGCAGTGTGCCCTGGCAGCGACGCCGGCTAGCGGCACGCGGGGCTGTGCCAGCCCGAGGGGAGCCATCCCTCCCTTGCGCTTTTTAGAACATTTTAAATAGCATGAGGTTTTGGGCCCTTTTTGGTCCCTGAACTAGACGGAATTTAGCAGAGTCCACCAGGAGGCTCAGGGGGCGGTGAGAGGAGAGTGGGGGAGCTGGGTTTGTTGGCACTGGAGAAGGAAAGGCTCGGGGTGGGAGTGATGAGTCCACGGCACCTACCTGGGGTCAGGGGGAGCGCAGAGGCAGGTTCTGCCCATGGGAGGCGGTCGGCAGGCAGCAGCGAAGGCTCTGACCCGCTCTAAAGAAAAGGTCCTGCCCTGTGTGGCCAGCCAAGCTCTGGGGCAGGCCAGGAAGGAGGAATCTCTGTCCTCGGAGGTTTAAGATCTGACTGAACCCTGAACGACCCGCTCTGAACGCAGTGCTGACCCTGCTTTGAGCACCTGAGGTCCTTCCTGACCTGAGCTCTTCAATGTCATCAATTTGGATTCCAGCATCCGCTAGCACGACCTAGTCCAACTTTTAATGCCAGGTTACACCTTTCAGGTCACCAACAAAACACACCCACTATCAGGATGAAACTGAAAACATACAGCTGATTCCCCACACCCCCCCACCCCCCAAAAAAAAAAATTGCAGTTCAAAAGGAGATGAGCAACACTGCCCAAAAGCAAAATGAAAAAGACAACACACCACATTCAGAGCAGCTCTTCCCTGAAGCAGCAACTGCATTTTTCCCAGAAATCTCACGTTGTACCAAAACTACCATGAACGAACAACGCTTGTATTAAGAGGCTGATAAGAACAAAGGAAAAGAGGCTCCGAATGCTCGCGGAGCAGCCTCGGACCGCTCGCCTCCGCGGGGTTTTGTTTCCATCCCTCTGCTGGATGCTCCTGCCTCTAGAGCCGGGCACCCAAAACAAAGGCTGCTTCTCCGATCGCTTTTGCATGGGGGCGGGCAGCGAGGGCTCGCAAGGTCCGCGACTCTCCGTCCCCCCCTTTTAAAGACGCTCTTTGGGGCAATAAAAATGGCAGTTCCCAGCGAACCTGCAACGCGAGCGGAGCGATGACGCGAGGGAAGAACTTTTGAACGCCCCGGCTCGCTCGGGGTTCACCGGACACCGGCGGCGCCAGCGCCCGCGCTGCCCCCGGCAGGAGGAAGCTGAGCGGCAGCAAAGCCGGGGCCGCGGGACGAGCGGCCGCTTCCCCGGGGCGCCTCGGCCCGCGCGGCGGCTCCGCTTGGGGCCTCGGCGGGGACAAGGCCTCGACCCCCGGCTGGGGACAGCAGGGAACGGAGTGAGGGCCGCGGCCTGGCCAGCCCCTCCACCCCCCGCCTCTCTCGGGCCTTGGCGCCGCCACCGGGTGCCGCCCCCCTCCGCAGCGACCGTTACACCCCCCAAGCGGCCGTTACCCCCGCGCAGCCGGGCCCGCCCCGCTCCCGTCGCGGCCGCCCTCACCTCGGCCGGCGGTGCCGGTGCGGAGCCGGG
>VWPW01001908.1:88871-102593 GCA_013389825.1 Crypturellus undulatus
GGCGGGGGGCGGTGGGGCTGGCGCCCCCCGCCGCCGCAGCCCGGGCCCAGCCCAGGGAGGCCCGAGGGAACCGGGACAAACCTCCACATCCAGCGGGATGTGCAGCCCATTCCCGTTCCTCACGCCCAACATGGGCTCCCCCGCAGGACACCCCGAGGCCTCCCCAAAGCCCTCTCCGTTGAGGAGTAAGAGCGGCACAGAACCCGTGTTCTGGAAATGCCCTTCCCTAGGCCGGTGCTCAAGAGATATCCAGAGCGTGGAGGGGGAAAAAAGGCAGCAGCAACCGACGGCCATTCCCACAGCATCCAGCACACCCGCCCAAGCTAACTGGGCTCCTGAAAGAAGATTATTTGGGGTTTCCATCACTGCTGGCCACGGCCAAAGGCCCCAGGGTGTCCAGGACCGCAGCCTCCACCATAGCCTTCGCCTTGAGCTAAGGCTACAGGTTGTGCCGCAAGCCGGGCAGGCACCCAGGGCCCCGGAGATTCCCTTAGCGGAGCATTGGGAAATACCAGAGCCAAGGGGTGCGGAGGGATCCTCCTTCCCTGGATCCAGCTCTAGCCTGCAGCGGTTATTCCAGTCTCCAGGCTGGCACAGCCCAGCTCCGGCAGATCCTCCTGGTGCCCAGACCCACGGGCAAGAACCGAGCGCCCCAGGGCCACCTCCCTCATGCCACCCCAGGGCATCGCGCTCCTCCAGCGACTCCTACACACGCAAGGAACAGCCGGGCCTTGTTTCCATAGCTCAGTGGAGCTGACTGACGTCCCGTGACTGACCCGGGGCCCCAAGGAGCAAGGAAGACAATGGGGCCACTATGCTAGCACAGGAAAGGCCATCAGATCTGGACGTAACAGCTTTAATATTTCTCTTTAAATTCTCGTTTGCAGGCTGAATCGGTTTCCCAGGCAGTATCACTTACAAGGATTAGGAGCTGCAGAGGACATTAGTACAACTCCTCTTCTGAGGTTTTTACAGCTTAATGGGCAGGAAGTGCTGGGGATGAGACTGCAGCTTCTGACACTCTGGCTAGAAGCTCCTCCAGAGCTCCCCATCTTTCCTCTGTGCTCTTTTTCTGTCCTAGAATTGCCTCTCAATTAACGGTACAAAAATAAAGCCGATGTCATCTGTCCCTCCTAAACTGCGTATGCATTATTCATCCATATGCCCTAATTGATTCTCTCATATCCATGAGCACTTCTGCTCTTGGTTACTTTGTTCTTGTGCTTTGGAGCACGATTTATAAGATTTTTGTGCTACTTTTAAAAGGCACTGCCAGAGCTTTGCCTTGCGTAGCTTTTCTGATCAGGGCTCCAGGTTAAGTTGTCCAGTACCATGAGGCCTCAGCCTTGCATCCAGAGGAAGGTATCCATGGAGGAACTCTCCTGCACTGACAATCAGTGTCCTGAGTAAGACAACCCTTCTGCCCGGAGCCATCCTGTGACACTCCTTTCAAAGCAGCTAATAAATCACTGACCTCATCGCTGGCAAAAGCATGTTGGATTGAACGGGCTCATAAATCACAGCTGTTGTTTCTGAAGTGCTCTAGTGACAGCGTTACAAGAGCTGGTGGACATGCCATTCTTAGACCCTTCCAAGCATGGAAGTTGTACCAGGATGGCACAACTCCAGCTTCCCGGGAAGCTGGGATCCGAGTGCGGCATCATCATCCTGCCTGCTTAGCTTCATTTTATTGTACTACTACAGAGTCCATGTGAGTCGGAGACCTCCTTTCCCCTCACATCTCTGCCCATTTCTGCTTTGCTTGTTCCCACACACTCCCACCATGGAAGAAGGAGCTGCAGCCCAGCCATTCCCTCACTTGCGGCAGGGCAGGCACATCCAAACAGCAGGGAGGGAAAACTGGGGATGCTCCGAGGCAGTTTCCCTCTTGAGGGAAAGGTTCAACAGAGAGGGGGTGAGAAGGAAAGTGGAAGTCACAAAGAGAAGGATGCCCCATTTAAAACAAGCTTTACACTTTTGGATTTGGTCAAGGAAGGTCCTAAAGGACCTCATTTAGGAGAGGGACTAGTTAAAGTTATGGTTGCCAGTTTCAGGACATTTAACTCACAGCACAGTGTTCAGCAGGCACTTCACTCCTGCCTCAGCCTGCAGCCTTCCCTATTCTCCACTAGAAGGGGCTAAGAACTAGATACGGTGGAGAAGAGCGACCCGTAACTTCTTAACAGACCAGCTAAAGGTAGCCCTCATCATAGAAACCAGCCCCAATGCTTCCTCTCTCTGCATGTTGCTAGGCTCCAAATCAGAACAACCCAGAAGATATCTGGTGTCATTACCGAGCACAGTCTCGCTGCTTGGAGAACTGGCATTTATTTTATTTTCTTATCCCCCGCAATGAGCTGCTTTAGGGAAAGATTAGAGTATTGAAATGTTGTAATGCCATTACATAACACGGTAGAGCACTGCTCACTTGAAACACTGCTCAGCCTCAAGTGCTGCAGAAGGGAGCCAGAGGCAGCCACCCAGGGAGGGCAGTGGGAAAGTAAAGCAAGAAAGAGGTTGCACAGCCTTTCCTGGAGAAAGGCTGCAGGGCTGACAACTTCAGGCAAGGAAAGGGAAGAGCAAAGGGAATACAGTAACAGGAGGAAGCAAGGGTGAAAGATGAAGCAGCCCCCCCCCCCCCCCCCCCAAAAAAAAAAAAAAAAAACCTGAAGCAATGAGTTTAAGAATCAATAAAAGGGAGCATCATATTATAAAGTATCGCACAGGCACCCCAGGAATCCACACAGCAGAGTATTTGGCTAAAGCAGAGCTTGCGCTGCTGGCCCACCCACTACAGCCATCAGCTCTCAGAAGCTCTGACACTTGGCCAAGGGCTGCTAAGGCCCTTGCTCAACCCACCTAAAGAGTCCTGCAATGGTCAGACCTCCTCCAGAGGCAAAGCCAAGCTCAGCTCCAGCACACACAGCTGAATCATTGTGCTACTTATACAAGACCCACAGGGAAAAATAATAACAATAAAATAAATAAAATTACATAGCTTTCTTTTTGCTCTGCTTAACCAGGGCCACCTGCAGTAGGACAATTCAGTCCCAAGCAATGTAAAACCAGAAGCCTGCACTGAAGCTGTGCCAGATTCTTCATGACTCCTGAGCTCAGCCAGAGAAGCCAAACACCTTCACTCTCTTGCCTCCCCCTCAACTCTCCTTTTAAGCCCTCTTTCCAAGCCAACTAGTTCTAGCAGGTGCAGCAAGGTGGGCCAAATGACTCCCTGCTGGCCTCTGCAAAATGCATTAACCTTCAGCACATTTATACTTACCCAAGAGGGCATTTCATGGGGCAGAAAGTCACCTCCTCACCTTTTGCAGTGGCAAGGGACCGCTGCAGCTCATCCGCATTTACCTGCTCTCAGCAGTTTGGAAGCATCAGGGAGAAGGCACAAAGGGGCATTATCTTTCCTGCAGATGGCTCCCAGCTTTCCCATATTGGAGGCACAACCAAATTTTTGCCACTCTGAAGAGCAAGGCCACTGTCTTCTGCCCAGGGAGGACCCGGGCCATGAAGCTAGGGGAGGCTGGGGTTTGCTCTGCTGTTGCTGACAGACAGCACTAGCTGTTTCGGCACTAGCTGTGGAGCAGAGAAGATGTCCCAATCCATGAGGTGAATGTGTTTCCACCATTGCTCCTCTGCCAAGGCCTCCTTTGTAGTAACCTGTCTTCCGAGGAATTAGTTTTGGTGTCATGCCTTGCCAGGGGAATCTTCCCCTCCACTGTAACACTGTCCTCAACTTGGGCTACAGATAGCAGAGCCCCAAGGCACGGATGGACTTTAATAGCACTAACCAGCACCACCTGGGCCTTCACCTACCCCCACCCTCCACTCATTGGCCCAGGAGAACATTTAAGCTCAGCCTTGGCCCTTCAATATCTGCTTGAGCTGTATTATAGCTATATGTCAGCTTGCTTAGTCCTAATGCCTGTTGAGCTAGCCCTCAACCTTTGGATGGGCTTCCCAGCTTACCCTCAGCCTTGGCTGCTCTGAGCCTGCCTGCTAACTGCTGTGCTGCGTCGCGTTTGGGGTGCTATAGGGTCACCAGAGCTGACCATGACCCGCAGGTTGACTTCCCAGTTTGACCTCAGGTTTAGAAGCAGTAACTCCAGCTACCTTGGGGCAAGAGCAGCTCCTTCGGAGCAGCGCTGGCTCCCTGCAGGGGCCCTGCAAGCCAGGCTGGCCTTTTCTGTGGGAGGGTGCAGCAGCAGGAGAAAAACCCAAAATATTGCCCAAAAGTTGCTCTGTCCCATCTGCCACCAGCATACTCGGTTCCTCAGACCCTGCCACCACAGCTTCAGGTCATCTTCCAGTCCCTGCTCCTCTACCTGCAGTGGTGAAGAGCCTGTGGCTCTGCCACGACTGTGGGCTGGTTGTGAGGGATGCTGGTAGACAGGGCACTTAGAGACCGGCCAGGGGCCACCAGGATTTGGTTTTGTTCACTTGACAGCTGCCCTTTAATCACATCTGGAGACTTATTCTCAGAGATGAGGATGGTAGAGGAAGGAGTTTGGGGACAGGGAAAGATCTGTGCACGCGAATCACTAGTAATAAAAGGCTTTTTCATTTTTTTTTTGAGCACAGATGCAACAGGCAGAGGGATTTAGTGGATTATCAAGGTTTGGATAGAGATCTTAGTCCACTTGTCACATTAATACTGGTAAGACCTACATTTGTTCCTTCATCTTGTAGACTCAACAAGGGTTTACTGTTAATCTGCAGCCATAAAACAAGATAGCCAGCTTTTCTCTTTGCTTATTTTGTACACTCTTTCTTTGGGAGCTAATCTTTTGTTCATTAGATTACCTGTACTCATGGGAAACTCTTTGATTTAAGGCGTGTGCATGGAGGAATTAGTGTTGATTTCACATTTTTGCTTATTAGCACATAACGCTTCCTTCTTGGCGCAGTATTCCCAGGGTAATACAGTAATACACCACGTGAGACCCACTGCGTTCACACACACAACTGCTCACCCTGGCAGGCTGAGCATCACTGAGGGCTGCTCCTTCCCCAACAACCTCTGCAGCGTCCTGCAGCCGTCTAGCACACAGAGCCTGCTATTTTGGTGGGGTCTCTCCTAGCCCTCTGCGCACAGCAACTAGTATGATGTAAGCTACATCTCATGATTTGCACCTACATTTTGTGTTTCTACTCTGAAATGCTTTCCTGTTTATTAGCAGTGGCTATTTATTCCTTGTGATGCCCAGATGTCTTTCTGAAACCTTGGTAGCGTCGAGGATGGAATTAGTCATGCTAATGGCAAACAGCAGTGTGACTTAAATTCACAATTCATCATGCTCTGCCCTCCCTGCGTGTCCTATCTTTGGAAAAAAATGTCTTCACAGCCCAGTTATTCCTGCTTTCTCACTCAGTGTGAAAATATTGCCATAATTCAGTGCTCTTTGCGGTCTGTGTGACCTAGTGCAGTGGGTGGCATTTGAATTTTGGGATAATCTAAGATCATTGTAGTCTGCTTCTCCCCCACAGTAGGTGATCTCATTTCAAAAACAACCACAAAACAGCATCCATTTAAACAAAATTAGTGTCTCTTCCTTCCCTTGACTCCTCCAGCTTCACAGTTGCTTCTCAGGTTCAGGATCTTAAGGAAGCATCTGCCTTAATCAGCATGTGGTTTCAATCATGCAAGATCAAATTCTGGGTTGCCCTTTGGAAAAATAATTTTGGTTGTGGATGTATTTCAGCTGGAAAAATTTGGAAGACTATCAAGGAGGTAATCTGGAGCCTGCTTGTGTCCATGGGAGCCTGCTATGACCTGCTTATGAGTTGCAGTTCTTTGGGAACATGGTTCCTGCTATTTCAAGCCTGGTGTCCTGATACATAAAATGAGAAGTAATGCTAAAATCTTATGCAACTTTTCACATAAAATTTAGAGTTTAACTCCCCTCTTTCCTTCTGCTAAGCATCGCAATGGGGAAAAGGAAGAGGAGGAGTAAACATATGGATCTGCTAAAGTTCCCCAGTGTAGATGAAATTTTATGCTTCACAGAGGAACAGAAAAGCTTCTTGTTCAGTTTAGAGCTACAAAATCACAGTCTTACCTCTTCCCCTGCTTTTTGATGGCTGGCAAATAGCCTTGACCCTCAGTAGGAGCCTTAAGTAGACTCCTAGATACCAACTTCGCCTAAACCTTGGAGCAACTTAAGAAAAAACACACCTGTGGTTTTCTAAAGCTCCCTCCAAATAGTCCTGAGTTGCTGAAGCTTCTCCAGCAGGATCAAAGATTGATCCTATACCAAGGAAACTTAAAACCTCTGTGAGAGTATCTCCAGTAGCAATACTGTTGCTAAAGGGGACTTAATCGCTTTATTTGGGCAGTTGTTCCCCCTGAGAACTCCACCTATGTCCCTGATATTATTTACATTTTTTCTTTAATCACGGATTGTGTTTCAAAACAGCCCTGCCAAAGCACAAGGGGGAAAGCGAGCCCATGGCACTACTGCCCTGTCCTCCTCGAGATGTACCTGCCTTAGCAGCTGTGCTGAACACCTGCACGTCTTCATCCACACCCAGCACGGGTTTGGGCTAACGGGTTTTGGGAGCTGCAGGGCTCATGTTCAGTATGGGACATCTGGGATGTGTTTCGCATATGGGAGAACAGGGCTTGGATCCTTCCCTTTCTCCAGCTTCTGGCAGAAGAAAGTGTCTCTGAGGTTCCACCTCGGCACCCTACATGGTGACCATCATTATGGCCATCTCCAGCTTGCTCCCCACTGCTCCTCTTCCTCATCTGCCTGACACAGGTGAGGAGAGGGGAATGGAGAGCAAATCCAGCTCTGCATTGCGATGTGGCTTCTATCACTTTGCTGTCTGCACCCTCGTCTAGACCACACATCGAACAATTTTGCAAAGAATTAATTTTCTGAAGTACATTGGCATGAGGAGGGAGGAGGTATTAGTAACAGTTTATTTCCAGGCATCCAAAATTACTATATCAAAAAAACAGTTTTTTAAAAAAGGGCAAATTAATGAGCCAGTCGTCCATGCTGCAGCCAAGCTGCGCGCCCCCGTCGTGGGGGGATTGTTGCAGACAGCTGAGCCTGGAAACACTGCATAGCAACCAGAGTTATGTGAAGTATTAGGGGAAAATTAAAGACAAACCACAAAAGAAGAGATGGCAGAAACCACATAATGACTGGAAGTGCAACAAGAGAGGCTTGGAAACCCTCAGCCAAATGAGGGGAGCCGAGTTTACTCAGGTGAACCAGGCCGTACCTGCCGACAGCTTCCACGGCCTCGGCCACCCCGACGTGCTGGGAGACGGAGTGGCGAGCGGACAAGACGCAGGACACGGTGCTGATGGCTGCAGCAGACACAGACAGCTCCCTCCGCTCCTTTGCGGGGCTGTCTGCCCCATAGGACTGAGAAGTGGTGGGCAGAGAAGGTTTTTCCCCCATTAACGGGTTCCCACAAGAGCACCAGAAGGGATCGCGCCTGAACAGAGCTGCTGGGATCTCCACTCCGCAACCACCTCCTTCAAGACTACCAGGAGCTCTGTGCAAAACCTCTCGGGGTTTGTAGCAGAAGTGCAAAGCTCTTTCAGGCTGGAGATGGCTCCGCAGCATACACCAACTTGTTTTTCTTAGTCATCTCTCATTTTCTTAGTCATATTTCACTAGTCCACACCCAGCGCTGAAAATTGCCTGCGTGCAGCCTGGGTGCAGAGCAGATCCCCCAGCTGCAGCACAGGGAAGAAGTTACCAAATTCATGGGAGAGGTTCATGACACAAGTGCTCCCAGCAATTTCCCATCATTGTGATCCATGATGGGAACAGAGAGGTGCTGAGCACTTTGCAAACCTGGATGTGGCCACAGAGGCGGAAGCATGGGCTGAAATCCAGGAGTCCTTCCAGAAAACCCTGCTGGGACGCACAATGCTGCAGCAGACCCTGTAATGTGAGAGAGAAGGGAGCTGTCACCCTTTAGCTCATCCTCCCTCTAGCAAAACCCCTCTGCCAGCTGCAAATCCCTCCTGGGGATCACTCCTAACTGAGCAAGCTTCCACCACGGTTTCCCAGGAAGGGACACCTGGAGGTGGCTGTAGCATGGGGTGTCCCCAGGGTGGTGCTTTCCCCCTCACACACAGGTGAAGGGCTACAGCTCCACTGACTGGGATTCACATGCTAGCACAAGCCCCCGTGAAGGCTCATCCAGGGAGGATGAGGAAAGCTCATCCAGGAGAGAAATGCAACCTTGGCAAGAGTAGTAAAACCTTCTGGAGAAAAGCAAAGCCCAGAGGGTGTCTGCAGGCAGCCAAATAACTTTGTGAACTTGCCTGACTGCAGGAATGGTAAATTCTTCCTTCTCCTCCCTTTTTGTAAGGTTCTTATCTTATGTGAGAAGCTAATGATGGGCAGCAAGATGTTGATCAGGTCCAAGTGAGGAGGGAATTAGCTCAGAAAAGCTGGAGCTGCAAGACCCAGGACCTCACTTACTAGGAGAGGCTGCCGTTTGCAGAAGAGACACCCAGGGCATGACACATTTCCATCCGTACATGTTGCTCCAACACAAACCCTGGATCCCTCTCTCAGGCTTCAGGTAACCACAGCTGGTTTGCAAAACTTCCCTTTGCCAGCAGCCGCAGCAGGCAATGCCCTTCCCTCCAGAAATCCCTTGGGGGTTCCTCTCTGCGTGGATTCACCCATCCACTTTTGCTCCCATCACTTGTGGGCAGCTCTCTCTAGATCATAATGTTATTTAGCAGCACTGAGCAGGGCTTCAGATACCCCAAGGAACCGCTCGGGTAGGTAGCGTGGCCTGATGTACCTGTCTGTGCTGAAGCTGCCTGGGAAGGATCTGGGCAGCGCCCATGGAGAGGCTGCTGTGACAGCGATTTGAAATGTCTACAGTGAAATCCTGCCTTTATTTTGCCAGCTGCTGGCATCCCGCTTGCCTCAAGGCAACCAGAGTTTTACTCCCCTGGACTGAAGACAAAAAAAAATAGATCTCGCCATATACAGCCATGAAGCAAACCTGTGCTTTCCAGAAAAGATGGAGAAGAGCACTGGCATCTCAAAAGGTGAATAAATACGACCCCCTTTTCCTTCCTAGCTCAAAGCTCTGTATTGCCATTCCTATAATCTCCTGTGGAATTGGGTGTCCGTACAGCCTGTTCGAGCTGTAAAGCATCTCTCACCACTTCATCTTTTAGCTTCTCATTGACTCATTTTCCTTGCAGACTACTGACTTTAGTACTGTATCTTTACAGGTAAGCTCCCACTACGAACATCAGGATTCTTCAAGGTGATGTTGCCTTGTGTCCAGGTGTGATAAAAATGTTCATGGAGAGGGAAACTTAGGGCAAGCGCCCTGGGTGAACTCCAGCACGAGTCGGGGCAATTTGCCTCTTTGCAGTTTTAAATCACTCTAACTGGTGTTTTTTCCCCTGCTGAAAGCTGTTGCATTTTACATGTCATTAGGGCAACTCCAGTGCTTCTTTCTAAAGGTGGCTGAACTTAGGTGTGAGCAAAGTGATCTGTGCTCAGTCTTTACAAGGGTGCAGGTCCAAACGTCTTGTGCACTGATTGGAGCTGGTAGCCCACAGAGCTTTAAAAGCTGGAAACATCACCTCTATAAAGCTAAAGATTTTAGCTGGAGAACCTACATGTGAAAAAACATCACATATTTATTACTACGACATTTAGGGGAACCCCTCCATGGTAGAACCACTCAAGAATAAAAAATTAACTTGTTTACACACATCCACAGCACCTGGAATCACTGCAGCCCATCTTCATTAACTTGCTTACTGCCTTCCCAGGGATCACAACTGTCACATACTTGACCCATTTAATTCCTGTAGAGAGAAGTCACCAAGAAAAGAGGGCAGATATATAACCTGCTCTGGATTTAAGGCCTGATAATCTCTGTCAAGAAGAGAGCAAAAATAATTTCCTTCCTCTTAAAAGGATAGTTGTCTTAAAACCCAACTTTCTCCTGGCTTTGTTTAGTCTTTGTTTTTTAAAGGCTGCTGCTGTTACAAGTAATCCCGAAGGTCCTTGTGGCTGGAAAACATTTGCAGGAATTTGTTTATATCCCCAGTGTGCTTCTTGCAGGCATTTCACAGCATGCTGCATGCAATCTTCTCTTGTTTTCTCTGGTATTAAGAGTTTTCTTTGCTGTTTGGAGAGCTGTTTTATATGGTAACAGAAGAAATAAAAAGGAAAACTCTTGCTAAATGGCAAAAATTCAGAAGGCATGAACTTTTAACTCATTTCCAGTTACAGAAGCTAATTTAGACAGAAGACCACATGTGTGATTGCCTTAACACCTCCTCCTTGCACTCACTATGGCCCATGTGCCTGGTGTTTCCCAGTTGGAAGCCACTGGAAAGGGAGAGGCTTGAGCCTGTTGTGGAGCCCTGCTTCCCGCAACATAGTGACCAAGCAGTGTGTGTGTTGTTTAAAATTCCTGTTGACTTTCTGCTTGCAAACGCAGATGTGCTGTCGTTCAGCTGCTCAGCTAGGCAGAGTTATGTGCTGCTGGCATCAGCCTGAGCGGAGGCTTTTGGCACTGCCATATGTTTGGGAGCAATCTGTTTGCCTGCTCGCTGCCTCCTCGTTAGTGCCCGCGCTGATGAACTACATTCTTTTGCATTTCTATGTTCCTAGATATAGATCTGGCTTCTCTCTCCAGTCTGGGCTAAATTCTCAGCCAAAGGGTGGCTCGAGGGGGAGCTGGCTGCTGAGCCCATGTCTGTGAGAGCTCGGGGAGCCTGAGGGTCACTGCCTGCCTGGTGTCCAGCTCTGCAGACCCTGTGGCTATTTGGAAGGGTTGGTGCAGCTGGCCATGACACGGACCTCAGTGCTTTCAAGTGCCAACTGCTTCTGCTGACCTACAGTTGCTGAAAATCACAGTGGTAGCTGGGTTTCTACCAAAACATAGGCGTCTCCTTAGTCCCTCCACACAAATACTTTGGCTGTTTTTATCTTGTGCTGCTGTTGTCCCTTGCTCTCCCTCTGTCTGGGAAGTAGAAAGTGTGACCTGCTGCAAGGAACTTCTCCCCGTGCATTGCTCTGCCTCCTTGCAGAGGATCACCCAGGTGCTCTTCTTCTAACGGCTTCATCTGCTGCTCCTCTGCGAGAGCAAAGGAGACCTGGCAGAATGGCATCGAATGCTTGATCTTGGCCTATGCTTTTGTCTTGTATTTCTCCAGACAGCTCAGGTGATTTTCACAGAGTCATAGAATCATTACGGTTGGAAAAGACCTCCAAGATCATCGAGTCCAACCATAAGCCCCTCAACAGCATCCTGCTAAACCGTGTCCCTAAGCACCTCACCTACACGTTTCTTGAACACTGCCAAGAGATGGCGACTCCACCACCTCCCTGGGCAGCCTGTTCCAAGGCTTGACTACTTTTTCCGTGTAGGAATTTTGCTCACTGTGTGCATGCACGGGGCTCTTTCCAAGCTCATCAGCCCTGGATGATTGCTTGTTTTGCCGGGCTTTGGGCCGCTCCACTGTCTTTGCTCTCCTCCTCAGGAGGATGCCGCCTGGGTGCGATGATCTTGGTGTGCCACCTAGTGACTGGACAATTCTCCTGTCACACACAGTCTATCCTGGGCACACAGTGCGAGCACGTATTTTGCACCCCTTTGCCCGTGTTGGTAGGACTGCAGGAGGCAATGTCTGCTCCTGCTCTGCGTTGTCCAGCCCTGTCTGGGCACTGGGGTGCACTGATCTCCCCTGCTTCCTCCTGCTTGCAGGGAAACCAGCTTCCATTGCCCACGTTTGGGATTCCTGCTGGTTTGCGCCATGCCCCAAGGCCGGGGAGCTGTAGAGAAACACCCTGCAGGTCACGGCATCTGAACGAGGCGGATTCAAAACCTCCAGAGCGCTCAGGTCCTGGCGTTGCACTCTTCAAGTGCCGAGAAGGGACTGAACTCCATTACTGCATTTTTATTGCTTGATTATCACTTATTACTCACCTGCTGTGAGTCACACATCAAAACTGTGCAGCAGAGTCTGGTAGTTGCCACCTGGGTACCTACTGCTTAAGCTACCTCATAAGAGAACCACAATTGCAAGTAGAAACATGGTAAGGAGCAAACTGACTCCCACAAGCAGAGACAGGCATCGGATGCAGGGTCCGTCCTGCACTTCCCTCTTAGCTGTGCTTGAGTGACCTCTGGTAACACAGCTTGAGCTTCCTGGCTTCTCTTACCAGGGTTGCTCTGCCCTGGATTCCACTATTAATTCTCCTTAAGTCTAGAAGCTTATTAGAGCTTGGTGAAGTGGTTTTATCTTCTCCCTGAGAAGTGCTGGTCTTACCAAGGTATTTACTGTGAGTTGATCTGGGGTATAAGAGCAGTGGGGAGAAAAGGCACCGTGGTTATTTTGCTGGATGGGAGTTCACACCGATTCATCTTTCATTTGTGGCTGCCTGTTGCCTCTCCTGGGTGAGTATGTTGTCCCTTTGGCTGGAACACGCCTGCAGACAAACATGCAGCAAGAGCTGCCCCCTCCTTGCACACGACTGCCTCTCTCTGACACCTCTCAGCCACCAGAGCCACCAGGACAGGAGGCACAAACTTACTGCTGGTCTCTGCCTTCGTTAACCACAGCTCACGGCGACGTTATCCCTCCTGTAGCACTTGGCTGGCGTGAGTATGGGGGATCCAGTACTGCTACATCCAGAGCACGGGTGCATTTGTGTTGTGCCACGTGCTCAGCGCCCGCCTTGCTGCAGCCCTTCCTGAGCGCATCCTCGCCAGGGGTGCTCTGGGGGTGCAGCCGCGGGTGCCCAGCACCCGGCCTGCAAGGCTGTCGCATTGGCACGAGGCCGTGGCGGAGCCAAGAGGGAGCTGCCGGCTGACCTGTCCCTCCAACGCAGCCAGCTCTTCAGCAAGGCAGCTGCCCACAAGGCACCATCCGCTCGGGTGAGACCGGGGATCCCAGCATTATCCTAGAGGTGACTCTAGCGCAAGGTAGATGTTGCGGGAGCTGAAAACCCCCACGCTGTAACTTTTGGGCTTAGGTGAACGCTATTTTCTCCAGTCCTTCCTGAGAGAGCCCTGTCCAGCCGCCTGGCAGAGGTGGGCAGCGGTGGGCACGGCTGCTGTAGCAAAGCTGCAGGCATCTCCATGGCTTT
Organism: Crypturellus undulatus; assembly: GCA_013389825.1. Taxonomy (NCBI): domain Eukaryota; kingdom Metazoa; phylum Chordata; class Aves; order Tinamiformes; family Tinamidae; genus Crypturellus; species Crypturellus undulatus. The sequence goes on from VWPW01001908.1 coordinate 101,990, forward strand.
GATCCCACCAACAATAGTGGCGCGGGAGAGAAGCGTGAGCCTTCTAAGCCTTCCTCTTCCTCAGAGATGAGAGTCGTGCTGTGACCGCATAGATCATCTCCCCAGGTAGCTTAATATGAGAAGGTCAAGGGACTGTGCAAAAACGGTACTTGTTACCCTTGTAAAAGCACAAAGTGCTCTGACCTGGACAGGGCTCCTCCCAGGAGGGGAAGGCGCCAGGAGACAAGGCTCTGCATGCGGAAAGCAAACAGGGACAGGGCTATGCAGCACAGACGGGTTTCTTTGCACATACGTTGAACACACACGTATTCTAATGGATTATTATGGGAAAAGACCAGGAAGAGGGTAAGGCCTCCAGCGCTTGGAGGCAGGACCACTGCGGGAACATGGCGGCTCCTCACAGCGCCCTGCCACTGCGGGGAACTACAACTCCCAGGCGCCTCCGCGGCGCCACTCTGCGCCTGCGCGGCAGTGGCGGCCGGCTTCACCACTGCGGGCACTCCGTTTCCCGGCAGGCCGCGCGCCGCCGCCCCTCCCCCCCGCCGAGCGCACGCTCCGTGACGCGGCCGCCGCGGTGACGCGCAAAGTCTGCGCCCGCCACAGC